>JAUESE010000018.1:10580336-10611562 GCA_032274725.1 Malacoctenus triangulatus | reverse complement strand
ACGCACGCACGCACGCACGCACGCACGCACGCACGCACGCACGCACGCACGCACGCACGCACGCACGCACGCACTGTGGATGTGTGAGTCAGAAAGAAGCTGAAAAGCTTTCTGGTGTTGTATTCTCAGCTTGGAGAGGTGAGCCGAGTGTGTTAATGGCAGTAAAGTGCCAAGTCAGAGAGCAGAAGTGAACTCAGCTCTCTCTCTTGTTGTACCACCGTGAGACTCAGAGGGAGGTACAGGGAAGTTCCAGTAAAGAGTGAGCGCGAGGACGCACACACTCAGCATTACTCAGTCCTCCTCCTGGTTTTCCATGGCAGCACACGACAATAAACCAAGAGTGATTAGTGCTGTGGAGCACACAACAGAGCAGTGTGTGATCTGCAAATAAATGAGTGCTGAAGCAGCTTGGGATTTACCTTGGATTTGTCCTGATCAAATAGGTTACTACATCACTTCACTCTGTTGTTAGAGGGAAATGTAACTTTATTTGCATGGTTATAAGTCGAAGCCTTGAAAGGCGGCGCAAACAATCGATTTTTCGCTGCAGGAATAGGTTGTTTTATCTTCTACTCTTCTGTTTTTTTCTGCTTTAACCTCAGAGTCTCGTGTCGTAGAAAAGATCCAAGTTTACACTGGACAAACAGCACACTGTGTGGGTCAGTCATCCATCAGAGAGACACAGAACCGCAACCTTACACACAAATTCACACCTATTGTCAACTTATACACACACACTGGGGCACATGCAAACCCCAAACAGCAAGGCTCCCCATGTCCTGAACTGAACCAGGGCTCTCCTGGCAGTGAAGCATTGTTAACCACTACGCACTCTGCAGCGACAGATTCATGGCTCACAAAAAAAACATCTCTCTATTTTTTTAGAGCCTTTTATGTTGTTATAACGGGACTCTTTCTCCTCACGCACTATCGCCTCAATATCCCATTAAACACGACTCAGAATTGAAGCTCCAGTCCTGCGGTTTGGCTTTCTTTCTACCATTATTGTCATTACCTTCTCACCTTCAGTGTGCAAACACAAAGATGTGAGGAAACGTGTTATGTAATTTTGCTCTCCTCAGCTAATTGACCCCCCCCCCCCCCATTGCCTCCTCTGTTGTGGCTGCAGCTCTTGATGTACTTGCTGTTGTTTGGTAATTGCACAATTGGGTGTAACTGCATTGATGCTTAGCCAGAGGGTAGATGTTGAAAAGTGAGGAGAGGGAGCGAGAGGCATTTCTGAGACGCCTGTGGTCCTTTCTGCTTGCGCACCCACCCACCAAACTGAAGTCATCGGATGAAATCGCCCAAAATTTTCACTGTGACGCAGGATTGTGTTGATGCAGAGAGAACGCATGAAAATGTGTGAAAGAAAAGAGGTGCATGAATCCGAGGCTAAAAGCAGAAAGGGGGAGGAGAGAGAGGCTGAGGGGAGTAGTGTGTGTGTTAAAAGAGGGAAACTGGAGGCAGAGGGGCTGGCAGACAAAAGTGGGAGAGAGGCGGGAGGAATGAGGAGAAGGAGGAGGGGGAGGCGGTGCTAAGGCAAGGCAGCAGGGAAGGAAAGCTGAGAATAGGAACAGTGGAGTGAAGTGAGAGGAGTTGGAGGAGGAGGAGGACAGGACAGGACAGGACGGAAAAATAAAGGAGGGCTTCCATTTGAAAGTCCTCGTGCCAGGATATGAAGTCCCGGAGAGGTGCGGAGTCAACGGCAGGAAGCTGGAGAGGCGCGAAGAGGAGGTAGACGGCAGGAGAACGCGGGAGAGGCGAGGAGGAGCTGAGTCGACAGAGAGCGGAGGGATTTCTTCTTTTTCCTTTTTTAATTTCATTTTTCCAAGAGACAAGTGGAGGCAGCGATGCAGGGCTCTCAACGGGGTGAGCGTGGAGGGCGGGGAGAAGCAGCGTGTGTGTTGTTGTGTTTGCATAAGTGCATGTGAGCCCGATATTCTCCCAACTCAGGCTTTTCTTTTATCCTGCTTTCTGCTCCAGTTTCACATGAATACAAATTTGCTTGAGGAATAACTTTGCATTCTCAAGCACTTTGAGTCAGTGTGAAGCCGCTGACGAGCGTGTCGTGGTGGAAATTACAAGATCCAACAGCATAATGGAAAGAAACTTACTCATTCACAAACGCTGATTCTACCAGATCCAAAAAAAAAACCCAAATTTGGGGAAAAAAGTTTCTGGCAACTTTTTTAAAATGCGAGATCCAAACCATGTGATCACAGGGCACAACGCTCAGGAAGATGCATTGCAATTGGATGATTCAGAGTCAGCTGGCTCGCTCTGGCTGAAACTTAGTTTCCTTCAGTTGTTGCAAGTGTGGCTGGTCTAAATGTCTCGGGGAGTTGGACGAACACCCGGTGGTGTGGATTGGTTGAGGTGGGATGATGAGTTTTTGTTGGTGTCTGAGCCCAAGTTTTCTAATCCTGACTCTGGGTAATCTGCTCATTACAGACTGTTGGGGGTATTGATTTGAAACTTCAGCCTTTAGAAAAGCTGTTCCACCCTCTGGACAGTTGGCCTGGGGGAGGAAGGAGGAGGAGGAGGAGGAGGAGGAGGAGGGTGTTATTCAATCTGTCTCAACACACACTCACACTGAAGATAAGAAAGCGCACAAGGCAGCATATATACACCTCTACCCAGGCTTACAATTAGGCTGCATCTCAGGAGTGTGACCCTGGTGAAACTTGTTTTTTCTTCCCAAAGACTTTGAAGACAATCTTTGTGTTTCTTGTTGATGACAAAGCAGTTTTAGTAGACAGAGGCTGCTGCTGTTCCTCTTAGGTCTTTCCTATGCGCGTAATTACAGGACTCCTGGTGAGCCTCGGGCCACATATTGTAGTTTCTCATCAAGTTTGTTTTGGCCTGAAAGTGCTGTGTCAGCACATGTGTTTATAGACAGCACTTTGAGAGGCCGTCCAGTCACTCAACCCTCCGTCGTGTTGGCCTGTTTGGCTGTGTGATGTCAAGGTTTGAATTGAAAGCACGCTGAGAGACGTCGCTGTAATTAACCAAAGTGGAGTTCACCAGCGTTCACGAGCGGAGACGTTTTGGTCCATGAGGACAAATGAAGTTTAAACTGAGTGATGTGAGGCGGACGTGAGTTGGGACTCTGACAGGATGGTTTCAGTCATCGAGACTGAAGAAAACAAACGAGGTAAACGTGTGTCACATGTAGCAGGTTGTGTGAGTAACTCTTTAAAGGCGTGTTGACTCATGCTCGTGTGTATTTAAAGACAATGAAGAAGCTCCTCAGATCTTTTATCTGCTCCTTTAATCTTTTGGACAACTTCACCTTTCAGCGGCCTTTTTTGGACTTTAACAAAACTGGCTGCACTTTTCATCCTCTTACCATTTGATCGTTTAAACGACACCTGAGCCTGTGAAGACTTCACTAATTTAGGACTTTAAACGGTTTTGTAGGGCTTCTATATTTAACAGCACCTGCAAAGGAACGAGAGCAGGATAAACAACCCCCACACTAACACTTCGACACTCGTGAAAACAGAAGACCAACGAGTGAAAAAAATGCTTTAACGTGAATATTCCCAAGCCACGAAGCTGCAGACAAATGCAGTAGTTGCTGCCACATACCTTAATATAGATTTCATTGTTTCATAAATAAACAATATAAAAAAGAGACCACATAAAAGTTTCCCAGTCATGAGGCTGGACTGTTTTGATGTCATGTCATGAATGATGTTTGGCACCTGTAATTTGGATATTTCAGTTTCACTTTTCTACAGCTGGAGGGGCGGAGAATTGTCCTCCATCTTTGTATGTATTCAATAGTTGTTCCGGGAGCTTTTGTTGCATTGTATCGTGCAAGTGTTTGATGACTGTGACGTGCCGCAGGTCAGGGAACACCAGGAGTAAGTTGCATGAAGAAGGAAATCCTGCTATTTGGGCTTGTATTCGCTGAATGTTATCAGGAAAAGTTTCTTTGTGCTATTTTTGTACGTGGAGCTCTATTGCCGACTCCAGCAGGGCTCAATCCAGCACTAAGACGCAATATATGGTGGGATTTTTAAACCCATTCACCACAGCTGAAGCTCTGTGGTGTGGGAATGACACCGACTTAAATGAAACTGTACGTTTCCACAAGAAGTGTTTCGATTGAGGATTCAAAGGGAATAATATTCCACGAGATGCCACCAAGCTCTCTCCCCACGCTCTACCCTGAGCTTCATTCTTCCCATCTCACACGACGTGCTTGTGTTAAAGCCTCCAGTTGAGGAGCAACGAGGAACGCCGACGGGGGAGAGCTGCAACAGAGAAAGAAAGAAGGAGACAGCAAGAGATTAGAAGCTGGATTGGCTCCTCCTCGGTTTGCTGAATGAGTATTTTCCACGCCGCGCTGTCCTCCCCTCTCCATCTTTCTCAAGTTAACAGCGGCACGGACAGTATGTCTTTAATACGACGGCACATGTGCTTCTCTGCCGCGTCAGATATTTTCTCAGATGAGTGCGAGTGAATTATACATCGAGACTGGCACAGTTAAAAACTGAGGCGTTGCTGCTTATGTAACAGCTTCTGTGGAACTCATTTGCCTGGTTGTATTTAGTAGCACACGCTGTGTCTGTGTGTGTCTGGATGTCATTGTGTGTTTTATAAGCTGCCTCAACTGTGATCAGTGATTTCACACTGGAGCTTTTTGCTTTTCTAGTAAAATATTGAGAAAAGAAAAGGTATCGTGGCCCACTTCTCCTCAGTGACGGAGAGTGGCGCAGGAAAAACTAATGTTTTTAGCTTGAAAACAAGCCCCGTCACTGACACTTTTTAAAGCTGCCTCACATTATGGGGTCACGTTGTCAGTTAAAGTGTGCTGGCTTTCAGTGGGAGATAACAGGCCCTTTCTCTCCACTTTCTGCCCTCTGTTAAACTGAAACAATGGTCCTCCACTGTTCCAACACCCGGAGCAGCAGGGGGGAAGGAAGGGAGGTTTAGGAGGGAAAACGTAGCTCCTCTGGCTGCAGCCGGGACAATGAAAAGTCATCACAGCGAGAATACACTCCAATAAACACCACGTGAAAGCCAGAAAAAACATGCGATGATAAGAAACGAGTGCGGGCCGCAAGTGTTGTGCGAGCTGGTCATTGATGCTAACACACAGCAGTTCACTGGCCAGACTAATCCTCGTGTCTCTACCGTCGGCATTCTTGGTATTTCCAGTGTCTGCGGGTCTGACCACTGACCACTGTTGGATAACTTTCACTGGCTGGAAAACCTCCTGGAAAATTCGGCATTTGTAGCGGAGCAGAAATGTCAGCCGTCCTCCTATTTTCGCAAGCTGTTACCTCCGTTCCTTCCACTGCTCCCAGCTGACTGTGGCGCTGCCGAACGCGCTGCAGTGGCAGAAAAGTCTCAAATACAGAACGCCGCTGTTGAATCAAGGGTTAGATTAAATCCTATTATCAGACAGTTCCTGATTTGAAAGAAGATTTGACCCAGTTCTGCCAGTTTTCATCAGAAGAATATCTTGTTCAGCTGCTGGTATTTAGACCCCATGTGAAGTTTTGTCCCCACTGCAAACCGATTATCATCAGATGCAGTCTGTGGTGTTTCTGTATATTTCCAGTTGCTTTGCAAAGTTAATATATTCCTTTTTTTTGGCTGCGGGTTGAGAAAATGACCGAAACATTCTGGGTTTAGGTCCGTCCACTCTCGCATCCGAATCAAGGCCAGATGCTTTGAGATGTTAATGAGTTAACCTGTCTGCTGTCAGACTGGCACACACACTCACAAAACACTCACTCATTCACCTATTCACTCCCTCCTTTCCTCCACTTCCTCCCACTCCCTCCTGTGTTGCTATCTCATTTTTCGCCCCGCGCATTAAAAATGTGGGCCTCCGCTGCCATGGAAACGCTTCCAAACAGAGTGAGAGAGGGAAGTCTGCAGCAGCAACAAGTTGATTGTAAAAGAAGCAGAAGAAGAAAAAAAAAAGGGAGCGACTAAGGGAGGACCTGTTGCCAATTACTCCTTCACAAACTCTTTTTTTTTTAGTTTCTCCCATTTGTTTTAGCAGAGAAAACCTGCGTTAATGAAGTCAGACCTCTGCAGCGAGAACTTTTGTTCAAAGTTACAATGTCAACCATGTTGCACGGCCAAAGAGGGACAATATCTCTGTGGCTGGAGTGAAAGGAGCTTTGGCACTGAGGCGTTGGCTTAATGAGGGCTGTGAAAGTTTGCATGCAGTCGGCAGCCTCAAACCCACACACACACACACACACACACACACACACACTGCAGGACCCCTAGCTCTGAGCCATGTGGGGGTAGGTGACAGTGAGCCACCAGTCAGACAGACAGTCATTGTGTTGGAATGGAGGCATGATATAACCTCAGGTCTTCTGGCTAAACATTAAAAGACTGCTCTCATTTTACAGTGGAGTCGGCTGACTTCATTTCAATGCAATTTTCTCGGTTGTTTGAAGTTTTATTGTTGAGTTTCAGTGAATAGATGCATGACAAATAAATGGGAGGGGAGATGAGGTGCAGATTGATTGCCGTGCTGAGGTATTGTGCGGGTCTCTGTGCCGCTGCCTTGCCTGTACTTGTGGATTTTCCTTTGTGAGCCGCCATCGAGGATTAATATGACTCACCTAGCCTGTTGATTCCCTCCCTGCCTCCAGCTCTCTGGGATCCGCCGGGATCACGGCGCTCAGGATTAATCAAGGCCACCCAGGCTCTTTCTCGCAGAGTGACAGATTTCTGCTGGTTGGTGCAAGTACTCGGGTCCAACTCACACAAACACAATGCTCCGCACCTCCAAGGCTCCAACTACTTGAGTATCACTCACTACTGTTTTTGTGAGAACGCTCCTCGGCAGTGGCCACCAATCAAAAGCGACGAAACGTTATACCGAGGCATTTTTCATGAATGGTTCTCATTACCGGCTGCACACTGATACTTTTGCCCTCGTCCTCAACGCGCCGACTTTGATCTGACAATTTTATTCCTTCCACCTGTTGCTCTCATCTTCACACTGGCTTTGCATTTGGTTAGTCATGCTGCGGTGTTGCCGTTAAAGAACGGGTGGGTGAAAATCTAAGTGTATAGAGTAGTGTGCAGCGAGCGGCATGAAAGATGAGGAGGAGGTGGAGAAGAAAGGAGAGCAGAGGTAGGGGAGCATTAATTCAGCAGAGGAAACAAAGTCGGGGAGGGACTGGGTAAAAATCAGCAGGAAATGAAGAGAGGAGGAAACTGGAGTAAGGAAGACGTTACGTTCCTGGAGCAGTTCAATAAGACTGATTAATCCTGTCATACCTGCAGCAGAGTCAAACTCAGCAACAGTTTCCAGTGATAAAGCTCCACCTTGAACTCTTTTGCACAACACTAGACAGCCCACTACTTCTCACACGATTTGGTTTCCAGATCTGAAGGTTCTCAGACATTTTTGTCACCGAGCTTGCCAAATAATGATCAAACAGGATTATAGTGGCCTGGTTTTTCCCAGGAGCTCAACCCTCTTTACAACCTCTTTTTGGACTACCTGGTATTGTCAAATCCCCTAAACCACCCCCCATTGTCTCACCCCTGCCCAGCCTGCCTTTGTGTTCTCACCCCAACTCCCTTTTACTCTCCTCACTTTACGAACTCTGTCCCAAACCCAGCAGAGCCTCCGGAACAGCTCGGAGGTTTTTGTGCGGTTGCAAGCGGCGATCTGCTGCTGCGGAATAACGCGCTCCCTCTTCTGAGCAGCGGCGGCGTTATTAACAGACTTATCATAAGGGGATTATTTCCCCGTCACAGAACCCACTCCTGGATCTTGTTAGAGAGCTACCTGGGAACCTCTTTCTTCTGTCAGTCCTGCTCTGACTCACTGCGGGCCAGTGGGTGTCATGCGGAGGGTAAACTCTTACAGCCACTCTGTGTATTTCCAGTCCCTGTCGGAAGCGGCGAGGCTGCCTTGAAGCGACTCAGCATCCTCTAACAGTTTTCGAGTGTCAGGATGAGGCGTAAAGTGCCCCCGGGTTGACCTGTAATCGCTGGCTGCAACACGATTGGAGTTTATTTTTGAACGTCGAATCAGATGCCTCACTGAGCAAAACCGCTTCATGAAAGACTATCAGAATGATTTCAGGCACTTGAGATGTTTTTTTTTTCTATTTTTAGTGACGGTGGCTGGTTTTTCTCCTCCTGTCTTGTGCTGCTGACGGCAGACGGCTGTGCGTGTAATGAGGAAGGTGAGGGCGGATGAAGGGATGGCGAAAATATTCCGACTTTCTCGGAGGAATGCAGTTCAGGGCCAGCAAGCCACATCAGAGGTGGAAATTAGCTTTTGAGATTTGTTGCCCGAGCAGCCAGAACAAAAAGCAAGCCCTCCGAGGTCACGGGGTGGAGGGGTGGAATCAGACCACCCTCCCCCCCCTCCCACTCAGTAGGGGGTTGCAGGGTAGGGGCTCTGAGGGGGAGGGAGGAGGGTCATGGTTGACGATCGCAAAGGGTTGTTAATTCTATTATCTCTGGCTGAGAGGTCCTTGTCAGGGCTGGGAGTGAAGAAGAGGAGGAGGAGGGGGGGGGGGGTGCATATAAAGGGGGGGAAGGCGGGTGATTATTTGAGCATGGGAAGTGATCACATACCACACATATCTTAAACTGCTTGACTCATGCGTGTTCACGCAGTCAGTCTCTTCTCGTTGACTCCCTCTCTGACTCTTTGTCACGTCCTCGCAGACGTGCTCAAGTTTTAGTCAGTGACGCGGTGAGAACTGGATCACCGGGGAATAATTAGACCAAACGCTCATGTGTTGACAAATGTCTCTGGTGATACATCAGTGCGTGCTTTTTCATTTCTCATGATGGATTACTTTTATTAGTTCAGACTGATAGAACCTGACCACTCATGGATACAGCTGTTTGCCTTCGTTTTATTCTCTTCGTCTTACATCCTGCCTGTTCATTTTACTGCCTCAGTGTGACTGAAACCATCACGTTTACAAAGCAGAGTTCTCCGTCAACTCAAGTAAAACTGTTTCTGTTTGGCAACACTCAAATACAAGAGGGAGTGTATCTTTAAGTCGGTCTGATTGAAGCTCTTTTCTTGGAAACTTGTGACTGAAGCATCACATCACGTAAGAGAAAGTCGTTTACGTCTCTTACTTTCTCAGTTGCCGTCTCTGGCTAGTTTGAACCAATCAAAGCTCTTCAATGCAGATACGATGAATCATCAAACTAATCACAGCCTGAAATTTGTGGTTGGCTGCATATCTGTTGAGGTGTGAAAAGGATTTATGATATCATACTCAACGTTCAAACTTTGCCATCAACGCTTTATTTTTTTTGGGCTGTGCTCTCGTTCATTTGTTTTCTGAGTAATGCAGCTGCGAGCTTGTTTCTTTACTTGTCTCCTTCCATCCATCGTGGTGTTTACTGAGTATCTGAGGCTACATATTTCATTTGGGAGAAGACTGATGTGCACTTTGATGCATTTGTAGTGAGTGGCTGGGCGTTCATGCCCTGCATGTCTATGAGTATCAGTATGATCGCTGTGGCTCTGGCAGGCTGTGCGCAGCCATGGCACCAAAGGATTATTCCACTTGGCCAGACAGGTTTTGAGCTTGGCAGAGCCAGCTGAGGATATGCTGCCCGTCTTTGTCCCCCTCGGCTACGAACACTGATAATACTATCTGCAAACGGAAGACTTAATCTGCTGCCACTTATTGTGTATTATTATACCTACTCATGTTCCTCCCTCCTAAAAATAGCCGAGCAGCCGAGTGAGGCACGTCATTCTTCAAATAACTTTCTTTTTTGGGGATTTGTGTGAGGGTTGTGATCACGGAGAAGTTGCGAGATTTCAAACCACCTTCACACGAGGTGCACAGACGAGTGCTCACAGGTTCAGACGAGGACGTTCAGGAGAATCACAGAGCAGCTGCAGATGGTGATGAGTGTGACTCATCCCCTCGCCCTCTGTCTGCGCTGTCCTCAGCCTCTGCGAAATCCATTTATTCTCTCTCCTCCTGACTCGTTAATGACATTGGCAATTAGCGCGCGGATGTTGGATGTGAAATTAAACGCATCGCAATCCCAAATTGTAGATTTTACAGGTTGCGTGTGAAAGTTATCATAATATGATGATGACTTCCACAGAAAGTGGAATAAGAAGAACTTTTTTTTTACTCTCCCGAGGAGCCGTGCTCTTTTGGGAAAGTTACAGAAACGGAGGAAAACAAAACTCCACGGTTTACTAAGTGGTCGCTTTCACATTTTTACAACCTCTTGAGAAGAAAAAGGTCCAATTTAATCAGCCAGGATCCTGCAGTTCAGTTCCCTCACTGGTGTCGATGCACTCTGGTGAAATATTTAGAACTTATTTTTTGCAGTAGGTGTCAGTTTTCATCATATCATCGCTTTATCTTCATGCTTTGCTGTGCAGGCACAATCCACGCTGCTGCATTGGAGTGTCACTGGTTTCCCCACAGTGCAGCTGTGTGCAGCGGTCCGTGCCGGGTCTTACTGTCAGCCCGTTTTGTGCGCGATGTGATTTCGTGCCGATATTATTTTGCAAGAGGAAGCAGAATAAGTTAGAAAGAATGGCACTACCGTGAACTGTCACATTGGCAGTTTGAAGATAGTTATGTCTTTTGAATATTGAATGGAGAGCGTTGCATGCATGGATGCCACCCCTCCAACAGAGCATGTGTAAAAGTCACATCTGTTGCATTTAGAGTGTGAATTTTAAATGTTGTCCTGATTTCCTCTCTCTCGGCAGTGTGCGCGGTGCGTCTGACGCCGTCAGGCTGCCATGGCTCTGGTTCAGGCTCTACCTGTGACTGTGAGTGACCACCCCAACCCAGGTCTCGACGTGCAGAAGTGCGGGCCGCTGTCATCCCACTCCCCGCCCGGCCCCTGCGGGCCCTGTAGCTCCGAGACGGCCATGGGCTCCGTCAGCAGTCTCATTTCGGGCAGGACGTACCAGGAGAGACACTGCAGGGCTGCCAGCGAGTTCAGCGCCAAACCGCGCCGCTCCACGCCAGCCACCAGCTGCTTCCGGGTTCAGGATAACACCCTCCGCAGCGGCAGCTCCCTGGAACAACTGCTGATTATCAGCAACCAAACGCAGCCTCAGGCCCAGGTCCTGCCTCCGCCGCTGCCCACCAAGAGGCACCCGCGGCCGGGAAACTCGGCGGGCGGCGGCGGCGGCGGAGCGAGCTGCGGTGGTGGAGCGGTAGCTGGTGCAGTGGGAGGAGCCACCAACGGGAACTTTGGGTTTGTCAGTGACGAGGCGGCGGCAGTTGGAGACTGGAACGACAACCTGGTGCTGACGGCGGCGAGCCCCTGCAGTGACTCGGAGGACCAGAGGGACAACAGGACTCTGAACGGCAACATCGGCGGACCCCCTCCCAAACTCGTCCCAGTGTCGGGACAGTTGGAGAAGGTGAGGAGCAGATGGAAGAAATCAAACTAAGCTTAGATGAGGTGTATAAATTCAGATTAAAATGAAATCGGAACCACTCGTACAGACATATTTGCACCGTATTTATGATTCCCATCTTTATCTCTAAGTGCACCTGCAGGACCTTCAGCTACATCGACATTTTACAAGTGACATGATTAAATGTGTTTGTAAAAACTCATAACTCATCACCTGATATGAGTGTTTAATTCACTTCATAACTGGGTGGCAATAAGCTGCAGCACAAAGTATGAACTCTCCCTGACTGGGACTCTTAAAAAGCCTCCTCAGCAGGACATCGAATCCTCACCGTGACTTCTGATCCTCAGATATTTATAGAACAATGTCATCTTCAGTTACAGCGAAAGATTACACAGAGACAGTAAATACCAGCGTGCATACTTTTTTTTTTAACACAAACTGTACTAGTGAAACACTTTGGCTGAGGGGGGGGAAGAGTTTCTGCTGCCTGTGCAAACATGTTTTACAGCGGATTACCTCAGCTCCCTAATTGGCTATTTATTTCCATCGATCCGGGGGGGGAAGCTTAATCACAGGCCTGACAGTCTCGGATGGATCATTTGACAGCTACTCACCTTGCAGACACATCATGATCAGTGTTGAAGCTCGCTTACATCCAGTGACGTCTTCAGTGAACCCTGAGGAAGATCATTAAGAAAATGCTTACAGAACAGAAGTGGCGTTCAAGCCCCCCCCCCTCCCCCTTCGACTTTGTCTCCTCTCCTCCTCCTCGTCCTCCTCTTCCTCCTCCTCCTCCTCGGCTCTCCTCTAGCCCTTCTGTTTCTGTGCCCTTTAATCAGATTTCCTCTGTCCTCTCCTTCTTCATTTCCCTCCTCAGTTTGGCATCTATTTTAAAGGATGGGAATATCATTAAGAAAACTGCCTAATGAAGCCCATGAATCTCAATTAAACCAAAATGAAACTAATCAGACCCTGGTGTTAGGCCCTGCCAGCATATCAATCACCCATCTCTAATGAGTTTTACTCAGCCGTTGCTAATTAGCACAGATTAGCATTTGTCAGAAAATAATGCGGTCGTGATTTTGTTTCTTTAACTTTCAGAACATGGAGAAAGTGCTGATCCGTCCGACGGCGTTCAAACCTGTTGTCCCCAAGAACCGCCACTCCGTGCAGTACCTCTCGCCGCGGCCGGGGGGGAGCGCTCTCTCCGAAAGCCAGGCCAGCCTCAACCTCCTGCTGCCCCTCGGGGGGTCCGGCGGCACCCCCAGCGGCACCAACGCCAACGGTGGAAGCAGCAGCTCCAGCTCTGAAGGGAAGCGCAACTCGTACAGCGGAGGGCGCAACGCTCGCAGCAGCCAGTCGTGCTCCATGTCGGATTCGGGGAGGAACTCCCTGTCCAGCCTCCCGACCCACAGCAGCACGGGCTACAGCCTGGCCCCCAGCGAGGGCTCCAGCTCGGGGTCGGGCTCCGGGGGCCAGCTGGAGCCCGTGGCCGGCCTGAGCCGGAACACCTCGGGCGGGACCGGCAGCCACGGTCACAGCAACTCGGACAGCGGACGGTCTTCGTCGAGCAAGAGCACGGGCTCGGGGTCGCTGAGCGGGCGCGGGCAGCCCCTGTCGGACAGCGGGTCCTGCGGCCACTCGCCGCCGCCTGTGGAGGGCTACGAGGCCGTGGTGAGGGAGCTGGAGGAGAAGCTGAGGGAACGAGACCTGGAGCTGCAGCAGCTGCGAGAAAATCTGGACGAGAACGAAGCTGCGATCTGCCAGGTGAGACTCGTTGGCTGAGAAACGCGTTCCTCTAAAATGTCGGACGAACGAGCGCTGAACTTTGACCTCTCTGAAAAGGTGTACGAAGAGAAGCAGAGGCGCTGCGAGCGAGAGATGGAAGAACTGAGACAGAACTGCGCCTCAAAGATGAAGCAGGCATCTCAAAAAGCCCAGAGAGCACAACAGGTGCTTCAGTTACAGGTATGAAACACATCCAGAAGAGTAAATCACAGTTACAAATTTACTGCCCTGCAATTGTAAACTTAGAAATTGGCTGTAAATGGGCTATAAAGTCTCTCTGTGTTTCCAGGTGTTCCAACTACAACAAGAGAAGAAGAAGCTCCAGGAGGACTTCTCCTCTCTGCTGCAGGACAGAGAGACGCTGGAAAGGAGGTGTGCCACCATCCAGAGGGAGCAGACCCAGCTGGGGCCTCGGCTGGAGGAGACCAAGTGGGAGGTGAGTTTTAATCTAGCTCAGTGACTGGGAGCATCTCGTTACCCTGTGTTAATGGAGCATATCCAAGATGTTGTGGTCCTGTCGACAAGGATTATATGTTCTGCATTTTTTTCATGGTTCCACGTGACTCAGACTCTTTTTGTTTCTTTTAGGTGTGTCAGAAAACAGGAGAGATCTCCCTCCTGAAGCAGCAGCTCAAAGAAATCCAGTCGGAGCTCAGCCAGAAGGCCGGGGACATCGTGGTGTTGAAGGCCCAGCTCCGAGAGGCCCGCTCCGAGCTCCAAGCCAGCCAGGTTCGATCCCAGGAGGCCCAGACGGCCCTCCGCACGCGATCTCTGGAGCTGGAGGTCTGCGAGAACGAACTCCAGAGGCGCAAGAGCGAAGCCGAGCTGCTCCGGGAGAAAGTGGGCCGGCTGGAGGAGGAGTCGTCCCGGCTCCGCGACACTTTGTCCAACCACGGCGGACACTCGTTACCGGGGAACGGAACAATGAAGGGGCAGTGCATGGCGCTCTCCCACCAGCAGGGCAGAGGGCTGACGGGGAGGGGAGGTCCGAGTCCGTCCGTGTACCGTGACGGAGAGGAGACTCATCTGGTTTGGGGAGGAGAGAGCGACGAAGCCAAGGCGCAGAGGCAGCACGCAGAAACGTTGTTGGGACTCAGGCAACAGGTAGAGCTCTGAAGCTTTTCCATCGCACAGTTTCTGAGCATCGTAGCTCCACTCAAACCAACTTGGTTATGTTCGTTTTCCATTTTAACTGTATCACCTCAATGTGGAAGGGACCATTTAATACACCGCAACATTCTCAGCCATAAAAATGATCTTCTTCCTGCTGCTCGGTCAAGAACAGTCTGAGTAATATTTGTGGTCGTTTTACTTTGTTGACAGAGATGATCAAAACACTCGGTCGCTGTTGTCGGATTGTAAAAAATCCGTTTCCTTTAGATGTGAAAGATGAAGCATTTTTCGTGGAGTGTCAGGAGGAATTCGATTTGCTCAAGTGAAGAAGAACAATAACAGCAAATTTCTCTCTTCTTCTCAGGCGGACAGACTGAAGGCTGAACTCATTTATGAGAGGAGGACGAGTGAGGAGCAGCTGTCCCGCTTCGAGGGGGAGCGCAGAGTGTGGCAGGAGGAGAAGGAGAAGGTAAAAGACATCATCGTGACTGACTTTTATGTTCTGCTCACTTCGCTTTACATTTGAACATACATTGAACTCCATCGTGAAACTGCTCTCGATCTTTTCTGATGTGACCTTTGTATTTTCCAACCCAGGTGATTCGCTACCAGAAGCAGCTGCAGCAGAACTACATCCAGATGTACCGACGCAACCGCGACCTGGAGAGAGTGATGCGGGAGCTGAGCCTGGAGCTGGAGAACAGGGACATGGAGGACTACGAGGTCCACAGTGGCAGCAACGACATCCACTTTGAGGAAATCACTGCCACAGAGATCTAGACACACACACACACACACACTCACACACCTTTACAATACAACTTGCACAGAAACAAGGAAACACAGAAAAGACTCCGTAGATGTAAACCAAACTTTGAACTCCAGGCCAAATACTGCACTATCTTCAACATGGCTTTACGTGGACCATCGAGCGAGCATTCACCACTCGTCACTGTCAAAACGGAGATCTCCCAAAGGTGCATTCTTACTTACAGCTAACAGAGAAGTACTCCAATAAATCCTTATAAGGTGTCTCCCTCGATGCTTTTAATGGGTTTTATATTCCACCACAAAGCCAGCACAAAGACTTCTTTCCATCTTTGGGAGCAAAACGCAGTGGAGAAAAGTGTTTCTGTCTCAGACCACGTTCGAATCAGGGTATTGAAAATCAATGGGAATTTAAAGCAAAAAAAAAAAAAAGGAAGAAATGTTGGTAGACACAAAGCACTCCGGTGAAAGCGCAGTCACAGCTTTTCTTAGTAGCACACGATGTTAAACACGCGGCCACCAGCATGCATCTATTCATGCGTCAACACAGCAGTCCAATCAGTCACCGCCGGCGATGTGTATTCATGACGACTTCTTCACCCGTCCAAACTGTGCGAATGCAAAGAACCACCGCATCAGTCCTCCATCTTTTTGTTTTATGGCCTTCGCAGCATCAACCGCTCATTTTAAAAGTGATACAAAAAAAAGATATTTGGTTCTTTTGCAGGTATTTTTTCTCACTGTGGTGAGTTTTAAACAGGAATGTATTGTCACCATAGAGGAATGCAGTTAAAAAGGGGTCACCACTGGGAATTAAGTAATCCGACAACACAGCTTTTATTTTGCACACACTCCTCTTCTCTTTTGTTCTGGATGCGCCTGTTTTCTCGAGATCTTAAACAAACCTGAAAATGCAGCCTTTGGTTTGCTTTTACATGGACATCCAATTCTGTCTTTCTCCCCCCCCCCCGAACCGTCAAGGACACCAAATCCAAACGCTGGGAGGAAACACTTTGTTTGAACTCTGCTCATGTTTTTCTAGACCACCAACAGTTGCACTCAATCAGTGTGTAAACTTGTTCATCCAGCTCTGTCATAAATATTTACATTTTCCTATTATTCAGAGCGGAGCATGGCAGATATCACCGCGGCGCTGCCGATTCCTCTCTCCCACCGTCTTTTTCTGACTCTCACTTTATGTCTGCTCTCTCTTTTGTCTGCTTCTTATTCAACTATTTTTATACCAGGAAAAAAAGAAGCACCTCAGCAGTCGGTATCAGAAAGTTAAAAATAGAGCATATTTACAGTATTACGGTTTGGTCGTGACGTCACAAGAGATTCAAGCCAGTGTTTGAACTGCAGGCATGCTTGTTCAGAGTTTCCGTTTATCCCCCCCCCCTTCTCAGACCCATTAGTGCTCTTTATGTAGCTCCTGGCAACCTGAAGCCAAGTAACACTTTGAAACTCTTCCCTAGTTTCCCCGCCGCACCTCCACCCGTCTTCTTACACTATAAACTTCACTGACTGCTGCACAGGCAGTGAGACTGGCATGCCTGCATGTCTTCGTTATATGAGATTTCAGAAGAAAAAGCGGGTTCAGGTTGCAGCGAGAGGCGAGCGTGCAGACGCGGCCGCTCCCGTCCCGAACGCCCCGACGGCACGCCGGCCGGCTCCTGAGCCCGTGGACGGCCGGGGTCGACATCTGGGACAGCCGGCTGAGGCCGCTCCGCTCGCTCTCCCGGTATATACAGAGCTGTGTGTAACACTGAGCATGGCTGCAGAGGGCTGCTGAGAATCTTTATTTTGCAAAGAGTCTATATCGAGGAATATTATGGAAATCTATATAATGGAGGAGATGTTGTATATTTTTTTATATATAGCACCTGAAGATATTTTGTTGTAGTTCTGGTATCAGTGTGGGTTAATGTATATCGCAGAACAACATCTCAAATGAGTGATCAGATCCAAATGGAGGCAGCAGCAACGCGAGAGTGCACCTAACACTGTAATGCATGACCATTTAATGTTTACATGATATAATCTGTGTGGGAAAAACACTCTAATGAAAACTTACCAGGTGTTAAAAGGGAGCTTTTTCAATTCTAGGGCTGATGTTTTGACCTGTTGTCTCTCCATTTCGGTCGATCTCTCACTTGATTTATCAGTATCATGGATTGTCACACCAGTTCCTGTCGCCAGGCTCTGTTGGGTCATCGATGGATCAAACGCATGAGCCGCATCACTTTGAGAAGCGTCTTTGTGAAGTTGAGGTCAGACTTGAAGCAAACCGAGAAAGTGTTACGTTACCTGAACTTGGGAACTCAACTGAATGAGCAGTACGTCTCATCGTGCTCCATTTTGCTTGAAATCACCACTTTCGCTGTGGTTCAAGGCGGATCGAGTATTATAACAGTCTGCACTGTGCATAAATTGTGGAGCCATTGGGAAGCGGATCTGAACAGATGGTGTTAATTTGTCCAAACGTACTCACTTTTGTTAAATAGACCTAGACTGTTACGTCCTCACGACACATTCATATTAAACAACAAGCACAGGTGTTGCAAAACTGACCTACTCACTGAGAAGTACTGTGTGCATTTTGGGCTCTCGATTTCTTCCTCTCATATCTCAGTTCTCTTCATTTGTTCTGTGTAAATATGTAAAACACTAAATAGTATAACAGAGTGACATTGTCTTTTATTTAGACAAAATATCTATCTCAAATGTAGCCACTGTGACTAGACCAAAGCAACGTAACACATTTCTTTATTTGTGGCATTGTTTTTCATCCTTTTGTGTGCATTTTTTTAATGTTTGCTTCTGTTGTGTCTTTATTAATTCATCAAGTATGTAGTTGTCCATGTATATTTTTATGTGTACATTTCTTGTACAAATGACTGTGTTTTTAATTAAAGAGCAAGTTGTCACACCCGAATGTGACTCCTGATTTAATTGCTTTTCCTGCCTGGAAACAAAGTGCGAGCAGCACGTGCTGAGTGAGCAATTCTGCCATACAATCAATCACAGCTTTGAAAGAACTCAAAGGCATAAACGTCTCGATTTTATCTTGAAAAGTTTAATAGCATGCCAACATATAAACGTTTCACCTAAAGCTTTTCTCACTCTGAACAATATTTAGTGATTTCCCTCACTGCCCGTCTGCAGAATTAAGGCACTATGCACGCTATGTTTCGGGTTACCTTTCTGTGCATTTCCCCCTCTATCCTACACGAGTTCAAACTGTGCCACGGCCCCCAATCTCCTGCATTTCTCATTGACATGTTTTTCCAACTCCTCCACATGTCTGCATAAGCTCTGTCCACAGCATGGTGTAATTAAGCCTCTAAAGTGGCGGATTGCTCCAGAGCGCACGCGCCTCTGCCAGAAAAATGCAGCACAGAAATACTGAGCAGCAATTTGTAATAATCCTCCCCAGACATCCGCTAAACCCCAACTATCAGTTTTGACATAATACAGGAGTTTAATCTGGGTATAAATCTATAAATCTCATAACGGAGACTGGCGTAATCTCCCTCTGGCAGGCCTGCAGAGCTACTGGGTGGAGAAGGTCCGAGGTAAAAGTGCGGACCACTGACTCCCCGGCCCAGCGCTGCTCACAGGTCACAGCAAGGTTAACACGTGTCAACCAGTGGCACAGTTTCAACCAAGTCTGACGTTGTGACTCACGTTATCCACGCCGAAAACAACACATTCATCACCGTATGTCGAGTGTGCAATGTAAAACATCTGCTGAAAACACTGGGAACAATATAAAACTTGCAACATTTGGGCTTTATCATAGCAAAAGTGAGTTTTAAACAATACTTGTATGAATAAATATGCTACAATTGTTCTTAAAAAGCAGCTTCAACCTTTGTTTTTCCATTCCTCTGAGCTCCACCTGTCCCCAAAACTCCTCCTGGATCATTCGGTCCCGTGGGAGTGGCGAGCGCGCTTGTCCTTCACGCCCGGGCGGCGGTGCGGCTGTAAGGCACACAAAGTTTAGTCAGCAGGTCTCTCGGGGGCCTGCGGGGGTTGCGAGGACCTTGGGGACCTTGACCACGAAAACCATGGGTTCTTTCGCTTTGTTGCTGAACGAGCGGCGAATCACGTCCACGGCGTGCTGATGAGTCACACCTTGCAGACTCTCCCCGTCCACGGACAGCAGCTCAAACCCCGCCTGCAGGTAAACATCACAAAGAACCGAGTTCAATTTGATGGGACTCAGATGAACAGTTGGTGAAACGGTTTGTCCTTTCTCCTCGTTTCTCTGCACCTGCAGATATCATTTCCTTTAGTGAAAACGTAATTATGACAACAGAAGATTCGGGCTCTTTCTTAATGTAACAAAATCACACTGATGGCCGTCACTGCATACAAACTTTCCCTTTCAGCACAAGGTTGCAGCAAAACAAACAAGCACCGAAAGATCTCACATGAACACGCACGCGTTAACACAGTTCAGCCCATTTGCTGGCTGTTTCCTGCAGGATGCGAGTGCAGAGTGGCGAATCTTTGTCGCCCCGAGGAGAGGAACTTCCACTGATGTCATCAGCGTTTGCCGAGGATGCACCTGCCTAACGCGCTCGACTCCAGCAAAGGTTAGAAACACAGCGCAGAATCTCACAAGGCCGACGGCCATTGTTGTACCTATCCCCTTTTCCTGTCCCGTCATTAGACGCAAATAGATTATTTTCCACTTTGCTCTGTAGCAGCCTGTTTCATCCAGTGAGGTTCAAACACATGTGGCCCGTTTAGGAGGAAGTTTATATCTGCGCCGCTTTTTCTTTGTCCTCACAGGTTTCCTTACAGTTCACCAGACAGTCCGGTGTTCACCGAACAACCTCAAAGCCTCCCGTGCCAACAGTATCAGAAGATTTAGATCCATTTAACCAAAGAGGAGATTAAAAAGTGCTTTTTCATTTTTCGAAAAAGTAATTTATCTGAATTAAATAGATCACGACCTAATCTGCCCCATCCTCTTTGCGGCCATTTATGGAGCGCATTTGTAAGGTTCCCTCTTTTCTCGCCAATCTGCATCATGGTCCAAAAATAACTTGGCCTGTAAAAATGACTATTTGCTTGCACGATAGGATCTGAAGCCAAATACAGCAGAATCAGCTGCATGTTTCATCTGTGGAGACGGGAAGTGTTGGCTTCTCTTACTGTGTTTTGAAAATAAATAAATCCAACTTGTTCAATTAAACCTGAATGGAGAATCTTGTAGGAAATACAATCTTTTTTGTCTGTTTACATCTGGACAAGCTAATATTTGAAAGGTTTAGAGCTGGTGTGTGTGTGTGTGGGGGGGGTGGGGGTGGTTTCAGTTTGGGAGGGAGATAACAACAACTTTTAGACAACTTTAGTTTTATTCAAGTGTGAAGGAAAACGATAAGAACATTATCTGCCCACAGTTCCCAAACGTTCCCCTTCAGGAGCCATCAGGTAGCTACATTTCAATGGATCTGCTGTGGAGGTTTTGCTGCCATCTGCTGTTCAGTTCTGGTTTTACTCTTCACTTGTGTCTCCCACTCTAGTCGTAGCAGCGTGATCATCAATGAAAAACAAACTGGGAGCAGTAGGGAATTCATATGTCTGATTAAATGATCGAACTTTGGGTACATAAGCAACCGTCAGCGACTGTCTGAATGTGAAGACTTGCACCTGTGCACACAGAGGTTCCTCCAGTTTGAAATCCTGAGCAGACACTGGATCCCTGCAGTTTTTGACACTCTAATCAGACATTAGACCTGAGCAGCAGCAATCAGTTGATGGCTTTCAGTTCGCAAACAATTCAAACTGGCCTGCAAACACACATGTATGTGTTACTGATCTGTTTCTGCATTTGTACATTTAGTTGACATTCTTCATTCACCACAAACACCTTTGTTTTCAATTCAATTATTGTGTCTATGAGTGTAAACAACTGGCTTGTAGTGAATGAATGAATGCCTTGAATAGCGGATGACTGTTAAGTTACTGTGCAGGCAATATATTACCGATACATTAGCGGAGCAGCATCCGTGTACTTCATCAATAATGGAGGCGATGGGCTACTCGAGACGCCGCTCCTCTCATCTCCTCTCCACTCGTCATTGCACATCTACGACCGTCACACACACACACGCGCGCGCGCTCACTCAGAGCAACAGCAACTCATAAGCACAGGACGCCGTCCTGAAAGGTACTTACAACTTCGCTCAACCAGGACGAACGTGTGATGTGCTTTAAAACCAGCGGGCGATCAAGTTCATTCTCAATATTGATGACAGAAAGATGTTTGTGGTTTGCTGCCGTCTTAGATTTAATGACTTGGGGGTCAAACTTTTGTTTTTCTGCCTCAGTGACTGAGCCGAAACACGTTTGTGCTGAAGCTGGTGTGTGTTGGATGCTCACCCTCAGAGCCCCGTTGGTGGACGCAGCCCCTCCTGGGAAGATTTTCTCGATCTTTATCATTGGTTGAACCCTGGACTCCATGCCGCCTGAGATACTGATACCTGTCAACACAAGCATACTCAGAAACACTTGACAGCAGCAGAATCCATTTTACTTTGTGGTCTTTTCAGACCAAAATTAGTATTTCACTCTCAGATAACTTTTATTTCTGTAGTAGGTGAGGCCCTGACCTCTACTGGTGATATAATGGAAAGCTTTACAACAATTCGACAGTTAGTTGGTTGTTTAATCTCATTTAATTAGCGTCGAAAAGAATTTTGGTTGATGATTTTTTCTTAAGGAAATCGAGTTCAAGCTTAAATTCAGTGCAGGATATAAAGTATCTGTGTTGTATTCACCCAGGGACTGCTTGGCCTTGGAGATCGTCAGAGTGTTGACTTCACACTCCTCAGGGTGTAGAGTTGTTCTTTTCACTCCATGACCATTTTGTGGATGTCCGTTCGCTCTGCCTGCGGAGGGGCTCTTCCCTCTCTGAGGCTCGAAAACATCAGCCAGAGGAGGTCTCCCTCTGCGCTGCGATGGGACTCGGACGCTGACCTCCGTGTAGCCCTCCTGTCGGCTCTGCCTGGTCTCTATACTATCAGGACTCCCTTCTCTCTTTCCTCTCCAATGTCCATTTCTCACTGGCGACCTCCCTCGCTCACGAGCGACCTCCCCTCTGTCGGACACAGATAAGAGGGGGACTTCATCGCACCACGTCGACCCGTTCTCCTGCCTGCCGGGGGAGCGGTGAGGTGGCCGACCACGTTGGCTACTGTGTGGTGAATCTGTGGTGAGGAAGCTGTAAACAGGTGAGGGGCTCAGGGAGCGCGAGCGCCCGGTGGCGCTCATGTAGCTGTCCACAGGTACATCCAGCAGAGGGGTGAAGGCGCGGGACGGCAGCAGGTGACCAGACTGGTGTCCCGACACGCGCAGTTTATCCAGCTCCTCGATCACATGCCGCTCTTGCGTCGGGTCCTGAACTGGCTGAAGGTGAAATCCTCCCCTGAGGTCTGCAAAGACATCAAAACAAGGAGCTCAGCTTCAATCAGACAGCTGGCGAATGGAGGCATTCGATTCGGGTGATTTCATCTGAAGTCCCGTGGCAGGAAAAGTACAAATATTTGCTCCTTCAGTTCTGTAATGAACCACTTTCCAGATGTTTACTTTATTGATTAGTTCTTGATTTTATATTTCCAACAGTTTGCCACAAATATGTGTACCTCACCCTGTCTTCCAACCAACTGCATTCAGGAGAAAGAATCACTGTTTTTCATCATTTTCCAAATTTCAACATGCATTTCAGTCCAAGTGATGAAAATTGATCAATGTATCCATCAGTGCAGACATGAACATGAAACATAAAATGCTCCTTAACTTAAAAAAAGGATGTAACAATACCAAAAATGACCAATGTCTTTATTCACTGGGTTTTTGTTTTTTGGAGTTTCACTCAAGTTAAAAATGACCTTTCAATCCCACCTCACAGGTTAGGTTGGAGATTTGCACTCAGTTACACTCAGCAGCGTGAGCAGCCTCAAGCTCCTGGAGTCAAGCAGCAATGTTAGGAAAAGAGCTGAAAAAAAAATCCCCTCAACAACCAACCAGTCAGCTTCCTGCCATAGCTGTGACCTTTTGACCTTTTGAACCGTTGACCTGAGAAAGTGGGAGAACTGCGCTCCGTCCAAAGTGCGACCATATTGATTGTATCTCATTTACTCCTCAATGAGGTAAATGCTCCGAGCATCTTTGTATTGTTGAAGTGTCACACATGCCAATGCAGCACGTCTCAGTCCTTTCTGTGGGCCACAGAGGTGTAACACAAGCCTCTGATTCAGCGCAGGCTCGGGACACCTGAGCTACTCTGTGCCTGCCAATGTGCGTGCGTTTGTGCGTGCGTGCGTGCGTGCGTGCGTACGTGCGTGCGTGCGTGCGTGCGTGCGTGCGTGCGTGCGTGCGTGCGTGCGTGCGTGTTTTATACAAGGTTGGGAGGTGGGTTGGCATGCGTGAACAGCACACTGTAGACAGAAGATAGTGTGTGTGTGTGTGTATGTGTGTGTGTGTGTGTGTGTGTGTGTGTGTGTGTGTGTGTGTGAGTTTGACACTATGAATATGAGATGAGGCAGGAAAGAAGTGAGGTGAGGGAGGGAAAGGAGAGACTAAAGGTGAAGGGATGAAGCCACTCCTGTATCTCACATTTTTGCGGAGTGAAAGGAAAGCTATCAGGCCGACAGCTGGAGAAGTCACAGGAAAGAGATGAGGTCTACAGCGAGGCACAGGGATACAGCCCGAGTACCTGGGATTGGGGTGATGAGGTGACGACGAGGGGTTCCACTGCGAGGGGAACGCAAGGCCGGAGAACGGACTGAAACGAGTGAACAAGGGAAGAAATGAACAACTTTTTTCAAAATGTTTTTGACTTTGTGTTTTTCTGTGATATCAGGTACAATTTTTACTAACGGGAGCGATTCTTGAGGACGTCGTACGCCTCGAGTTCAAAAGGCATCACCATGCTGTCGAAGTGGCTGAGCTCATTAGTAGGTATCAGCATCCTGCAGGAAAAACAATCAGATTGATGAGGATGTAAATGCATTCAGACCTTTACAGTATATAAAACAGCCTCTCACTTAGTGTATCTCACCTGATTTCTCTGAGGAGCAGCAGTTTCTCTGGACAGTCCAAAATCGCCAGGAGTGGACGAACTAAATCCTCAATCACAGTTTCAGACAAAAACTGAGGAAAAGAATGTATCACGTCAGAAAATGAGAGGAGCAGATAAACACACAGATGTACAAATCAAAATTAAATGGAGCACAGCTCGAAGCAACATTCAGCTCATTTACTCAGTTATATAAATTCATCTGTGGCCCTGCAGGGAGTTTTAGAGTTTTGTGACATGGATGACTATCCTAACCAGGTGCATCATGGGAAATGTGGGCACAGCATGTGCATTTTAAGGCTCAGTCAGAGTTAGTGTCATTGACAGAGGAGCGTTCTGACATGCAGCAATGAATATTCACATGTGCTGCTACAATCTGTTTTCAGTCTCTGGAGTTGGACGTCTTCTGAATTGAGACAAAAAGGGTCGTCCGAGGAAATGAAACAGTTTCAAGAAAAGAAGGGTTGAGAAAGACAAAAAAGATCAGACGATGGCTGACGTTTGATCCTAATCGTGTATGACAGCCAAATCCGTCTTTTGTCACAGCTGCAGCCAGATGCATCTATCACGGAGGGACGCTCGGTGACACGTGCAGCACGGCTGCATGCCGAAGCTTTCAGGGAGTCCAGCTGATTTTTAAAGCGCGCAGAGGCGCGTTAAACCTGAGGAAACTCACTCGCTGACAGTGTCTCATCACGGCGGCCACCTCGTCCTGGCTGAGCAGCTTGGCAGCGATGTCCTCCACGTGCTGCAGGGTCTCCGGTCGGGGGAGCGGACTACCAACACGCGATTCCTTCGGAGAGGTCAGCAGGTGGAACGATCGACCCCGCTCCTTATCTGAGGTTTTGGGATGACAACAGAAATTGTCTTTTTGAAACTTAATGTTTTCAAGAGAGCTTGAGATTTGTATACTGAATATATTAGTATGAAGAAATCCAACAATGCGAAATCACCTGATGATTGGACATTTTCTTTGTGCATTGGTGACCATTCTTGGCCAAGCTGTTGTAAAATCGAGTAACTTCAAAATAAAACACCCGATTTCTGTGTCGTTGTTGCTCTGTGAGCGCTCTCTCACCTTTGTCAGCATGTTGGGACGGAGACTTGGAGCGACTCTTCTCTTTACGGTCTTTCTTAAAAAACAGGTTGACGAAGGTTTTGGAGCGCTGCAGGCTGATTTTACCCTCCGCAGGAGTTTTCTCCTTCTGATGCTTCTTTTTCTTCTTTTTGTCCTCTAAAAGCACGAAAAAAAGCATGAAGGAACATCTGTAATCAGACATAACATTGCTGTCGACGTTGACGGATTTCCTTTTTAGGCAATATGCTGTGAAATGAGAGAAACATTTGTCATACTTTCATTTGTTCAAAACTATAAGTGAGACGAAAGAAAACAAAGTCAGGGCCAATGATGTGGCAGGAACATGTACTTTTTGCCGCATTTCTATATCTTGTTCATAGAAAATCTTGCGGTGCGTCACAGAGAGATGAGAGCACTCAGCGTATCTACGTGTGGCGTTGAAAACATTATTCATTAACCAATAACACTGGGTGATACACACTGCAGGCTATGAGCACAGGCTGTTCATTTCTCTTCCAGTCGCCCCCCATGTTCGCTGCAGTAAATCTGCCACTGTGGAAAGTAACACAGTCGTACTGATGAATTGCGGCCACACGAACCTGAACACACCCCCATCTATTGAGAGCACTACACTGGAGTGCTCCTGCTTACATAACAAATGTCCAATCAGCCCCTTCGGCTCTGCCCCGAGCCCCCGCCAGGACCCGGAGCTACGAGAGGGCCGGATAAATTGAAAAGGAGAGGCTAATAACTCAACGGCACCACCAAGGCTCGGACGGATATTTCCCCATATGCTTGTTATTATTCATTTCTCACAGAGGTACAACAAGTGAAAGGAAAGGGCAGTGATTAATCATGGGCTTATGTCAACGTGGTGCTCGTGGACAAATCTCGCTCGGGAGTTTGGAGACGTTTTACTTCCTGGGGTGCAAAAGGACAAGAGGGTCAACAAGCTGCGGCACTTCCTGAAGAAAGGTCTCATTAGGGTTTGATCGTTGGTGTCCATATACAGTCATCAAAGCCTCTGCAGCATAAGCCTGCACACTGCGACATAGAGCGGATCATCTTCAGAACAACTGCAGCACAAAATATTGAGATGCACCATATTTGTTTATTGTTGGGACATCTAATGTATAACTCATGAGGGTCACTGTAACCTTGCGTGAGGATTCAGCTCGTCCCGTTGGGAGTATTCTGGTTTTAGTGTCTGAATGATGCTGACTGCAAAATGTTATTAATGGAGTGTGTTATTTTGAAAAAAAGAACAAACTATGACCTTGTCCCGAATGTAGTTTGCTGAATCAGCCGGGAGGGAAAAGAGTTTGGGAGGATTTTAAGTGATTTCTTTGATGGAGTGAGATTATTGAGCCTGGACTGAGTCTGGATGGAGTGGACAAAGTTCTTTTATCCATCCAAGAAGAGAAAGAAGTTTGTTTACTTCAAGCAATTAATTGTGTTCTTTTGCCTGATAGAATCAAGAACAACATATTTATATCTAATACATCAGTGTTAAATTTGTTTTTAAAAGAAGGTAAAATAAATGGTGCTTTTATTTTGAAGATCTTTGGCTCATGAAATGTATCATTATCTGTAGATTGCATATGTGAAAAAAGAAATTATGTTATATTTCGTCCTGCAGCGAAAAACCCATAAGCGCCGCCAACACCACTAAAGGATTCAACACCATTGCTGCATAATGGGTTGAATAAACCAGCAATGAAATATAAAAACCACTCGTCTTTGTATTGATCTTCTGTACCTGCTTCATCAGTGTTAGTGTTATAAGGAGGTGGAGGCTGTTCCAGGTTACTGGGCAAAAGAACAAGTCCCCTCCAGACAAGTTTCTGGACCGTTACAACACAAAATCAGTCAGACAATAAACGCACACATTTACAGCTTAGCAATTTAGATTAATCCATCGACCAAATGTGCATGGGTGGAGAATCGTGAGTAGGCAAAGAAAACCGACACATGCAGTGGGACGACATGTGAACGCTGCCCAGACAGACCCTGGACCAGACTCAAACCACCATCTACTCAATGAACATAACATATGTTGGAATTTCTCCCTTCACTGAGTTCTAAGAAATATAAAATCCTCAATACTCTAAAGTGGAAAAACAAACCTGTGAGCAAAAGTGCTTCACAGACTGTCTGATAACATCACACCTGTGATCCAGCTGACCTCACCTGACACGGTGATGTGGCTCTGGGAACGTCTGATTGGCTTCCTCGGCCTGCTCAGGGCCATCAGCGCTGCTGTCTTGGGTGAGTGTTTCTCCACTTCCTTGTCTCCCGATGACAGCGTCCTCGTCCGCCCCCGCCCCGCCTCTCGAGCTCCTCCCATCTCTCTTGGCCCCTCCCCTTTCCCGCGAATGACAGTGTCCTTCAGCAGAAGCGTCTCGCCAACGGTCCTGCTGGTCTCTGAGGTGGCGGGCCTGTCGGGGTGCGACCCGTTGGGTGAAGCGTCTCGGTTATTTGGGACTTGAGGTTCGGTCTGGATGGAAGTGTCGGCGGTGCGCTCAGCGGTGCTCGGTCGGCAGGAGCGATCCTCTGTGGAGATGGCGACGTCTACCATCTCAGAGCCAAAGATGGGAGGAAAAAGGACCTGGGAGAGACCACTGAGGGAGCTGAGAGGGGTGCTGGAGGACAAGGACGAGGCGGAGGAGTTGGAGTCTGAACCCTGAGACGATGGTGCAGGGCCTCCATTGGCAACTGTGGAAAACAGCCAATATTTAGTGTGCTGATCAGCGAGGGCATAAATAAGATTGAGAAAATGCAACTTTCTGGCTTATATTTTGGCACAACACCCTGCCTGCAGGTTACTCAGAGAATAAGATTTGCACAGGAAGCTTCAGCTCCTTATTTCCCTGGATCCGCTTTGTTTGGATGAAAACCTGCGTGACCTCGTATCCTGATAATCCTCTAAGCTTTTCAGAGACAGAACAGGAAGCAAACTTCCTCAGTAGGGTTTTTTTTCCCTAATGAAACTCTAAAATGATTCTGCATCTTGACCCAGATGTCAGGTCAAGCTCTGTTCCAGACAACTGAGCTGCATTTGAGTACACAGAAATAATCTCTGACTGCCTTCAAATAGGTGCACATGCAACTACAAAAGAAGCCAAAGTTCCACTGAATTCATTCCTTTGTAAATGTGAACCCAAGAGTTTATTACTGCTGTTGAAGTTATTTCAACGTACGTTTGTCGAGCCAGCCATACTCGGCCACCATCTCTTTGTACGCAGGGTATCGACCAGCTTCCTGTTGAAACACAAGAAAAAACGCAAAGCAGTTTGTTTTGGTCACACTATAAGATCACAAACTTACAAGATGAAATACTTATCCTCCGCTGAATTTTGTCTTTGCCTATAAGCAGCCATGTGAGGCCAAAGAGCAAAGACACTCTGAACACTTAAAGGTCTGATCATGTTGGTAAAAACATTTGATACTCTCCAACAAAGCAGTGGTCAGTCTCCCAAGTTGAGTGTTTCTTAACATGTTGGTTTTTCTCAATTGTGTGTAATCTCTTGTGGCAGTCCAAGAGAGCCCCAGGAGGTCCCAGGTGAAAACCTTTGCTTTAAACAAGACCTCCCAATGACTCTATTCTTTCTGAAAAGGTACAAGTTTAGTGAAGGTCAGAGTGGATACTGTGTTAGGAGAGAAACTGCTAAGAAGGCATCCCATGGTGTACAAATGTTGCTTGAGGCAATGAAGAGATCAAGCAGAGAGTTACTTTCTATCAGGATTTTTATCTGAGAGCACAACAACCTCTCACTTCTACTTCAGAGGATTGTTTTCCTCCATAACACCCTACGGTCAAAGGGAAGACAAGGATTTAGTTCACAAAAGCCGCGCGAGTCAAAGTATGAGAGAATCGAAAAACAATAATTAATCCTTGGTCCAGCGTGTTTGTTTGTGATCAATAAATGGGCAGAAGGAAGGCATAAAATTAGGCTTTCTGTCGATTATAACCTGATCCCAGACTGCCTTTGAATAATGAACGTTGTCCCTGGCTGTTTTTCACACGTGGAACCTGAGATCAGAGGAGTAAAATGAGCGCACAGCAACATCAGCGAGCAGAGGGAGCTCGCAGACACACACGGGAACACGCTGCAAAACACACATACACACACTCCCTTTGTCTGAAAATGACACAGGTTAAGTGGCACGGCCTTGCACACATTCATGCATAGGCAGGCACACATAAGGAATTCAAGGGCTGGACGCCAGCTGCCTGCTCTGCTGTGCCGGCTCACTCAGAGGAGCTGGTGTTGTTTAACACGCTCACATTTATTATTGTGTCAGCACTCAAAGCTTCAATCAATTGTTACATTTACACCTGACCAAATGCTTAACACTGCAGCACAGATGCAGGAAACCAGACCTTCGGTCATAGTTAACAAGATGTGAACACGGGACAAATATAACACCTGGTGTTGTTGTTTCAGTAATTTGCTCCTCCACAGAACCAGCAAATACAGAACTACACTGAAATCAATTCAGAGGCAGGTGTTTGTTTGCTATATTAATAGAAATATAATCTTTATTCTTATTCTATTCTTTTTTGTTACTCCCAGGAGAAATATTTGCCTCCTAACTCTTAAATTGCTTAAGTGTGTGAGTGTGTTTCTGTGTGAGTAGAGACATCAACCTGGTTACACACAGAGCCGTGGGGACACACGCCACTGTGAGGTTGGAATAAAGGCACCTGTCAGGAAAATCATTACATCATTTGTTGGAGGCATGTTTTAGGATTGGCTTCAATCAGGGTTACATGAAGAGTCAAGGTGAGGCAATTAGCTGTTGGACTGAGTTCTGAGTAAGTCTGCAGAAGTCAATACCAATATCTTTGGAGACCATGAAAACAAAGCATGAGTGTATGTTAATTTGTACAACGCAGGTAACAAATATGTGATTTACTAGAATCACTGCTGAGAATAAAAACTGTTTGCCAGACCAAAACTTCCAAAAGTCAGAACTAAAGAAATCGAACAAGAAAAGCTGCAACATGCAGGACCATCATACGACAGAAGACGTCCGATACAAATGACCATCAGTCGTCTGTGCTTTCATTTAAACTTGAATTGAGACGTACAACTGCCTCTCACCCTGATGGTCAACATGACATGAGTGTGGCTCTTCAGGACCTCCACTGCATTGCTGTGAGTGATGTCATCGAAGCTGACCCCATTGGCTGCCAGGATTTGGTCTCCCATTTTGATGCCGTGCTGCTCCGCAAGCCCCCCGGGGTCCAACCTAAAGAGAGGAGGCAGACATGCACACACACACAAACAAACTCAGGACACATACATGGACAAGAAAAGAACATTTAAAAGAAAACTATACATACATCATTCAACAGTGATGATTGTTTTTTGGTATATTTTACATTTATTGAATAGTTTTTAGTCTCTGTCATTATGAACTGTTTGAAATGTTTCCAAGGTTGTCTCATTCTCACCATCACAAAGACGCTACAAAGCTTTTCAATTCAGGCTTCGTTGCTTTGATCAACAACAAGAAAACGACTTCAAATAAGATTTTGAAGTTATATTTAATTAATGTGAGACCTCAGCTTCTTTCTAGCTCAAGGACACTGCAGCAGGACCACTGAATCTCAGCTCTACCATGTGCACAATCTGCACCACTCTGCAGCGTCTGCTTGAATATTTTGGTTAATCTTTCTAAAAATTATGAAACCAGTCTTAGTCCAATTATTTTTAATGCCTACTCGTTGAATTCATACTTAGAGACATAAATCCCCAGTCCAAACTCTTTGCCTCCTCTGATGTTGAAGCCCAGACAGTAGTCGTCCGATGTGGTGAAGAGATGCACGATCCTGCGCAGAGCGCCGTCCGAACTGGCCTCCGACGGCGTGCGGCCGCTCTCCTCCACCACCATCCGCCGGTGAATCAGATCCACCCTGCACACACACACACACACACACACACACACACACACACACACACACACACACACACACACACACACACACACAC
>JAUESE010000018.1:10376665-10403317 GCA_032274725.1 Malacoctenus triangulatus | reverse complement strand
ATATTATATTATATTATATTATATTATATTATATTATATTATATTATATTATATTATATTATATTATATTACATTATTTTATAATCTATAATCTCAGAGTATGTGATGCAACACTGGAAAGAGGACTTCATGTTTGGATATCAGTTTCTGAATGGCTGCAACCCCGTTGTGATTCACAAATGCACCAAAATTCCTGACAAGTTTCCTGTGACTCACGAGATGGTTTCTTTGAGCCTGGAGAGGAACATGACGCTGGAGCAGGAGCTCAAGGTACACCTGCTCCTGTCCTCCTCTGGGAATCTGAGAGCTTGCCCTTGATTTTGAAAGGTGTCGTCGCTGTCCTGTGGTGAACTTGTTTTGTGGTTCCAGGCAGGTAACATTTACATTACGGACTACGAGGTGCTAGAAGGCATCAGTCCAAACTGCACGGACCCGTGCACGAAGCAGTACCTGGCGGCTCCCATCTGCCTGCTGTACAAGAATGCCCACAATAAGATCCTGCCCATCGCCATACAGGTTAGTGGGCTACACTTTTATTTACTCCTCCAGCCGACAGGCCAGCATCCCCCCCACCCCTCCTCACGTTTTGTTCTTGCTATCGTCTGTCTTTCGCAGCTAAACCAGACTCCAGGTGAAAAAACTCCCATCTTCCTGCCCTCTGACAGTCTGTACGATTGGCTGCTGGCTAAGATCTGGGTCCGCTCGGCTGACTTCCAACACCACCAGAACATCACACATCTGCTCAGGACACATCTGATCACAGAGATGTTTAGCATCGCCATGTTCAGGCAGCTTCCTGCAGTTCACCCTGTGTATAAGGTAGCTACTTAACCAGTTGAAAGTCTGACAGGATTGTTGCTTCATTCTTTGACTGCTTGTTGTTCTCCTGCAGCTTCTCATCCCCCACATTCGTTTCACTATCGCCATTAACACCAAGGCCAGAGAAGCGCTCATCTGCGAGTGTGGCATCTTTGATAAGGTGGGTTTATGTACTTCACCACGTAAAAGTGTCTTTTCCAAGACTTCCAACAACTATGTTTACCTTTCAAGGTGACAACTGTTAACTGAGGAATGCGTTGCTGTTCTGAATCAGCTGGAGCATCTTTCTACCTTGGTTCAGTTTGAGCAGCTTTAAATTCTCCCCGTCACTTTGTCTCCTTGTACTTTTATGTCTTTGTGTGTCTGTTTCTGTGAAAAATATTGATGGATACACAACAGAAGCAAGAAATGTAAGCTGGTACAGTTGTTCGGGTTAACATTCAAGCAGTGAATAAAAAGTTGACTGATTCCTGAGAAACCTCTTCGCAGGAATATGAAGTGATTCTTTATCCTTTATCCTTTATTCTTTATGCTCGTCAAGGCGAACGCCACAGGTGGGGGCGGCCACGTGCAGCTGGTCCGGAAGGCCACCAAGACCCTGACCTTCAGGTCTCTGTGCTTCCCGGACATGATTAAGATGCGCGGCATGGAAAGCAAGGAGGAGCTGCCCACCTACTTCTACAGGGATGACGGGTACAAGGTGTGGGAGGCCACCAAGAGGTGAGAGGCTCTCAGGGATGGATTCAGAATGAGAGAAAATGGCTGCAACAAACAAGAAACAGAGTGCCAAGAGTTGATTTTTCTATTCTCGTGTGACTGAGTTTCAAACAAGGAGCTGTTGCAGATTTTTTTTGTTATTCACTCCATACATGACAGCTGTGTTTCCTGTCTGGCAGCTTCGTGTCTGATGTGGTGTGTATTTACTACACCAGCGATGAGAAGGTGCAGGGAGACGAAGAAATCCAGGCCTTTGTTAAGGACGTATGCAACTTCGGTATGCAGGACTTCGACAGCTGTGGTGGGTGCACAATACGCGTCTTCCATTGTAGCATTTTCTATTCAGCTCCACAGCCAAAAAAACAAAACACAACTTGCAGCCAATTCATCTGCTTTCTTTATTTCTTTCTTTCTTTTTTTCTTGTGTTTTTGGAAGGCAAACGAAAGCTGTCTGCCTCTCAATATTTCATTAGTGTAGGATTTGCTGGAGAAGACAGGTACGACAGGGAACAGGCAGCATTATAAATTCAGACCTGTTCTGTTATGGATGAATGGTTGGAGGGTGAAAAGAGGAAGCCACAGATGTCTGATGGTGTCACTCTCAGAGCCCCTGTGTTGTAACCCCCCCCCCCCCCTCACACACACACACACCTCTCTGCATTTCCCCATCATTAACAATCCGAGCACACTGTGCAGCAACAACTTTCTGCACAGCAACTCTTGCAAAAAACAACAAGGTTTTGTAACACATTTAGTTCCTTCTGACATTTCTGTTTCCACAATTTGTGCAGAATTTCCCAAATCTGTGAAATCACGTGAGGAGCTGATCGAGTACTTGACTGTCATCGTGTTCAACGCCTCAGCTCAGCACGCTGCAGTCAACTTTGGACAGGTGAGCGAATCATCGTCCAGAAATCTTCTGGACCAGATAAATGTGGAGAATGAACAACAACCTCCTCATTGTGTTTGAAGAGAAACACAGCACAGGCGTTAGTTGAATGTACTCTGTGTATTTTGTGTAGTTCGACTGGTGCTCCTGGATCCCGAACGCTCCGTCCACCATGCGACGGCCCCCTCCCGAAAAGAAGGGCCTCACCAACATGACACTGATCATGGAGAGCCTCCCTGACTGCGGACGCTCCAGCTGGCACCTGGGAGCCGTCTGGGCCCTCAGCCAGTACCAGGAGAATGAGGTGCGCAAGCGGCAACACGCAGGCAATCGTTCAAGCCCGCTCACCTCTCAGCGCAGACGGGCTCCTGTTTTAAAATCAGCCAAATCCATCCGAAAGTTTGAGAGCAGCTTTATGCCTGGAAGTTTCCAGAGAAACTTTGCTGGCTCTCGGGCCTCTGGGCTAAATGACCCGTCTCGTCCCTTCCTCCCTGCAGCTGTACCTGGGCATGTATCCCGATGAGCACTTCGTGGAGAAGCCAGTGAAGGAGGCCATGGCGAAGTTCAGGAAGGAGCTGGCAGACATCACCAGCTGCATCAAGAAGAGGAACGTGGGAAAGAAGCTGCCGTACTACAACATGTCCCCCGATAAAATCCCAAACAGTGTTGCTATTTGAGAGCCAAAACCTCAGCAAGATGTCTCCACTTCCTGTTCCACGCTGAACTTCTCCTAACGATAAAAAGCTCATAAATGTGTAGCTGAAATGTTTTTGATCACTTGTCAAATAGTAAGGATTAAGATACATCATGTTGGAGTGAAATATGTTTTTTTATGGGTGCGCGCGATGCAATAGGTGAATTCTGAGCCGTTTCTGCTGAGCTTTTGTGTAGTTTCTTTCATGCACTATAAACCAGTAATTTCCTGTCTCTTTTAACAACTATACTACTTGTCTATTATAAAGGGCAGCTAGAACTCTTCGGTTACACAGGTCTGCCACCTTGTGTACAGAAGTTGTTTGGTAAATCTTAATTTTTTTACCGACTCACTATCCAAGAAGCAATTTTTGGCCTGCAATACATAAATTACAACAGTTGACTTTAACATGCTTTATAAGTTGCATAGCTGTGTTTGATTTTTGAGATGATTATACTTTGTGGTTTGTTGTTGCTGGGATCTTTCTTTCTTTTCAGGTTTGCTTTGTGAGACGTCGTTGTGCCACAACATTGACACACAATTGCAGTGCGCCTCAATAGATGATCTTACATCAATCAACTCAACATTGTTCAGCATTCATTTAAGTCATTTATTTGAAAGGAAACGTTAGAAATGTCTTCGTATAAATGAAGTTGAAATAATTTGGCGATATTGATGCACAACAAAAAATTTGTGCCCAAAGAATCTTGCAGATGAATGAGTGTGAATGCAGTGTAAAAAGACAATAAATATTAAAAGCAACTTGTTTTTTATTTGGTTGTTCTTTTTAATTCTACATATTTTGTTCAAACATAGGAAATCAACTGAAAACACATCCATATTTCTTTTTTTTTTTTAAAAACATAAGTACATTTTTTTTTCTTTTTTACCAAATTCTTTACAGTTACTATTTCAAAGTAATTTCACAGACAAACTTGTGGAATGATATCATAAGACAGGGGAACAGTCATTTATGTTCAAGTCCAGTCAGTAGTAAACAAACGTAGCTTTTATGCAAGTTACACTCTTCCCAGACATGATGGAAAAATATTAAGCAACAGTGTAAAGACAGAAATATCTAACGCCTGAATTGCAGAGGCTGAGAAGGGAACTTTATCTCAGTTTGTGTCTCGCTCAGTAGGATTACGAGATGAGGAAATCCCTTCATGAAGACAGACACACAAAAAAAGTAAGAGCAAAAAAAAAAAGAAAAGAAGCTGTGCTTGAAGAGGAAGCGTCTTAAAGTGGCCTCCATCTTCATCAGGACTACATCAGCGCTTCTGTCAGACTTCATGAAAGGAGCCAGCTCCTGTGAGTAGAAAGTAACAAACAAAAAAAACAGAGAGCAACAATCTAACGTCCACCCTTCATCCTCCATCCCAAGAAAAACGGCCTGTCAGGCTTTTCATTTGTTGTTACCTCAGAGAAAACCATGTTGCTGTGTTTGAATGAGGATCATCTGCAGTGTGCAAGTTCAAAACTGAATTTAACCTGTGATCTAAAACAAAGAGCAGAAATTCACATTAAAGTCAAGTAAACAAGCTTTTTACAAATCTATTATTTCAAAAAGGGAAAAAAAAGTGCAAACAGAAGTTGGAAAAGATTTTCTCTCCTATGGATGTCTGGGAAAAAGAAATCAAGTGTAAGTTGCATAAAATTACTAATGAAAGGGGAGGTTTATATGAACAAACTGCACTGCTCTCAGTTAAAAATAAATACAACACAAAAAATAATGAAAATAATTCTTTACCTCCAGAGAAAACCCTGGACAATAAACACCAGTACACAACTGTAGAATAGAATAACAACAAAAAGGGTAATTGCACTTTTTATCTGTCTAATTGCACTGAGCCTGCCGAGTGCTGACGTTTCGGAGAAGCTTCTCCCGCCCGGGTCTTAATCCGACACAACACGACTCCCTCGGCTCACATCGACGCTATATTAGACTCCAGATCTCAAGTCACCATGGGGCATTTACATCGATACAGTATGTCTTCTTGCACAAACACAGAGAGCACTGCTTTCGTTTATTGCTGCTGCTGAGCAGGACTCCTCGGGTGTGTTGTTGGACCATAGTCGTTTACAGACAGTTCTTTTGTTTTATTTCTTTTTTTTTTCTTGTAATGTGTAGTTTGCTGGAATGACTGTGAGGCTCAACATGAGCCCGGTCTGCTGTGCTCCCACATAAACAAAAAGCACTTACAATGAGCCCAAAAAACCACAAAGCCTCGAAAAAAATCCAACAGCTGCCTATCTCGGGTTGCACCGTCAACTCCGCGCCAGCAGGTGGCGGTCAAGACAGCGAAGCTGCACCATGTCTGTCGTCACTGGCAACGAAACGTGGAAGTGCAGCTTTTCTTTTACCGTCAATAGAATTCAAACAGAAACAAAAGCACATCCTTAATGCTAAAAGGTTGCAGTGCAGTTGAAAAATCCAAAATAACACACCAACGCTCAACAACTTTGTTTTTCCGCTCTAGGATTCAACATTTAAATTAACTTCCCCAACCGAACAAGTAAACTACAAAAAAAATGAACAGGACACCTTCAGCTAAAGCGAGATCAGTGTGTGCTCATGTTTATCTTTCACACCATCTCCAAACACCAGATTTCGCACCTTTAACTGAAGTGTGTAAAATAATGGAAAGAAAATAATGCCGTTGCTAAATGATGAATGGGCGGGTTGTGATCTGCAGAGCAAAAATGAGGCTAATTTCGGGAAGCCACACTTGCAGTCTGTCTGGTGTTTAATCACAACTATCTGCTAGTGTTCAATTAACCCGCCGTCTGCACCATGGGAGCGACAAAAACATGAATAATACGCCGAAAATAGGCAGCTGTGGATTTCCCCAGGCTTCTCCCATGACTAAGCAAACATATCAACATATTAAGAACTGCACATGGAATATCACACTGCAAATACTGTGTCATTCGCCTAATAGAAAAACAAGAGCGACACTGTTTATGCCCAAAGGCTCTTGTTACGATCTCAAGACACGGAAATTGTTAGCAATTTCCTGTGAGCAGTAAAAAAAAAAAAAAAAAGTATTTTTTTTTCCAACCCCTATTTTATTTATTTTTTTAAAGTTATTTTTGTAAAAAGTTTACATTCTCAAAGCCTTCAGAAAGTTCTTGTTGGGGTAAAGAAGTCATGTGGCTGGATTTTCCGTTATCTACATCAGTGACACACGTTTCTTCGCTTTTCTTTTCGCACTTTTTAACCCCAATTTCCTTTTACGTCATCCACAGGAGGGTTCACCGTAAGCATATGTGCATTTGAGGAAACGTTTATTTGCGTGTGCTCTCCCTCCACATACAACATGTAAGATTGAAAGGAGAAAGGAAGAGGGGGAGGAAAAAAAATTGTGTGTGTGTGTGCGCCGCGCGTGTAGGGAAATAATAAAAAAAAAAATAAAAGTGCTTCGATGCTTGTCCAGATCCAGGCCCGGTTCGGTCCAGACCAGCGCGGCACTGACGGCCACAGCATCACCGATGGCAGTAAGCTGGAGAGTTCCAGAGATCCGATGCACGGCGCTACACTCTGATCCACGACAGGTTGGCCCGACACTCACAGTAGGTAAAAACGAACAAATGTAACATACCCACGAGTAACCCCCCCCAAAAAAAGACGCATCACAGACATGTCAGCCTCCAGAGCCGTTTGTGAGTCTACTTGTCTCAGTCCTGCTCTCCCAGGGACATGCGTACAAGGGCGTGTGTGTGCGCGCGCGTATGTGTGTGTCTGTGTGTGTGTGTGTGTGTGTGTGTGTGTATGTGTGTGTGCGTGTACATTGGTTTGCTCCAGGCTGCTCCCAACATTTACAGAAGTCCGTATAAACAGTCTGGTCCTTGGAAAGGATGAAGGGTCGTGGTCGAGGGTGGAACAGGTAGAGTGGTGGTCCGTCTGTCTTTGTGTGGGGGGGGGGAGTGTGAGGGAGAGGAGCAGAGGAGGGCGGCGGGTCGGTGTGGGAACAGTGGAAAGACGACCTCTCGCTCTCCCTCGGGCTCCAAGCGTCTCCACGGCCGCTCCTCTTCACTGTGCGCCTGTGTGAGCGTGTGCAGTACGAGCGGGGACGACCAGCGGCGTGGACGGAGGGTGTCAGACGTGGAGCACCTCCATACTGTAGTCCTCAGTCTCTGTGTACTGGGAGGAGTTTGTGTCTGATTGGGTGGGGGCCAGAGCCTCCTTGCTCTCCAGGCTGGGCTCCATGAGCGGAGGCTTCTCCAGCGCCAGCTTTTTACACGTGTCCGGCCGGTTCTGCACGTATATGACCCGGTTGTAAGCCTTCAGTCTCCGCCATAGATGGATGTAGACTTTGCACTGGACGTACATGAAAACCAGTCCGCCCGTGAAGCCGATGGCCACTACCACCAGCTTGGTCCAGAAAGGCCACTCCAGGATTCCTGCAGGAGCACAGCGGAGACAAAACAAAAACGACGCGCAGGTCAAAGACAGGCCGGACCAAACAAGCAGGCAGAACTTCTTCAAAACAACATCGCACGTATTTGTACTGAGGTTCAGGAGGTCAAAATGCACAGAAGGAAAAAAAAACAAACAAACAAACTGAGGGATGGCTCGATAAGCTGCTGCAAATTTAATGGATCTCAGTAAATCATTCAGCACACTGACCTTGACCTACAGTGCGCAGCAACAGGGAAGGTGGTTGGGGATGGGACACAGAGGAATCCAGCACCATTCAATATATGCAATTTAATGCATTTTCTCTTCAGATAAGTCGATTCGTGGTACAGAAGCATCGAGTTTCTCAGCACATTTCCAAGTGTATGCTAATGTTGGAGCTAATTATGCTCTTTTATTCCAACCTAAACTTTAGAACACCTAAAACCTGCAAAGCCCCGTGTTTTTTAGCCTCGTTTCTGCAAAATGTTTGCATGTTTTCCCTGAGATTCACTGTTCCCTCCCAGGATCCTTTACTCTTATTCCACTATTTGTATAGATGCACACTCATTTTATGAGTGTGTGTTTCTCTGGGTTTGCGCTGTGATGAAGCGGCCACCTGCCCAAGGTGCATTCTGCCCCTCGCTGCACGGGAGACCCTCCACGCCAACGGTTCCCTAATGCGAGTGGAGCGAGTGCAGAGTGAGGTCGATGGGAAAAAAATCAAGTCCTATTTGAAATAAGAAGGCAGCAGCAGCCTAATGAGAACAGGATCGTGTTAACCTCCCGGCTGCATCAGCTCTTATTTATTAACACTGGAGGCGTTTTTGGACCACAGATGAACAAGGAGTCGTTTTAAAGGCACAAATGAAAAAGAAGGAACAAAATTGGTTTTTCAAAAAGTGTCGCTGAGATCAATTTCAGGACATGGTTCAAATTTGAGTAAGTTTGACACCATCTGACCTGTTTTCTCTGTCATTTTCCAGTGAAGTGCGATTGTTTTTTTTGCATTCCACTGCCTTCATGTTTTGTTTTACAATTTCACACATCATCCCGTTTATTTTCCCACTAAACTGTCATTGTGGTTATTCAGCACGGTTGAACCACAGGACGAATTATAACACGATTCAAAAATATAAGTCTGCTCAATGTCACACCTCGCTGAACTGTTTGGTTCCTCCGCAGACGCACTTCTAATTGATTTTCTCAGAAAACACACTGTCACAGATCAATAATGTGATTTAAAATTTCATTCGCTGTTACAGAAGATTTTTATCTGCATTCCTGATGCTGTGCGAGGCTTTTCAATTCACTCCACACTGAACTTTAGAGCTGCTTTAAAATACCATCAATAAATAATATTCACACTGTGATTATCTTCCTCGAATACTTTCGAAGACTAAAAGCTCAATTTTCATACGAATATCACAATGAAATCCTTCGGTGCGTGACATTCCTTATCTCGCTCTCTCTCTCCTCTCATTTCCTGTCATCTCTCGAGTGCTGCCTGTTCAATAAAAGGCACAAAATGCCCCAAAATATAATTACACTTCACAAAAAGAAACAAAAGACCCTTTGAAAAATGGAAACACCACACAGGCAGCTCCAGCAGGCTAACAAAATGGTTCCCAGCGATGAGGAGGATGTGATTTGTAGGAAATTTGCTAAACTGCAAAAAAAAAAACTCCTTCCAGCCCCTCAGGCAGTTACAGGATTTCTGCAAAATGCAAAATCCCTAAACCCCGCAACTGCAAGGAAGAGGTACAAATATGCACATTTTGGAAGGTAGAAATATTATCAATAAGTTTTAGCATGTTCAAAAAGAGATACTGGAAATGCTTTTAGACGGACCGGACAACCACTGGACTGTCTATTTTGATTAAAATTTCACAGGAAGTTCAAGAAAAAGGTCTCGGCTGAGGTGACTGAAGGCTGCTCGTAATGACACGAGTTCAGGGACACGAGAACAAACGTGGCGAGAGGAAAAAATCAAAACACGGCAAACTTAATAGAATAAAAGTCTGGCATTAACAACGCGGGACAGAAACGTCGGGCGCGTTCGCTCTAACTTTATGGGAAGAGATTAAAGTGTCATTTGTTGTGTGAGGAGACGTCAGCGAGGTTGGTTTTAATCAAAACCCTCGGCCACAGTAAAGCAGAGGGAATAAATCTGGGCATGTTCCTCCACTGAGTATCTGTCTGCGCTCATCAGGCCGGAACGCCAGGCGGCGTGAACGCAACCAGCCTTTGACGAAGGGGAAGGGAAATATTGTTTCTATCCTGAAATCAGAGGCAGAGGAGGTGGTGGTGGTTGGGGGGGGGGGGGGGGGGGGGGGGGGGGGGGGGGGGGGGGGGGGGGGGGGGGGGGGGCGCTACAAAAAGGTGCAGTTGGGGGGGAAAAAAAAGAAGTGGACACAGCTGACAGAGAAGCTGACGAGGGGAAACACAAAGTCGAAAAAAGGTCAAAGTGGAAAAATGTTTACCTGGGATTCTTCCGGCTGCATGAGTGAAGAGAGTGTAAGTATCACGTGTTACCAAAGACACACAAACAGCTTGATTTAAAGAAATTCGAGTCACACGGTACAGTTGCACAAACGTGAGGACGCGACTCATCATGCAAACAAACATCGACGCCGTCGCACAAATCAGAACCAAATACATTACACATTGTTCGGATCCAGCCCGTCTGTAATCTTGATTAGTGAGCAAACAACGGGGGGGAAAAACCCAGAACGGAGGTTTCTGTGTGGCTTGGCAGAGGACAAGTTAAACTGGCGGCCGACGAGTTGGCATCGCCATGGCGACTCAACCTGACAGGCCTCAGGGACTCCAACGAGTCTGAATCATCAGGTTGGGCTAAACAGGGACAGCCGGCTCCTCCATCTGCACGCCGTCTCAGAGGCGGCGAGCACGCCAGCGAGGGATGAGTAGCAGCAGACGCGGTGCCAGCGGACGCTGCTACAGCTCCTCGCTACAGCAGCCGCCTCCCATTTTTAGCCCCGGTGGCGCGGGCGCGGCGCTCGCAAGGTGGCGGTGGCGGCGGCAGCCTTTCCATCACCGAGCGCTGCTGTCCACTTTGCTGAGGGATGGATGGAAGCAGCCGTCCGCACGCCGCCGGAGCAGCTTCAAGTCGGCTTCTCTTTCCTCGTGCTTCATCAACCACCGAACATCCGAACACTTACAGGACTTCTGTTCTCTTCAAGGTCAACAAGGTTTCTACAATACATTGATCACGGTGTCAAAATCTGTTTTTATCACTGACTTGAAGTTAAATAAAGCTAATTTGACCCTCTGACGGTTAAATTCATCCCAGTCTGTCACTCAAAACAAGGAGACTCAGTAAGCTGCAGAACAGCTTATTGTAACTCATCATTTTCATCAATAACAGAAGAAATATCCCGATTGTTTTCATATTTCATCGATAAGTCGTTGAGCTGGTTGCCTCGGCTGTGCTCTGCCAATAAATAGGAGCAGTTTTAAACGCTGTTGTGACATCGTCAGACATTTACTTTCTTCTAAGAATCGAATATTGAAGAAAAGTTTACGTCTGAAAGAGTTTTTTAAAAAAGCAACACAGAAATCGTGAATATCTTGGAACTTTTCTCCACACTTGTGCGACTCCAGCCTTCCTTTTTATACCAGCTGAGTTTCTGCATGTGAGAAACTCCCACTCATACTCCAACTTCACACCATTTTGCACTCAGTACTCACAACACAGACTACATGCTACACGTTCCCAGATCTACTCATAGAGACTGCACACCAACGGCACGGAGGCGGTGGGAGACCGTGGATGGACGAACAGGACACCACATCCAACACACACGGCGGCGGCGTTTGGTTGGTTTTTTTGGCACGCTTGCGCGTTGGACCCCGTGCTGACCTTGTCTGATCTCGTCCGCCGTCCTGTCGATGAGCACGTAGAGCGACCACACCACGCAGGTGATGGCGATGACGTGGAAGGTGACCGAGCACATGATCTTCCTCCTCTCGCTCGCCGTCATCTGTAGCTTCTCCCACTGTCGGAGAAGAAGAGGCGGAGCGGCTCGTGAGGATGTCAAAAGGGAGCGGCAACAATATGTCGGAGGAGGACAAGCAGGAATTCAAAACACTTGAAGCAATTAAACTCTTGGCTCTCTTGACCGCTTCTCGGAGCCGCTCGGGGGACGCGCTAAATATTTGATGGGGCGCGTTCAAGCCGGCGTGCACGGGCTCCAGCGCCACGCATGGCTTCCTGGCAGGGAGGACGAGATGGGACGGAGGAGAAGTGGCGCCCGGCACCTGCCAGGTAGCGTGGTTAACGCGGCGCGGCACCTTGTTGTTGACTGGCTGCACAATGCACAGCGCTGGATATGAGCCCAGCTAAACAAAGAGCACACACAGCACAACGCCAGCCCCCCCCCCCACCCTCATCAGATCTGCTCTGCAAATAAACAGTAAAACACTATAGCTTCTCCAAACATCCGAATATGCATGAATTCAGTGATGAAACGCAGCAGTCGCAGGGTCACTCCTGCGAGAAAGTGGGTGTTGTAGTACAACGCGAGAACCAAGCAGTCTTTGATAAACACTTTGCACCGAGAGCGCCGGGCGCCTCTCATCTTGAATTTCTCGGCGCTCACTCGTGAGCAACTTCAATATTCACTCGCGGGACTCAGGAGCCATTAAGAGCGCTGCATTTGTTTAAGGCCCTTTTGTGCGGCTAATGAAGGGTGGAGGGATTTTAATTAGAGTGTCCAGCTATCGGTGGGCCGCCGAGATTGATAAGAGCCTTTAAGGGAAGTCGCTTCAGCCATCTGAAATGAATCACAACCCGCCCGATGAACTGCACTTCAAAGCCCGGTGTCATGTTTGTCTTATCTGCCAGTGCGATTTATAGCTCAGGAGAGCCGTGACCCCGGCGGTGACACTCGGGGGGGGGAGGAAGAGAGCTGCGATGAATTACTCCACCCTCTTCCTGCTCCACGAAAGGACAGACACGCACACAAACAAACCCGGCTCACCTTGCGCAGCGGCTTGAGCTTGGTCTCCATGATGAACTCGTACTTGCAGAGCTCGCAGCAGCGAGTGTCGGAGCTCTTGATCCACTGCTGCAGACAGGCCTGGTGGACGAAGCGCAGGCTCCCCGTGCAGTGGCATGGTGTGATCAGAGGGCTCTCGTCGTCCCCTTCACAGTGACAAATCCTGCAGGAGACAAAGAATACAGTGAACACCGAGCTGGAGGCAAGACAGCTGGAGTAGGGGGGGCAGGAGGGGGGGGGGACGAGAGACGGAGATCAAACGGAGAGAAGTTGGTGAGCGGAGCTGACAGACACCTGAGGTCTGGAGACGGAACCAAAGTCAGCACATTTGTAGTCTGCTCCCGTGTTCGTCAAAGACAAAGTGCATCAAAAATGCTATTTTCTGCGCACTTATCACAGCTTTTGGGAAACACGGCAGGTGGGAATATGACTCCACAAATATGAGAGCGTATTAGTTTCCCCGGCTGCAGAAGACAATACAAGTCCCACATGGATAAAACCAATCAGAGCAAACTAATTTGATTCAAAGCACTTCATTTACAAACACACACTTGGGTTTTTAAAAGAATAGTCCGCTTTCTTGTCGAGCTGACGCACAAAATTGAACACAGCTCCTCTGAACTCTTACAAGTTGCCTGAAATTATGTTTAAATTGACTTTCAGCCGGCAAATATTTCACAGATACTTCACGATCATGACAGAAACTCAGTGGTAAGCACTGTCCTTAAATAAGGTTTTGGTGCCTATTATCACATTCTGTGATCTAAATTTGGATATTTTTTCTGAAAAAACATGAAAAACTTCAAGCTGTTTAGCTTTTGAAATATTGTTTTTACATTTTTTTACAATTTAATTTTAGATGAACTATTTCTGCAAAATATTGATTAATTCTCGAAATTAAATCCTCTTCAAATTTTATAATTCTTGCAAAATCTTTGCTTATTAAATCGTTTTTCACTTTAGCTGAATGCTTTATTCATCTTCAATTTCTTAAAATTAAAAGTTAGTTTCACATTTGCTTTATCTTTTTTTCCAGCTAGTAAAATATAAAAAATAGTTGACATTCACTGATTAACCTTCTTTGTTAAACCTCGTGTATTATTGCGGCGCCTCATTGGTTTATTTGCTTTACTCACACTTCAGTGAGACACTTTTTGTGACACTAACCTTCATCAGAAACTACCATTCAGAGACAGCGTGACTCACTGAAACACAAATTCCTCAACATCTGGTGCTCGGATGTGTGAATATGAATATTAGTTTTTTTTTTAATTACTCGAGCTGCTCCATCATCATTCCTTGTCCAAACACGGCTGCTGCGATGCGCCTGCAGCACGTCTTCGTTGACTTTTCAAACCTGCACGAATCGGGTGTTTGTTGAAATTGTATCCAATTCTACACGCCGTTTGTTACACGGGGTTCGGCCTCTGTGGAGGCTTGTAGAGTTTTCCTGTGAGATATTCCGGGCCCAGATACACTGACAACTGGAACATCTGATTAGGTGTCTGCTACCTGTGAGGACTGCTGGACAGGCTTTTGTAAGTGAACCAATCCTCTTTTTTTTAAGTCTCACTGCGGCCGTGCGCCGCTCCTTTCACAGATCTCACAGACCGGACGCTGTCTGACAGGCAGGAGGACATCAGTTGGAGCCATTAGTCATCCTCACTAAGGAGGAGTGTGTCTCTCTGTCTGCTCGGAGTGAAGAAGAGTGTGTCTGTGCAGCTGACAAGCCAGATAGATGGTGTGAAACTCCAAAAAGTCTGGCCAGACTTCCACCTGCGAGGGAGAGTCTGCAGGGTGTCCAGCTTCGGTGGAACAGGTCAGAGTATCGGGGAGATTATTACACCGATGTATTATTTCCAAGCGAAGCCATTATCACACACACACACCTCAGTTGTAAAAGCAGAAGGTTATTATGATGTGAAAAACCCCACGTCGGGACTTTGACCTTGTCGTAGCCGCGCAGACAAAAGTCCTCGGTGAATAACGAATGAGCTGCGGCCGCTCGCGCCACCGCGGTAAGTGTTTGATTAAAAGGTCACAGCAACGACGTCCCGGTCTGGACACACGGAGCGACTTTAAAAGGAGTTCAAGCTGCCGTACTGTACTGGAAAGCGCAGCACGTCTCCACACTCGTCACAGAAACAGGAACAGTGTTGACACTGAGAATCTTTTTTTCCAAGTCCACTCCTTCTACGACTGAGAGAAGCATTAACCTGCTTCCACCCGCAGTCTTATTCCCTTGAATGAAATGTAGGGAGCAGAGAGTTGCTTCTCTGTGGGGGGCAGGGGGGGGGCAGGAGCAGGTTGTTCAGACGGGATCTTCTTTATCCGGGTTCAGGGTGAGGAAACACACGTGCGCACACACACATGCGCTCACACGGGTAAAATCCATTTCCAGACGTCACTGATCTGGCCAAAGTGTCACGAGATTAGGAGACGGAGCAAACAAAAGAGGATAGAAATAAGTCGATTCTACAAGTTCATGAGTGAAGGAGGAGGAGAAGGAGGTGCTGCGAGCAGCGGAGGGAGGGACTGAAGGAGAAAGGAGGCACAATTAACATCTCCAGACGAGCCTTTTTCGTGTTGCTGGTTATGGATCGGCTGCTTTGTGCGTGTTTGTTTGCACGGATAACAAGATGATGAAGTGCCGATTCGCAGCCCACGCACACTGTATTCCTATTTCAATTAAAGGAGGGGAGTGCAGACAACAAGCGCCTGAGGAGCTGGACCCTCTTAAATATAAGAATTTTCATAAACAGACCCGACAAACGTTCGTGTGGATTTTTGGGGGAATGTAGGCGGGGATAACAACGGTGAAATCCCAACACCTTCGAGTGGAGGCTGGAGCGCCATCACAAAACACGGTGGTAAATCCTCAAGAAAGCCTCCACAAAGAGATGCAGGGTTTTCTATTTTTTATGAAGCTTTCACTGACGAGTGCAAATTCATTCAACTCGCTCATGACTGTAATTATATTCAGGCCACCTGGACTTATTTCCATTTGTCTCACTGTTAAAAAAACAAACAAACTGTGCAATGACCGAGTGCTTTTGGCGCTCTCACCAGGACGACTTCAGTATTCAGTCCCTGAAAGTAACTATGTGACACGCGGGTGAATCTTATCTGCAACGGTTTCACTGAACAACTCCTGGGGGGGCAAACATGATGACGTGTAGTTCGGCGTAAAGCTCCTCCAGGAGATACGATCAGAAGGAGGATGCGTGCCAAAGCCCGTCAGTGGCCACTACATAGGAAGACTTACAGAGATCGTTCTCCCAGATAAACTCCAGCAGATCCAAACATCTACCGGATCGACGCACAAAATCCTCAAACCAGCTCGCAATTTTTGCAGCTAATTCAACAGCGTTTGCGAGCGCAGCGGCTCATTCCAAGCCCTGTTAGACACGGGAAGTTAAAATTTAATTTGCATCCCTCGAGCAGCCAAAACACAACCCCATTCATCTGTAATTTTAAGATGGCAGAGGCGCCGTTGGAGTATGACAACATTAGAATGTGAGAGGCAAAACAGAGTCAGGAAATCACAGGCACCACAAGCTGAGAAGGAAACAAGCTCGGCAACCGTAAAGCCCCGCCGAGGCTTTCACATTCTTCCCCCTCTCTCTTTTTCTCATTTCCTCATGGGTTTTTTTTCTTCCCGGTGGCACTTAGCCAGCCTGTGTGCTGTGCACCATCCTGATGTGACACTTTAAGACCCCCCCCCCCCTCCCCCCAGCTATCCCTCGTACCCATCATCACAAAAATGTTTATGTATTTACTTTCAAATGAATTTTTAACACTAATCTGTTTTTTTTGCCTTGCTGCTAAACAGATTTCCATGTGGATGATGTGGAGCAGAGTGTGACATCTGAGGTATTTTGCTCTCAGCCTGTTTTCAGTCTCAACAGTTTAAGCTCCACACAGCCGAAGACACGCAGATCAGAGAAAAACACAATTCAATTAGAGGCAGCTTCCTCCTCTTCCTTCTCTGCACTGTCATGAGAGGCCACTTGTCTGTCTTTGCATAGTCATGCTTTGGGTTTGGAGACAATATTCAATTTGCTCAGAAAAAAGGGAGGTTAATGAATTACACAGACTCTTTTGTATTGTCTGATAAAAGAAGAGCTGTGGATTGTGTTGCTGGATGATGGAGTTCTTTGTAGCGCTGCGCGATGTGACCGAAAAAACGTATATCACAAGTTTGACGGTTTAACAGTATATGACGGGATTTAATTCACGCGTAATCAAATGTTAACACGTGTACTCGCTTACATAATATTGGCGCGCTCTCCACGTGACACTATCTCTCCGTCCTCTCCACCCCATCGTAACTAAACTCCATTCAAGATATTCAATCACCACGCCGCACGCAGAGTGAGTTACCAAGACGAAGCGCAGTGTTGAAAAGGTTCTCCGAGCGTTGCCGACCCCTCGGAAAGGAGAGTTGCTTTCGGCCGTCCTAAAAGTAGCTGTTTTTCTCGCTAAAGATGTATTATATGCAAGTGAATAATCACGAAACAATGTCAGAAGTGAGACGCAACTCCACAAAAAATGAGACACAAAAAAAGGAAGCCTGTAAAAAAATGTCACAGCATTTTTTGTTTAACACGTCAGTAACATCTTTCTGAGGTGTATTCGCTGATCATTTGACAGTCATGTGATATTTTCTGACTTGTGTTGCATTTTGTTTTTGATTACCACGATAATTAGTGCTTCAGACTTTGAAACGTTGACCCTCTGTCTGATCACCTCAGCAGAAGCTTATGTAAGAAAAAGGGAGTGATAATTGCCGCCATGTCTACGGCAGGTGTGGGTGGAGATGTGCACAGTACAGAGAATTCACAAAGTGAGAGGTCTAGGATGTGCTTTTAAAGATCAAACTCAGCAGACAGCTAAGCTTCGGTGTAACAGGGACATTTATGCTTGATGCTCTTTCGGCTGTTTTTTTTTAGCAGCTGTGGTTTTTGTGGTTTTACTTTGAAAAAGAGAAGGAATGAAGTAACTTTTGGATGTCCATTAAAAGATGGGTCTGCTCCTATAATGAAAGCTTTGGTTGAGTTTAAAAAATGATCATGTTTCTTGCTAATCGTGTCACTAAAAAGCCTCAGATAATGTGTACCAACATAAACCTAACAAAGTCATTAATTAGACGGCTCTTTGAAAAGGTGATAAGTCAGCTTCTCGGAATATTCATCAAAATCAGCTTTGCAAATGTTTTGTGCTGTCACTTCATTCGGTTTGTTAATGACTTTTCCAACAGACACGCTGCATTTTTTTAAGCTTTCTTTGAATCGTGACATTTCCGATGAAAGGGAAGTAGAACAGGTCGCTTCTTATCAGACATCCTGCCATGACTCCCTGAAATGTTGTCAATATGAGAGCTGGTTAATGAGTAACGTGCTACTCGTGAGTGGAAAAAACAACCTCCCCCGCTCGCACACAGGTGAGGTCGCCCTCGGCTCTGAGCTCACGCTCGCAGCCACCTGACAGGCGAACTGGCACGAGGTGTTTGTTTGTGTGTGTGAGCACACAGCCAGAGACTACGCAGGCTATTTGAAGCCAATAATCTGCCTCTTGATCTCCAGCCTTCACCTTTGCCAATTCGGAGCTCGTGTTTCTCTATCAGCTCACAGCTGACGTGTGGGATATAATCCAGACGGCGGCACATGCACGGACCACCGCTGAGGGGAACGGCACAGACAGATGTGTGTGACGGACATTTCGTTGTGTTGGAGACTGCTGCGCTGCAGAGCGTTGATGGACGCACGCTGTCACCCTGAAGGGCTCGCTGTGACCTTGTGAGAGCTGCTGCCAACAGGTCTCCTCTGAAGGAGCCACGTGGCTGTGGCCAGGTCCCTAATCAAACATCATTCACAGGCTCCAACATGCTCCGTGTGTGCGTTTCTGCTGCCAATAAGAACACACACTGTTTGCCATGTGACAGAGACTAATGGTGGCCGTGTTGACCCAATCAGACGCGCCGGTTCAGGATCATTTAGGGCTCACTTTCTGGCAGCAGACAGACACTCACTCCTCTCCTCAGTGCTATTAAATTTCCTCCCCTAACCTCTGGCCCTCCATATATTCCACATTGACACCATTGCCCCTTGTTCCTGCTGCAAAGCTTCAGGCTTCAGAGGAAAAATCAATCACACTTTTGTGCAGTCCATGTAAGACACCTTACTGCATCATCGATCTCGTAACAATGAAAAATCATTTAAAAAACACAGCTTGACAGCACAATGAAAAACATGGGCGAGTGCTCACATCAGTGTGAAGTGAAATTACATGATATGAAATCTGATTTCTGAGGGGAAAAAAAACAAAGGGTTGAATCAGGACATGGAAGGAGGAGGAGCTGTAGTGTGTGTGTATGGATGTGTGTGTGTGTGGGGTGTGTGTGTGTGTAAAGGATCTACGTGTGAGGTTCTTCTGACTAACCGCTGCAACCTTTGCAGGAGCGTAGAGGACGAGTTACTACGGCTGTAGTAGAATGATATCTGCGGGACTACGGGACGAGAAGCACTCCACGACTCCACAGGGCTCTGGGGTTCACTGCCACAGGGATAGTCTGGGCGGTACCAACTCACAGGAGGGGTGGGTGTGGTTTACAGCGTCCAGACAGTCACCCACCTGCAGCAGTCCCCAGAGAGCGAAAAAGGGGACAGTGGCTCAGTTTTCTCTGTCGAGGGCGACGGACAGCAGTCCAGGTCGCTGTCCTCGTCCATCAGGCACAGCGGGGCCAGAGGACCGCCCGACCTGGCCCCGGGGCCCGTTTCTCGGGGGGTTTCCGGCTGGCCCGTGGCCTTCGGAGCTTGGCCGGAGCGTTCCTCCTCGAACACATCGTCATCACCCAGCAGGTCCTCGGGGGGGAACCCCGACTCGCTGCCTTCCATCGCACTAGAGGACTTGGTGATGTGGAGGTGCGAGGCGTAGCTGTCCAGCTCAGAGCACTGCAGGCTGGCCGACGTGGAGGAGCGGGAGAAGGGAAGGAGGAGACGGAGGAAGTTGGAGTTGGGGGAGTAGTGAGGGTGGAGGTGGGTGCTGGAAGGGGGAGGCGGAGGGGCGACGGTGGAGGGATCGGGTGGCATGCAGTCGGCGGGAGGAGCACCCAGCATGTATTTGTAGTTGTTGGTGAAAGAGGGGATGAGGTGAGGGTGCGTGCGGGTCGAGAAGGCCAGATTGGAGGTCTGGTGCGAGGGGCCGACGCCCAGCTTTCCGTTGAGCGTGTGGGCCCTTCGGTCCGAGCAGGGAGGCTGAGCGGGCTCGGGCTTCAGCTCCAGCTCTCCCTCCGAGCACGTGCGGTCGATGAAGTGCAGACCGCGGCAGAGACTGTCCACACGCTGGCCGACGTCATTCAGGGACATGGAAAACCGGAGCGAGCTGGCGGGCCGGATGTTGACGGAGGACGGGCGGAGGAGCGAGAGCCAGTCTCGCTGCTTTGCATGTTTGGAGGCGGGCGGGGCGTCGACGCAGAGAGTCGCCACTGAAATCCCTCCTGAACCTTGACAAGTTTTACCGTTGGAGTTCAGCAGAACCACTGCGGTCTGTTTCTGAGCATCCTGATCCTGACTGCTGTGGTGTGTTTGTGTGTTTTGCGGGGAAAGGAGCATGTGACAGACAACAGTGGTTAAGCACAGCGAGGGGAGGAATGGAAAAAGACAAGAAAGAGAAATGGAAAAGCCATCATGCACTGGAAAATAATGTTATTGGATGAAAAAAAAAGGGAGATAAATGTTTGGGGGCTTTGTGCTTGCATGGAAAAACACCGGATGATGCATCGAGCTAACTTTTACAACATTCGACACACAACGAAGCCGACTGACGGCTCGCAGCCCAAGGATGCAAAACAAACCGAACCCCTTCTAGATGTACACACTAACAAGCTGATCAATACATGGGATTTGTGTTGTCAGTCGCTGATGCCACTGTTAGCAAGAAGTAGTGCTCCACTTGGCTGGAAGTGAGGCCGAAGTGCTTCGTACCTGCAGATGTCCTGGCTGGAGGGGGACACCGACGTCCTGGAGAAACTGCAGGGAGCGTTCACTGAAGTCGGGCTCCCCGCCTGAGGAGCAGAGAGCACACATGAATAAATGAGTTAGTTTAGGACAGAAAGTACAACCATGAAATATTGCAGAAAAAAGAAAAAACCCAGTCAGGGAGGTAAAACTCCATCGCCGAGGAAGCAGGATGAAAATCACATTTCCGACTCCGCCAGTGAGAAGAAACTCAACAGCTGAGTCTTGATCTTTACAGAAGGAGTGAGAGCACGTCGCATGCTGACAGCACAGGGTGATAAAAAGGGGAAAAAAAACACAATACTGGCAGTTAATCCAGCTGATTAAAGTTGTGCCAGGCGAAATCTGTCTCGGTGCGTCACAGCACAGGCGAAACACCAGGCGGTCGGCGAGAGAAGCGAGGATGAGACAGAAGGGGAGGTATGAAGAACGAGGCGCAGAGAAAGGCACAGCTGGAGGACGCGAGGCTGCAGAGACGTGCTCGGTCTCTGCGGAGAGTCTTTAAACAGACGCACCTGGTATCATAAAAACACCATCAGTGTTATCTATTGTAGCTTTCAATTATATTTATTTTACACAGTGGATTTGGGGACGAGTGCTTGTTGAGTTTTGCAACATTATTATCAAAGCTTTCGGTTCTCATCATGAAGAAAGTGATTCTAAGCCGGATTGAGACGGCAGTTTGTAAGAATACGTACTTCATTTAGATGGAAATAAAGGAAGGAAACACACACATACTGGTATATATCAGAGAGTAAAGAAAACCCTTTAATCACTTTTGTTGTTTTTTTTTCTTATAAATTACATTGTGCAAAAGGTGGTGAAACAATGTTTGAAAAAGAAATTCTTTGTTTTGTTCGTCTTAACAAATGGGACAATAGATACTCGTGCTGTGGAGGATTGCAGCTCGTATTGATCCCTGCTGAAACCCCCCCAGGTCCTGCGTGCATGTGAACAGCAGAACATTTGCACAGTTTATCAATAGAGTGCTAAATACAAAAACGAGAGCAGAGAAAAGATAAAAGCAACTAGAAAACCAGTGATTTAAGAGATAACAGTAATGCTGTTTATAAAGTGACACCTAGTTTTTAATCCAAGATCTAAATTATAAGGTTGAAGACAAAAACTGAAATTGATAATCACATTGAGTTGATGCAACAAACATCTGAATCTTGGCTCCATTTTATGATATCAAAAGGAAAAAAATCAGTTTTTCCTGTGATTTAGTTGTCACGGATTTTCTTTGTGGAAAATCTGAATATCGTTTTCAGACGTCTAATGACTTATTTTGCACATGTGAGACTGAATAATTCACAAAAATCCTCACGAGATATTTCCAGACACACCGCCGTGTTTGTGAACACCATTTATTCAAACGAGATAGCTGCAAACTGTCTCCTGTTATATTCAGGCCTAGTTTATTAGGTGTTAATGTAAAACTTTATCAAGATTTAGCTGCTGTGAGTGTGAAGCCTTTTCAAGCTGGTCCGTTTGCACCTTTTGTCGCTGCCTCAGTCAAACTTCAAGCTTCACATTCAACACGATTCCAACTGTCAGACTTCTCATCCAACTGAAAACAACGAAGCGATGAACATGACTGCTTGAATGTCAAACGGCTCCTTAAATGCGTCATGGCAGAGTTTTTCTACAGAGCTGGTTACACACTGAGCACACTAAAAGGGCGCGCAGTAGAGCGCAGAGCTCCGCCGAGACGCCTGCGGCGAGGCTTCTGGACACACACCAGGCGGACCGACGCTGCCGCATCGTACAACTTATTTATTCGTCTCCGGCGCAAGATGCTTTACTGAAGCCTTTAAACGACGCAACACAAGTCTGATGGAGCCCGTTCGCATTCAGAGCCTCCTTCCCTGGATGTTAACCTTGCCTGTTTTAACCTGTAGCACGCGCCGCTGTCTTAAAGGGCCACACACGTCACAAAAGGGATAGTTTTCCACATTTTGGATGACTGGATCCCCACCAACATTTATTCACAATTTCATCGGAGTTTTTCGAACATCTTTTGAGGTCCTCTGTTACAGATAAACAAACCGCCAAGCAACACAGGTGAACAAACAGCCTCCTTGGCAGAGGTAATCAAGGATTGGATCAGATAATGTTTGGGTGACTAAGGTAAAGACATGAGGCGGGGGGTGTCTGGTAATTTCAGCTAGGAACTAATTACCTATTGATTTCATCTCTAACTAAGGGAAAATTTAAAGCTCACGGCCTGACAGAGATCGATAGAAAATTCAATGTTCAGCTTCGCCCTTCAGCTTCAGTCTGTCTGTCTGCACATGAACAACTCCCTTTGACCACAGAAACTCAGACATGATGTCCTCCATTTTTTTCTGTTTTGGTGTTGCTCAATAGTTCATCCAAGGTTGTAGTTTTATTAAATATCTGTTAACTCTTTGCTTTATTTTTCACTTGCTGCTTATCATTTTAAGAGCTTGTTCATGCGGCGCCACAGTTCGCAGCTCCTGCAGTGATTCTGCACTGTAAATGTGAACAAATAGAAGATTTAAGAGATCTGATCAAAATCTGCATTGTTCTGCATTGAGCGCCACACGTATCTGCACAGCGAGGACGCGCTCCTCCTACATGGTTGCTCAAACATGATTCGATGTCCCACTGTGGACGGTCACATCGTCATTGCACGTGAGCTGGTCAATAGATAACCGACTCTGCAGATAACAGGGCGGTGGAGATGGCAATGATTGACCTCCTGCAAACAGCATGTATGATTCTTCAGACTTGTTTCAAACATCCGCTCTCGGAGCAGCGATAAGGACCTCTGATGAGTAAATGAGCTCCTGTGGCTGACATATAACTGCGGGAGACGACATTTCGACAAGTGGCGAGGAATGTCTGCAGGCGGCGCCGACGCCCCTCCGCATGCGATTTTGAAGGCTAAACTGGAAAAGAGGCGCATTCACGCTCGAATGTATCCATTCACTTGTTGTTCCTCGCTGTTCTCTGATGTGCTAATTAGATATAACCCCAACTCACATCACACTGCTACTAATGAACACCTGTTTATTGTGTGTGCTGAAACAATCTCCCATTTCATTATCATAACTACTTATTTAACCTCTCTCCTTGAGCACTCCCACTCCTTCTACACTCACACACACTTCAACTGTGCATGAATTATAATCTTTTTCTACTTGCTTTCTCTCCCTGAAACACTTAATTTCTAACATCTGCCGTTGCTCTGGACCCCCAGCCTACAATTTACAGCGTACTACCTGGGGAGAACGATAGCTCTCATTTTCCAGTCATTGGAGTCTTTTTCAAAGGGTAACCTTTGAAATCTAACTGGAGCCATGAAACACCGGATCCCGTTGAGAAGCCCCTCGCAAGTCATACGGACAATGGAGGTCCGCCATATGTTGGCAGGACACCAACGGAGAAGCGTCACGGCAGAAAGGAGTCGAGAACCGCCTTCAGAAACTCCAGAAAAATGAATGTGCGGGTGTCAAAGTAGACTCGTAAACACTTCTTTCAGAGCTCAGTCTAGTTGAACCTTCCGGTTCACATCTCTGGGTGCATTTTTAATCAAACTACGAGTGAAAAAATAAATACTTCTATTGCTGAAAACTCACTGGGACCTTGAGTTGGAACTGTTTAGCCATAACACTGTTTTCAAGGTCATAAACGAACCCTGCGGGAATGTCTTGACATTTTGGAAAACAGATTTATTATCTATTTCACAGAGGGTTAGAGGGGACGATCGATACCGTTATAAAGCCTCTATGTTATATATCAGGCCACAGGCAGCAGTCTTTGCATCTGCTAATAACTGCTGTTCAAGATAATCACAAAACAAATTATTCTCACCGCCGAGCTGCTTTCTGGCGGAGCGCTGTGCAAACATGTGATGAATTCAATCTTTTAGCAGCAGCTTATTTATTGTTTTATTTCACCTGCAGTTCATTTTTACATATTTCTCTCAGGCCGATTCGTTTCATTTCAGGCTGCTGCCTCGCTCCCACAAAGTCACGCTGCTCAGCAAAAGCTTCTGTGGTTCTTCAAGTGCGTGTGTATGCGGATTGTGGTTACACTACAGAGCAAATAAATGAACAAATAAATAACTAAAACAATGCTTTGTGTCGTCAATGCTGGGAGACATCAAAACTATAAATTGAAGTCAAATGCAGACGGAGCAGGTAAATAGTTCAGGAGGAAAAGGTAGTTACAGTGATTGCACACCAGCTCAGTCCATCATTACCGAGATCTAAAGTAGGAGCAAATATCACCGCGGAATTCAATCACAGACTTAATCTCATCCACTGGCATCGAGCATGAAAAAGCCGTCGTGTGCAAGGTGTAACTTTCTCAGGAGCTCCTTGGTGAAGTAGGAGCCATAAAAAATGTCACTTTTTTTTTATTGAAAAACTACAAGCACATTAAAGCTTTAATCAGGGTGATTTGGCAGCGGAAAGCCGCAGGAAAGCTGATTGATTTGATTGGCCAATCATTTCTCTGGCACTCGAGACGATCTAGAATCATGCCTATCCATCTGCTTTAATGGGACCTCATGTGAGCTCCTGCAAACTGGCAATCAGCGCGGTGGCTTTAACTTTTGGACCGGCTTCAATGCGACTACACCGCTCTTTAAAGAAGGCAGATTAAAACGCCTTTATGAGTTTAATGTGACTAAACCAGCCTTCATGTACAACAACTGGTGGGTTTTAAAGGGACTACTCTTCAAACATGATATCTTAATAAATAAATAAATGTCATTCCAAATAAAAGTTGGTTTCCTTGAGAAATATTACACATAAGATTCACACACAAAAACAGCATGATTGCCATTGAGTGAGCACACAATCAAACTCTTTAGTATCAATGTCAGCAACTCAAGACTGCAGCCTCAAAAATGTGGACTGGGTTTAATTACACTGAGATATTCTGCAGTGAGCTCTCCTTTCTGTTCCTTTCCTTTGAGGTGACGTCTAGAAGGGGCTACACATCGTTACGAAGGATCAATGCTGATCAATTCGACACAATAAATTCAGAATTGTTGTACTAACAGCTCCAACACAGTAAACATTAGTGGCAGTGATTAAAAACGTCGACCAGCTGCCTGAGAGACAAAGTTCACCTCCGTTTTTGGTTGATTATCAATCGGTGTTTTCGAGTTTTGGAGAAAACTCTTGTTTCTCAGAGGAGCTGCTTTAGCTGAAACCCATAAAACTAAACAACACGCCTGGATGGACAAACAAAACCCGCTTTGATTTGCTCCAAGAACAATTGATTTCACTTTCTTTGAAATAGTAGCCTGGCTCGGCGCCTGGTTTCAGCACCATCAGTCAACAGCCAGCGGAGTCGCTCCTGCGTAGATCCGGAGCACCGATGTGAGGCCGAGCGGCCGCCGCGGAGGTCGAAATGTAACAAAACTGCAGCAGCTTGAATTTTAAAGCACCGCCAGATGTTTGGCCGACTACTGGCGAGAGCCCCGCTGCGCGAGGAGTCGCTGCTTTGTGTCCTTATGAGGACAGTAATACTTTAATACCTTCCCAAACAGTGTAGGAGGCACCGCACAGCTCCCTGGCACTGTGCTAAAGGGAGAAACGGCTACAGCTAAGCCTGCTGACCTCACCGAGTGGAAAATCAACTCACGCCAAATCAGCGGGCAATCCTCAGCCCACTCTCTGTGCCGAGATAAAGCTTTCAGGACTGCCCTCATACATTTTCAACACAGAGAAAAATGTTGATTATTTGCCCTGGAAGAACCTTCTCTCACACGTTTCCCAAAGCAATTTATTCCCCTATAACTTGATAAAAAAAACGCTCATTGAATACATTTGCCAGTGAGGAAACCAGTACGAGGCAGAAAGAAGACAACGAGGTATATATCTGTGCGTTTATCTCTGTAAGTAAACACCCAAATCTCCCGCGGTAACGAGCGCAACGATGGAGGCGATGGCATTTTCATGAAACGTGTCGCCCCGAGGCTAAATCCAGCGTCTTGATTCTTGCTTTGGATATGAAGCTCTCTCCCTCGCTCGGCGTCAGCTCTTCCAGCGCGACTCTCACAGGCATCTGGATACTTAGAAATCACTTGTAAATCACCCCCAAACCCATGTGAT
>JAUESE010000018.1:10319258-10335233 GCA_032274725.1 Malacoctenus triangulatus | reverse complement strand
ACACACACACACACACACACACACACACACACACACACACACACACACACACACACACACACACACACACAAAATCAGAGGTCATTGCTGCTTCTTCTGCAACAGCTGGCAGTTTTAGCTCAGTGCCAACACAGGACTGTGCCTGACAGTTTGTTGTAGAATCTCTATGAGCAACTACTCTCTGAAACTTGTTTGCGTCACAGAAAGAAAGTGTCAAATATCAAACTAACATCATCCATTTTTTGTCCAAGATGTAGAGGAAAAATACTCCAAACTATGAAGGATCTCTTGGAGTGACATGACGGACCTTGATGCATCTGTAGCTTTTGTTTCTCTCAAGTTTGCTTCATAGCGTCCTCGTTTCCACGAGGCAGAGCAACTCGTACGGAGGACGAGATGTGCACTTGTTGGGAGCTCTGTTTGCACTGTGGAGGCATCTGTCAGAGAAGTGTTGTGCCTGCCGTCTATTCTAATTGCTGTGCTCTCTCTCACTGTTTCTGTATGTACCATATGGTTGACAAATAATTAACAATCACAGATAATCATGGGCTTTGGACTCTATTAGACACCACTCTGCAGTGTAGTCATTAAAACACAGCAGTAGAGATGAAAAAGCTTGAAGATAAGATATGCAAAGGAGAACTGAGCCTCCTTTGCATGCTCTTCCAGTCTGATAGTCACGTCACACAACTTTACAAAACGCTACAGAGGAAGCTCATTGAATTGAGTTTTAACAGGCGCAAGCTCGATTCAACACAACAATGTGGAAAAATTGTGAAGCGCAAGAGACAAAAATGTATCTTTTGAACTGCTGAGTCACAACCCAGCGAAAAAAAAAATGTTTCTTTGTTGTGAAGCATGAAAACAAAATACGCAGCACAGCCTCCCAAAGGGAGAAAAACATTCAGAGTTGAGGATCCACGGCGCTCAATCTCCCGAGCTCAGACAGCGAGCCCTTTGCCATATGTGGAGGTCAGCATGGTGGGGTTCTTCTAATGCGGCAAGGATGACTCATTTCTTCTCCGACTGACGATCAACGCAAACATACATTTTCAAGAGCCTACTTTTCGGCTTAGCGAGCGCTGCCTGTTTTTAATGTAGAAATCTTCAATAAAAACCTCGAATGTTGTCACTCGCTTTAATTCAACTGCTCTTGTCTGCATGCCTTCAAAAACCATCAGCCTCTATTGTGCTCCAAGTCAAGTGGATTTTGTGACGGGAATGCATTCGAGTAATTCCATCTCTTCTGGTAATTTGAACTGCATCACCAGACATTATGTGGCCGTCCTGTTAGTTAGTGAGCAGTGGCCAAAGAATACAGGTCACTTAGACGAGCTGAGAGCACTTGGAGCCGGATCATGTCTTTGTGCGTGTGTGTGTGTGTGCATGTGTGTGTGGCTAATGAGTTACAGTAAATGAGTGTAGGTCAAAGACAAAGTTATAGCCCGAGGGAGACGTCACATGGAAACATCATTAAAGCTCCTGCTGGATTCCAGTGGCGAATGTTTGCCTTAACACTAAGTATTTGGTGTCATTACTTGTAAATGAGGGAAATGAAATATGGTTTGTGTCATGTATTTGTGTACTACATTTGCGCAGCTGCGCGTTGTCTGAAAGATTTCAGCAGGAATTAAATGAACCAACCACAGTGAACAACAAATCCATTGCAGCGGCCACAACAGAGGCGACTGCGGCACCAACCGGCTCATTACTATACGTCCAAAGAGTAACAACTGCATAAAGCCTCTCTCCCCAAACTCCGCTTCTAATTAGGATTGTCTTTCAAGCCTTCGGTCCGCGCGAGTCACAGAGAGCACTAATGGGACGCGGGACGAGCCGGACAGACATTCTGGATTACGCTCCCGCAACACATTTATAGCAACGGCCCGTCCGGCGCTTCACAACGTGAATATTTTTAGGATCAAATAAGGCAAACTCATTCCGTCAATCAAGCTGTCAGGAGGTCCTTTGGATGTGTGATCAGGCCGTTTCCTGGTGTTTGTGTGTGTGTGTGTGTGTGTGTGTGTCTCATTGCAACAATATTAAATGCTACAAATCCAGCAGCACTCCAACCAATCTCAGCCCTCCTGTGGCTCCAATTTAACATTGACCTGTTGCCATGGCAGCAGCTCCAGGGGTCACTTGAAGCTGTTAGGGCGACGATAGCTCAGGATAAATGGATGCACAGACAGACTGCTTAGCTGAAACTGGCAATGTAAAAGAGATCGCACCACAAGTCCCGGGCGTTTAGAAATTTATTTTCGCTTCCAACTTTTCAATTACATATTAAAAGTAATGAGAATATTTGTGACCAGATGAGCTACACATGGTGATATTAATGTACAGCCAAACTAAGCAAAAGAAGATCATTTGTCCATCACAAAGTGTTTCGTAGAACCGGAGTGCTACTCTTTCTCATAGCTGCACTGTTGTTTTGGTTCTCTGCTTTTTCTGTTCATAGCTCGATGAATTTCTCAAGACTGTGTTTTTGTGTTTTTAGAATTAATGATCCGTCTCACACTGCTATCCTTTCAAGGACATTGAATTAAACACACACACACAAAAAAATGACATTAAATCTAGTTTCAAGGACCGTCTCATATCTGCCACAGGCGAGTTCTTACCACAGGAGATCCATACAGAGACAAGGCCATTCAAATATTAGCTCATATTATCCCAATGAAGTCCATTTATTTCAAAGCAAGGCGATTCCAGCCTTCCCCGCAGCCCTTCCCCTCCGCGCTCCTGTGCCAGGTAAATCACAGGCCTGTCTCCTCCGCGTTCTGCTCAGCTGAGCGCCGCCGTTATTCGGTTTGCCAAGAGGCCCCTTCGTGTCCCTGCTGTCAGATCAGACCTGAGATATGGCTGAGAGCCCATCCTCTGGTTCTGATGCGCAACCAGGCAGAAAACCTCAGCTGTGTATCAATCAATCTCAACATTACTCTACAACTGCCTATAGTCTCGATTTAAAGAGGCGTCCTGTCAGAGGAGCGGCGGCTTACAAAAGAGAACCGCAGCCCACATCACAAAGATGGAGAGTCCGGATGATGTTGGGTAAAAGAGGTATTACAGCCACATTTTGTATTCCAAGCAAGTGGAATTCATGAATTTTGCAGCCACATTAGAGAGGGAAGAGTTTGTTCTACATTTTAATGAGGGAGTTTATGCTGATAAAACAGCTTAACGGGGAATAATGTGGAAACACAAAGATGAAGTATTGATGGGACAGTCGTGGTCACAGCAGTAATGCTGTCGACGGCGTGGTCTTCCTAATTAGGAGAGTTTTCACGATTTTCAGTGGCACAGATGTATTCAGCGCTCGCTTGGCAAGTACAGAACGACGCTTGAAAATGTAATTTCTTGCTTTGATTGCTGTTCCCTCTGGGATGTGCCACTTTGTCACTGAATCCCTTTTTTGACATGGATGAATTCATGAAAAATAGAAGAAAAAAAATGAAAAAAAGGGAGGAAAAAAGGCACAAATTTGGCTCAATGTTGGACTGCTGCCTGGGCTAAAAAATACGAGTCAGTGGAGAGAAGGCGGGCATTAATTTCATCATGGCACAGATGCTATAGCTGCGTTGGCAGCGGTGTCTGGACTTAACGGCGTGCCAGAAATCAGACAGTCACCAGTCAACACGCAGATTAACGGCGCATCAGTAAAATCTGATGGACTCTTCTGGTAAATCCCTCCACCGCTCACTCTTTCTCCCAGACACACGAGGAAATACATCATATTTGGCTCCGCGAGTTCTTTCATAAGTTTGGATTAACTATTAAGCAAATTTGACTGTTAAACTCTCAGCTATCTTCACCATCACTGACATGGTCCAATTTCATAAACACACAGCAGGCTGTGCGGCGTGGAGCTGGAAGACTGGTGATTGCTTTAACACTTTTTCATGACGCACTGAGAATAAATTATCATAACATTTTAGAGCTGAACGTCGATTCGAATGCAGCTGCATCGTTTATCAGCACCAGTGTGGTCTGAATATTGCTGCGGCTGCTTCTCTGCCTCCCACTACTATTTACATTGTACACAGGATTAATCAAAAGCCTCTATGTTACTCAAGTTCACTGCATCCATAATGCTTCTTATGAGCTGTCTCATTTGATTATATGCTAATGAGCCCCAGTTTGGATGTAATTAATTGTGTGGTTGGGCAAAGTCAACTCTGACAAGGCATCTTGGATAAACCACAGAAAGTGAAGCTTTATATAAAACGCCAGATAAATTATCTATCCGCATTTACTGAAATGACCCTTTTTTCCCCAACACTCTGTTCAGGAAGGTGTGAAGGACGGCAGGATTAGACAAAGAGACAAGAGCTGTGTGCTCAAATTAAGGCAACGTCCACAAACCCTCTCCCCTGCAGATTTCAGCGGAGCCCACAAAGGACGCGGGACCCGTTACCTTACGGTGCACGTTTCCTTTTTAGATCACCGACAGACACGCCAACTCTGCCCCGGATACACAGAAGTGGGCCATTCAAAGTTCAGCTAAATACTTAATTCAGACACAATTCTTTCAAGGGATTGTGTCTGAACCTTGCATTGATCTTTGTTTCAAGTTTAAGTGGCATTAACAGGCTCGCTCACCTTTTCCGCTACATTTTCTCAACCAATTTCAACCAGAAAAAAAACAGAGAAAAGTGAGTTTAACTGACATTATAATGCATGTTTATCATAAGTTGGAAGCAGACCTCAACCTATTTAATTTGCCGGCTGCTAGCTGACTGAGATCAGATGTGAAAGAGTTCAGCAGAGGGCGGAATCGCATGAGGAAACAAGGAGCAGTGGAGTGGAGACGTAATTGTGGACTTTCTGACTTAAACCCTCTCATTGAAGGTGACCTTTAAGACCCCACATCTCTTGAATTATACGCAAGTTTTTTTTACTGCTGACTCTGGACACAATGTCAGGTCCACCCTGAACAAGTCACTCGTCCCTCAGAGACAGAAAGGCTGAAACAAGTCATGCTTACCAAACCAACTTTCCAGCTTAGATGACACAACGTGGTTGAGAACTTCTTCGAAGCACAACCGACGTTTCCATGATTTCACAAGATCTTTGCAGCGGCACAGAATTAATCATTCGTATGAATTCATAACTGATGAGCCAAACTTCACATGAAAGCTTTGAAGGACTTCCCAAAGACCAGTCATTCCTGTTGACAGTAATTGATTGAAACAACTTCCTCCAGCCTTTGTAACAAATTCAGAAACCGAGTCAAAAAAACAATTCCAAAAGACATCGTGTGTAACCGTGATTCCAGCAAAGGTTCAGAGGGTTCACTTGTTTATGACCTTTGGAGGAGCCGAGAGGAAGATTTTGTTTCCTCCAAACAAAAAAAAAACCCAGTAAAATGCTTGCGACTGGTCACAGGCCTCCTGAAATACATACAATGCAACACTCTGCCAGGAAACAAGTGTAATTACAGGCCAAAGAAACTGCAGCGTGACTCGGACTGGTAATGACTGCGTTTCTGATTTGGTTTGGCAGAACCTTCTTCAGTACAAGCAAACCTTTTATCCAGTCTGTTTACTCTTCTTATTAACGTGAAGCAATGCAAAGAAACTGCAGGTATCTCCTGTAAAAAGCGACCGTTTTACCAGCTCAAGCAAGCGATGCCAGCAGCAGATTATCAGCTTTAGCTGCTTGGTAATTAATGTTATTCCCACGAGTCCAAACTGAAATTCTGGTCTCATGTATTGTTGGAAACATTAAAATAAGCTTCAGTGAGACAGAATAATGTGAGATTTTCTCATTTATAAAGGGATATAAATGGATACAGAGCCAAAGGAAGGCCTAACAACTTGATCTCGTATATGCAGTGTAGAAAAATGCAGCTTTCAAACATGTTACCAAATGGAAATTCATGGTTATGATGCAGCCACAGAAGCTGCTCATGGAGGGCATTTCACTCAAGGTAGCAGATAACTACTGAATCCAGGAAGAAAAGTGGGGAAAAAAGCATCATATCAACGCATGAATGACTCACAGAAGCCTTGATATGACGTTTGACAAGATGCCGTTCATTTCTTTGTGCCTGTGCGATGACAGGATGAGAAAGAGAGTAAGCGGAGTGGATACAGTACAAGTTGTAGCGATTCTGCAAGAAAAGCAGAATTAAATGTGGGGAGAGGGAGAAGACAACAAGAAAAAAATGAATTTTTGATGTATGTGCATTTTTCTCGAGAACTTGAGAGGAAGTGAAATTGCTCGATTGAGCAGCTGTCACCTTTCATATACACTTCACAGAAGGTACAACATTTGTATTCTCGTAGTTACAGTAAATACTGCAAAGGGGAAGAAGAATACAGGAAACCTGAATCATGTTTACCAAGGCTAATTTGAATCTTGACTTTTGTTTTTTTTTGAGCTTCTTGATGGCACACATCATAATTACAGTCGCATCCAAAACAAAAGCATTCACTTTTGGAGGCAGTTGACAGAAATAGGTCCAAATTTCATCGCTGTGATTCATACTGAGCAGCAGCACTTCACGATAAGCACATGAGCAATGTTTGGGTCCTTGTACGTGCAAGTCCACCCAATCTATATCAGGTGAATCCAATTTAGGATTTTGCACTAATGCTTTCAAACTAAACTAACCACAACACTTCTGAGTAGAAGTGGCTCATTTTCTCATTAAACACTCCCAAAAGAAATTTGGTATCTTCACAAGTATCATCTTCTTTCTTCACCTCTGATCGTGTGGATGCTTTCGATAAGTCAAGATGGTCACTGGTGATGGAGCTGCTGAGCAAACCTGCTGTTAACTGGATAAAGTTTCTATAATGAAGTGAAACATGCAGCAGCAGCTCAGACTTGATGCTGATTATTTCCTCATTTTAATTTGTCACGATTCCAACAAGGTATTCATTTTTCAAAATCTTCACTGCATAACCTTCAAATCCATTCAAAATCCGGCTGCTTCTCAAGCAGTCATAAAGTGTCCGTAACAACACTTCAATCACGCCGAATTTACAGCATTAGAGGCTTGAAAGTGCAATTAGATGCCCACCTATCGACACAAACAAACGATGTGCTCCCATCGCCTCACACCGATCCTCACTGCTGAGTGCACCTTGAAAGACGAGGCGGGACGGTCCTCCTTCACAGAATAAAGGGAGTCACATTGCATGTTGTTTATCTGCAAAGCTATACTGTAAAAAACGCCTCATTACACCAGGACTGTGGAACCATAAACACAGTGCTCACGTCGTCAGTTCAGGACATTTAAACATGATCGATGTGACTGGTTCAAGTGCATGGATATGAAATATATGCTCAGCGTTACGCTGCAGTTACACCTTCACTTTAGGAGCTGTCGTAGTCGTGTTTATCCTGAATGTATCAGCTTATACAAACACACACACACACACACACACCGCACCAAACATTAGATAGGAATAACTAAAAGAAGTTGTGGGCTGATCAAGAAGTGATCCAGAATTGAGCAAGCTGTATTTTGATGCTATTAGGTCTCTTTTTGGCACCCATATTTGTGGCTTTTGCACATTTGACACAAGTTCACTTTAAACAATTGAAACCACTGCGCTTGTCATCCAAGATGGCGAACTGGACGGTTGCTAGGGAAAATTCAGTCAGCAGGAATACTAATAAGAACCTAAAATCCACCAAGTACAGCAATTACTCATTTTAGGAAATCTCCCTGAACATTTGAAAACTTTCCAATAATTTCTGAAGCTATTTTCTTTAATGCTGCCTTCAAGCCATTTCAATAAATTCTGTGATTCTTTCTTACAATAAAGCTTAAAGTTTTTTTTCTGATAATTATAAGAGAGATGGCAAAGTGGACATGCGGTGTAATTGGCTGGAGGTTATAAGACGGTTAATCACAGTAAATGCTTTAATAAAACGGTGGGAGATGACTAAAAGAGGTGCAAATTTTTCTTTTTCATCAGATGAGACTTTCAGTGTTTCCTCGTACGTGATTCTAAACCGAGACAATCCGCTTTAACCATGATCATCGCACGGGGAATCCTTAATATGGAAAAATGCTCCAGCTTAACTGAAGAGTAATGAGGAATCCAAACACTGTTTACATGTAATCAATAGAGCCGAATCGAGTTTCACTACAAAAATGAAGCCACATAACAGCAGCTGCTCAGCTGTGTCGAACAGGATGCAGCCTGTGTTTCTGCAGGAAGCTACAGCTGTTTGTGTCTCCACTATGGATGGCTGCCTGAGCGCTACTGGCGGTGTGCAGCTCGCTGCCACCGACACGGAGCCGATGTGTGCGGCCGTTTTTCCTGCGTTACTGCTGCGAAAGTTGAGACCGGCCTTCAGGGAGAGGAGGACCGCCTCATCCAAAGAATGAGGAAATGAAAACGAAGTTCCCTGCCAGACAAAAACGAAAGCACTTCGCCTCCTTTCCACTGTCCTGACATTACCAGTAAACGCAGCTCAGTTACTGCTGGTCCTGCTCGCAGCGCACTTTCGAACAGAGACCGTTCAGTCCCTTGGGCGAGTGTTTGTCTTCCCTCTACCGTGCAGAATAACCCGGCTCTGTGTGGAGGAGTTGTGTAGCAGCGGGCAGCAACAGCCCACCACAGTGCTCCCTGAACCAGCAGACGTGTAATGTGTGTGTGTGCGCACGCGTGTGTGTGTGCATATGTGCATGTGTGTGTAATGAGCGTGTGGACTCAGGAAACCACACACTGAGAGGACAGCTTGCTGGTCTGTCTGGTGGTGGACTCGGTGGCCAGCCAGCAGCAAAAAGAAGCTAAATGACTGCTTGACAGTGTGGCCAACAGTTGGACAAACTGGCCTCCAGCAGCACGTTGCACAGCAGTTAACCAGCAGATACGCTCTGCAGCAAAAGAGACCACTGCAAACACTAAATCTTCATCAGGAAAACAGAACGCTGCAGCCGGTGGAGGAGAATCTGTTCTAATATTAAAGCTCCTATATATTCCCACTAATGTGTGAAGGCTTTGTTAGAAAGCAGTTTCGGTGCATTTTCAAGGCCTTGGGCTTTAAAAGCTGATCATGCAAGCGCAATGTTCCTGTGATTCTGGCACAGGACCTTTGTCACTGCCTCCCCCTCAATACACTTCCTCCCTGCCATTCTTTTCAGGCTAATAACAGGAACATTATGCCTACACTATTTTTTTATAAGCTATTAAAAAACTGCTCATACTATGATCTGTGGCCTATTATGTGTATGTGGGACATTGTGTCTGGTTTCTGCCAATTGTTTTAAGTGCCAAAAGCTCATATACTTGTGAATGATGCATCACTTTGTTGATAACATGCCTGAAAATGTGTTTGGGTCGAGGGGATTATTAACAGTACTTGTCAGCACTTGCAATGCTTGGTTTGGTTAGGACCGTTTCTGGTACGACTGCTGTGATGCTCCAGAACATCGGTGGGAGTCCATCGCTGTTGCCCACCAGACAGAAGGACTGGATTCTTGAAAAAGCAGGTTTCATTTCAATTCTGAGAAACAATTCAGGAGCAGTTTCATTGTGACTGGGTTGAAGTCACAATGCTCAAAAAGCAGAGATCTCCAATCAGGCCAAACAGAAGGCGGGACCTGCTTCAGATGTGCTGCAACAGGTTGTGATTCATGGAGGTTCCTCTGGAGCTGCGTTGGTGGTTTTATTCATTATTTTCTCGACTGCTGTTAGAATAAACACCACAAAATAACCCAACATGAATGATGTTGCATCAGCAAAGAGAGAAAAGTGGACCCTGAAGAAAACATTTAAAAACAGCATCCAGCAGGTGTTTGATGAATATTTTTGGTTCAGAAAGACAAAACGAATGAACAAGAGTAGAGTGCGAACTTTCAGCATTACCGACTGAGCAACCAAAGCTCAATACTAAGTAATACCGCTTATTGTGGTAAGTTCAAATAAAACTGAGATAAGAGTTAGGTTCTGTTCAGACTGCGCACTTCCGTCATCCACTTCAAAACATGCAGTCAAATAGCATAGAAGACTTTCCTAGTTGTGTCTAATGAACAAAGATCCCAAACTTCTGCACTAATGCCGTGCGCTCCAGTAAATGCACCGCAATCATGCTGGTAGATTTACTAGAGGAAACTCTGGATACTATTTTGCTTATAAAAAGATTTACAAGTATGAGAAACTTCTTCAAATGCCCAGAACAAAGATGGCTCCCACAAAGAGATGGTGAGTTCTTTTGCCTGTCATACTGTTTAGTAGGTTTGCATTTTTTCAGTCTGCCACAAAAAACGCTGATCTGGAAGTAGACAAAGAGCCGGTTCCCAGGAGGTCATGGTCTGCTGGCTTGATGCCTTCGGGGGTTCAGAGTCTCTGCACCGCTCATACTTCCACAGATGAGCTGCAGTAAGACGGCATCTGGCCCGGAGTTCAATTTAATTGAGTCAATCCAGCCGAGTGTGACCACCGACGAAGATGTGCTGGGTTAGAGACCACAGCCAGCCCAGTGCACAGCACCTCCACTTCCCCAGTGGAGGCATGCAAGCTGGGGGGGGGGACGAATGAAGACGTCAGGACGGTTTGACAGAGACGCAGAGCATCTTCCACCACACGATCACCTTCAAATCCCAAACGCTGAATGCCAACATCATCCACCTTTGACTGTGTGCATCAGAAAACGTATAATCTCCGTCTTGCGCAAGATCATGCGAGATGAGACGATGCATACGAAGCAGTCAGTCACTCGGTAGTTTTGTGATGATGATACCTACAATTTAATGGAGTAAAAAAGTCCATCAGCTTGTGAAAGTTGACAGGAGAGCGATCGTGATCCCACAGGGGACGACGCACATAATGCTAAAGCTTGTCAACAAAAATACCTGGTTGTCTCGTGCTACCTGTTATTACAGGGAGGACTGAAGGCTGAATGTCACCACAGCTGTCCACGAGACCACACCAGCTGCACGGCTTCAGCCTCATGTGTTCAATCAGCTGGTTTAATACGCAAGAAACTAATTTAAACCAACTACATTGCCCCAACGTCTACAGAGTCAATTTAAATGAGCAATAGCAGGATGAATTCATTATTTAAATCACTATTAATAACTGCAACAGGCTCAGGATTAAATTGCATTGATCAAAGAAATACAGGGTGTTCTTAAGCAGAGGAGGGTTTTAGGACAGAATTATTTTGCAGCCGTAACGAGAGAACGTCTCGCACATGGATGCATTGTGATGGGATTTAGGTCTTGAATGCTCTTAAGTAAAAATTACAAGTCGCAGACTCTCCTCTGGCGATGCAAACTCTGGCAGCGGCAGCAAACAGCAGAGAAGTCATTAGTAATAAAAACTTGTTTAATATTCATGATGAAATGACGGCTGGGACTGTTTTCTGCAGGTGGGACTTTTTTCCTTGTTAGTTTCTGAGCTTTTTTTTTTGCAAACAGCCAAGTTAATTATACAACAATGGTGAACCGACAGCATGAAAGAAAAAGCAAAAAAAAAAAAAACAAACACCAGAATTAAAACGTTGTCTGGCGGTTCCCAAAGATCACATTACAGCCACGGTTTACAATACAATGATGGCTAAGGTCCTCTCTTTGTCTCCCTGTCCACTGTGGCTGCTGGCTGGGCTCTGGCCAATTACCCTGTTTTCCTCCAGCAAGCCCAAACAGGAGCAGACACAGAAACTTTCATGAGATGCATATAGCTGTGTTGCTGCTGCATAATGTCAGGGAAATGGAGAGCGGACAAAAAGGTCACAGATAATCTATTTAGCAAAGCACTTTAGTTCGAAAATGACTTGTTTTCACCTCAACTTAGCCAGTAACTTTCCCACGTATTTTTCACTTACTTAAAAAAAACCCTCCCCTGCAAACGAGAAGTGTCTAACCTTTAGTGGAAACAGAGTACATCAGTATACTTTAGCTCCAAGTACTTCCTCGGATCTGCATGTTCTTGCTCTATCAACATAGTTTGCTTGCATTTTCTGACTCTTGCACTTTATCGATATTAATTGCAAAGAAGATTGGTCAGTGGAACGAGACCTCGACTGGCGGAGGAGAGAAAAAGCGTTTGTCTCACCTATTAGCTGCAGAGAGAGCAGAGCAGCACAATACAGGTGGGAGGGTTCTCGATATGGACGAGTAGCTCGGATAATTGGTGTTTTCCTTACAACAGTGGTGATGTGTCAGCAGGATTGTACAATCAGCCACATCAAACAGCTAACAGTCCTGCGTGCAAACGTTGACTAGTGAGTTACACGGTTACGAGTACATTAAAAAGCATCAAGTCAAAAGCGTTCTGCAGACATGTTGCCTTCACTGACCTGGTCCTTTTATTTTCCTGCAACCAGGGTGAGATTCTGAGGACTATTCAGTGTCCAGGCCACACACGACTGTAAAACTATGTAATGTAATGTTTCTTCTGACTGAGGTGTTCATGTGGGGCATTCATGTTCTCTGTGAGGTTTCAGTTTACTGAAATTAGCTCATGTGAACAGAGGCACTCCTGTTTCTGTGGCCCTGCGTGCTTCAGTCGTCCGCCTGCTTCCAAACAAACGCTTTAAAGTTTCGATATTCACAAAGCTCCGCACACGCTTGATAGAAACGTCATAAAATGATTGAGACGTGTTGGAGCGCGCATGCACAGCGAAGCATGCGGCGCAGCAGGTTCTCCAGGGCTGCCTTGGCCTTTTTTCTTGGTTTATTCCCATCAGCAGAGTAAAAACCTTGAGAAAAAGGTGAAAGCCCTAATGACATCATCAACCATAGCCCATTACCTGCAACTGTGGCATCCCACGGACCCTTTCAGCTGAGCCGGCACTTTTACTCGCCTGATGTATAGCAGCTGTCGGGCGTCTCCCACTCGTTCATCACAGACAGTATAATTTCACTGCACCTGTGCGGCACCCTCGAGCACGACAGCACACACACACGCGAGTCCGAGCGGGGCCCCGACGACTTAACACCTAAGAGAAAAGTCGTTACAAACACTGACCTTTCGCTGCGTCTTTTATACCTTTTTAACTGCTGCCATTAGCTTTCTTCGCCGGTGAGGTTGAATCCAGCGAGGTGCATGACATCATCCATAGAAGGAAGTCATTAGGCCGGATCAATACTCCTCCAGATGAAGAGCGACCACGGGGAGACACCGGAGCAGGCCAGGCCAGGAGGAGTGGGCTAATGCATGGCCGGGAGCGGCGCGGCGCGATGCCTTTATTATGTTATTGCATTACAGCTCAGTCAGACGCTGGTGCAACTACACTAGCAGGGGACGTATTCCTACAATTATAGTCCCGGATCATGTAACAGGAGCCGCGCGCAACAGCTGCACAAAGACTACACGTCCCTGGAAACGGCGAGCGACAAATGCAGCTGCCATATGCTGACTAATACTGGTTCCATACCTTTAATTAGTTCAGCCTGAGATCAATTAGGGGAGTAAAACCTGTTCGAGCAGAAGCATTACAAAAGAGATGCTATCACTGATGACATCTCAACTTCGTAACAGCCACCAAAGGTATAAGAACACATCATGCACAAACATTCCAGTAAAATGAAAGGGGATACACGCTGTCTAAATACTGATTTTTGTTGGCTGGATCAATTTCCTTTCCGTTCCGAGCAATAAGCGATCAATAATATTTTACAGATTGTCTACCAAGTGAGGAGACGGAGGCACACACTGAACACAGTGAGGCAGGAAGTCCGAGAGGTTTTGAGGCAAATCTTGAGTAGAAATAGATATTTAAATATAGCAGGGCCACAAAAAAATGCTGTTGATTGGGCAGGGCATGAAATGTTGCTGTGAGGTGTCGAACTAACAAAGCAGAAAACAGGAAGTGCAAACAGGCAGTCAAGCTGCAGCTGGGAGAAAACTACAAAGTCTAATTGGTTACTGAAACTAAAAGAGAGAAATAATTACATGACTTTCAACAGAATCTTTTTTTGTTTCCTTAATGGGGGTGACATGATATCTTACAAAGTTTTAAACTTTAAATTTCAGAATTTAAGGTTTTTTGGTATTTTCAGATAGAAATACAGGAAAAAACTGGGAAAAAAATGTCACAAAAGCTTCCAAAAGGTTGTAGAACCACCGATATAAACTAAACATTCATTGAAACAACAGAGACGCCGCTGAAGTCAAAAATGTCATTGTTTTTATCTGGAATTTTTCGAAACTAACGAACCAGCCAACCACATCATGAGTTGTCGCAGCACTATAAACAAAAAAATGTCAGGAGATCCATTCAGCACAATTAAAATGTCAGACGCCTGACCTTCAAAAGAGACTCCATGTGTTGATAAGCAGCCGCGCCGTTGAAATATGTAGATAAAACAAAGGCTGGACTTGTACGACCATCCAGCAGAGGGAAAAAAAAAAACCTTGTTCAGTCACTTTTTCTCGTCAAAGTGTGTCTGCCTGAATGAAGCCCCCCATAGAACAACACAATAGAAGCCGTCAACCAATCCTCAGCTACATATTGTAAAATACTGTGGGAGGAACCGCTCGCATCACAGCCAACTGTGTCAAACAAAGACAGACGCTAATTGGCAGAAAGCGACTCACGGAGCTTTCAGATACTTTTGATTGCATTATTCCCAACCTCCAATTACTTTCTTCTCGAAGTATGAGTTAATTTGCAGGAGCGCACGACGACAAAATCCATTAAGGCCGCGAGCTCTTCGCCTCGCAGTTTTAGCAGCAGAGCAGACGCAGCCCGAGTCGTCGCCCTCTTCCACTCGTTTGGCGCGACGACTCCAGTTCCTCCCTTGCTCGTCGCAGTCTGCTGCCGGACTGACAAACGGGATTCAGAGTCTGCCGACAGCTCGGCCGTCTGCAGCTCCAGACGAGATGAGATTTCTATGAACGGCGGAGCGCTTGTTGATACCAGCGAAAAATCCCTCATTTTCAGACAGCAGACAATCAGCCGGTCATGAAGGAGGCTCAGTCCTCAGAGGAGGAAAACACAGGGAGAGGAGCAGGCCGTCTATAAGCAGAAATATGAAGAAAGATGGTGGAGCAGTGCCAGTATACGCCACGATTTGAGTCTCAAACTACTGGAAACCATAATTGCGTTTTCTGTGACCAAGTGCAGACAACATGTAAAAGCCACTTGCTACAATTTCTAACTTAAAAAGTCCTGCTGTGAATCCATCTAAATGGGAATACCATCACTGTAATTTGACTAATGACATGAAAGAACTGTGAACATGAAAACTTAAAAGCTCCTCATGAATTAAACACCACAGTCCCCGTCTTTTTTTCCCCCCAATTTTCACCTTTTTGCTACTGCGGAATGAAAAAAAAAAACACCAATTAATTTTTTTTTTTGGTCAAGATTTTCTTATTCACTCATTTATGAAGGCGAGATCAAAGATTCAGCTGCTTGCCTGCTGAAGCAGCCGACCATGCAGCAACTCCAACAGAGCCGGTCTGGAACAGAAGCTAATCTATACGTACAGCGATCCCATGTGAGGAGGCCCGACACGCACAATATAGGCATTTAGTTGTACGCCAGTTTATGCATAAACACTCCAGATACCAACGTGACAATGAGCCCTCTGATCACAAGGAGACCTCAGTATTTCCCAACACGAGCCAAGACATAAACCAAAGGCTACAGTGATGCAAGGCGCGTGCACAGACACACACACACACACAGAGCTGGTTCTTCTTCTTCCCACAACAATAGCAGAGTGCCACAGTAAACGCCACATCATCAGACAGACGGGAGCGTAAGAAGTCGCTCTTTAACATGAAGCCCGAGAGCTGTTGCCTTCTACTGAGGATGAGTGAGACGTTTGCCCTCCCAGCGACAGAGCAAATTCCACAGCAGGCATCCACACAGAGGAAGCGACCGCAGCACGCTTCACAAAGTACCAAAGCGCTTTTCTGCATCTTTAGAAAGCTTTAAAAACAAACTGCAACTGTGAATCACAAGTGTGCACTTAATATCGTATCACACACACACACACACACACACACACACACACACACACACACACACACACACACACACACACACACACAC
>JAUESE010000018.1:10277895-10298354 GCA_032274725.1 Malacoctenus triangulatus | reverse complement strand
GGTATTCAGTGATGTGGGGATCATCATTTCAAACTTGGAGAGGCAGCTTCACAAATTTTTGTCTCGTTTCAATAAAGTGACACTGACAAAAACTCATTGCTCAAAGACTAATAACTTGTTAACCAAACTGATAAAAGTGTCATTGAACACAAAAGGATCAGTCTGGCAAGACAGTGAAGCGGTATTTTAAAAAAAATCACACACATTTCACATAGCATAAAATATGTTTCTTTTTAGTTATTAAAAATGAAATTACTTCTTCATCACAGCCAAAGTTAAGAAATGGATGAATTTCTTAATAAAAACGTTGTCAAAATGACTAAGACTGTAAGTAAACACAATGATTTCTCAAAAACATGATATGGCACAAACTCAAAGACGTGAAATCTCACATGGCAAAGCCAAAGATACAAAATAAACAAACAAAATAACTGTTTAATTTCTGCAGGCTTTGAGGCTAAGCATACGGTATGCTTATAAAGTGCTATCATGTACAATAAAGACTACGAGTGGATAACAACTATGATGCCAAAACCGGTTTTGAAATAACATTGGAAGATGACTGGAATAACTTTCATTTGACTCTTTCTCTCTTTGCCAAAAATAAGCCAAAGTATTTATATGCATTTATATGAATAAATACTCTATCAACAGTGTATCCGATATCTTTGAGTGATCCAAATAACGAATAAATGAATCCACATTTTTACAAATCCTGCTACTCCAGTTCAGTTTCCACCAAGTGCATTCAGAGGGTCATCGAATATGCTGCTTGTCTCGGCTGCTGAGGTTGTCTCCTGGGATGGTGGCGTCTTCTTGGGTATATGTGGAGCCTTTGTCACTGGTTTCACTGTGCTTGTTGAGAAAATGTCATCTTGAAAGAACAGAGAGGTGTACGGAATGTCAATTAAATGGATTCAGAAAGGAAGGGCAATAAAATGAAAGTGCACTGTAAATTGTAGGTTCTCTTGCTCACCCATATCATCATCAAATATTGACTTGGTCTCTCCCTTCGTCTTGGATTTCTGTTTTGACTTTAAAGTGTCTGTCAGGTCAGCAAAAATGTCTATGTTATCATCAAACAAGCTGGCATCGAGGGTCTTTTCTTTGTGCTTCTTGTGAGCTTTAGGCACAGTGGTTACTCCATCCTGAAAGCAGACAACCATAAGTGATCAAAACAGAGAACAGAAATCAAATAGTGGTACTGATGAACAATGAGAGGACTGCATTTAAGAATAAAGCAAAAGTACCTGAAAGATGTCACTCGTTGACAAGCTACTGCTGTTTTTCAATTCCTTATGACTCGTCGGTGTAGGAGTAGAACTGCTGCTGAGTCCAAATATGTCTTCATCATCATCGTCATCATCTTCCAAAAAGGCAGCGGGCTTGGCCTTCTTATTGGTTGGCCTTGGCTTGACCTTCTTGAAGAGGTCATCGGTGTTGTCATCAAAAATGGATGGAAGTGTGCTTTTGTCCCCTTCTTTCTTCGGTCCTACCTCACTACCGGCTTGAGGATGTGTCGTCTTGGTACTTTGTTTGGTGGAGGCTGCCTTGGTGATGGACGTTGCTCCGAACAGACCGTCGGAGCCAAACAGGTCATCCTCACCAGGTGACTGAAGCTCCTTGTTCGTGTCGCCATTCCGAAGAGAATCTTTCTTTATGACGTTTTCTGATACTGGCAGTTTCAACTCAGAAGGTCTGGTGGAGATTGGGGAGGGTGAAGGCTGAGGTGACGGGGAGGGGGGAGAGGCTGCAGCTGCAGCTGTGTTCAGTAGTGTTGGACTGACTTGCGTGTGGGTGGACCTGTCTGGTGGAGGCACGACTAAGCCAGACAGACTGGAATTTGGCCCTGAATTTTCGCCACCTACAGCTTCTCCTCCTTCCTCCATGGATCGCTGAGCTGCTTGCTTCCTTGCAGCTCTGGACTGGGGTCTTCGATGCACTGAACCTTTGGCACGATTCTAAGGGACAGCGAATTCAGGATTAACATTACAAATCCAGAAAACAACCAGAAGACAGCAAGATAATGAGTCCCACACCATGCCGGTATTGACAACCTCACCTTGTTTGCGGTCTGTAGTGTTGAGACTTGAACTGGACTGTCAAAGCTCACGGCAGCTTCGCCCTCTCTCGGTCCTTCTGCAGGGCTCATCAGAGGGCTGGGGCTCAGGCTGGAGCTGGACACCCCTGAGGAGGAACTGGGACCCATTCCAGGGAGGACGCTGACAGCCCCAGGCAGCAACGCAGCTGGGTTGATCATCAAACTTGCCTGAACATAAATACAGAATCAACATTACAACCATTCACTTCAATCAAAATACATTCAGCTCGACACCTTGAAGCTAAAAGATTTCTTAAAAAAGCTACATTTTGCTGTTCAAGAAGTTTCTCCAAGAAACAGATTATTTAGAGAAAAATTAAAGAAGGACTGTGGATGGAAATGGAACACGAGCAAGACAGGCGGCGAGTAACAACTAGAGCTACGAGAACGAGTAAGCACATTCCTTCAGTTTGGCAGAATCAAAATAGAGAATCTTTATTTTGACAGCCATGTTTCTGCAGGACAGTTGAGTTTTGAAGTTGGAACATGAAAAAAGCCCAGAGAGAAGAGACCCTAACAGAAATATATGTAAGTGAGAGTAGGATAGTCGTTTCTTTGAAGAAATCAGAGTGAAATGTCAGGAATGAAGACGTTTGATTCGATTAAAAAAATATGTATGTATTACTTGAAGTTTCCCAATCCTGGATGAGGAACCTTTAGGTTTTACAGGGCTTGCTGCAGATTTCTGTGTGGTCAGATTACAGCAGGATCAGAAATGTAACCAAGAACAAAAAACATTCCTTCTGCTCTGCAAACAACACTGTTATATAACAGGAAAGCTCAGAAGTGTGTTGTAAACAGCATCAAATAAACAGCTACTATCAGCAAAAAAAAACAAACAAAAAAAAACATTTGGTCATGTGAGTCGATTAGTGAAACAGCACAATATCACTGATGTAGTGCAGATACGGTCAACTCACCTGGCTCTCTGATGAGGGTTCTGGACTTGCTAGCGGCGCTTTCCCAATAGGTTTGCTTGGTTTTTCTGCAACTTTCTGAAGATTGAACATGGCAGGAACATAAAGTTAAATGACTTTTCAAACAGCTAATACTTTCCACTCTGGAACATTAGATTCATTAAAAAAACTGATAAAAATCAAACCGGCGGAGGAGCTTTTGTCTTGGCAGAGCTGAAGAGGTCGTCTTCGTCCTCATCTGCAAATAGACTTTCTGCTGCTGGTTTCGGTTCGCTGAGCTTGGAGCTCTAAGAGAAAAACACATCAATGTGTTGTTCATCTTTCGTGAAAGAAGTGAATGTAGAAAGATGGTCACAGTGTAAAACTGTTTACATGCAGAAAGAATACACATGAATCAGATTATCAGAAAACACTGACTGTAGATTTCCCTGAGGTGGCAAAAAGGTCGACATCTGGGTCGTTGTCCTTCTGCTGTGTCTGACTGAACAGCAGCTCTTCATCCTGGAACACACCTGTGCTCTTTGTCTGCACTCGCTCCTCTGTCGCCTTTGGAAGAGCAGAGATATGAAAGCATTTGAGACGCAGTGAGAACGCACCCAGGACTTTTTCTCCTTGAGCCAGTAACACAAACCATTTGTGTCTTTCCAGCTGGGGGTTTGCTGGGTGTGAATATTGGATCATTCCAGTCCGATTCATCCTCCTCTTCATCATCAAACAGACTGACTGCGTTGGTTTTCACTTTCTCCTCCTTCTTTTCTTCCTTCGTAACATTTGTTGGTGGGCTGTCCTTAGGGAGGAAGATGTCATCCTGGTCGTTCTCCTCCAATGGGCTCTTTGTTTGCTTGCTGGCAAGGACGTTAATGCCTCCAAAGAGACTGACCGCTCCAGCGGGCTTCTTTTTCTTCTCACTGCTCTCTGGCGATTGCGGCGCTGGAAGCACGTCAGAGGTGTTTGATGGTTGTTTCTCCTGCTCTGATGAATTGCTGTGTGTTGTTGATGGCGTTGTCTGAGGAACTTCATCCTTCTCTGGCAGCGACACTGACTGAGTGGTTATGTCAGGGGTCTGAAACCAACAAACAAAGGCAGAATATCCAGAACAGGGAAGTTTCTATGTACTTGAAGTGAACAATCAACAACTCTGTTGTGCACTCACTTTTGACGGGGCTGTAGTGTTTGTGTGAACTGCTGGTTTGGTGCCAAAGAGGGATCCTTTAGCATCATCAGTCTCATCTTCAAACAGCAGAGCGACTCTCTGAGGCTTCTTCTGACTATTTTAGGAACAACAGAAGAAACAAAAATAACTTCATCGTAGCATGATAGGATGACAAACCCTTTCGGGTCACATTTTGTGGAGAAAAGTTATTTTAATCAATGTGATTATTAAAACTGTTCTATATGTTTGTAAGGAGAAAGCAGGCAAACCTAGACTGTTTTGTTGGAGCAAACAGGTCATCATCATCTTCATCATTAAAGAGGCTGCTTTTGTGAGTTGCTTTGGCGCTGGGGAGGCTGGACGGAGCACTCGTGCTGGGTTTCATCCCCCCTGTCTTGATTTCTGACTTGGTTTCACTACTTTTCGAACCCAGCCACTGGTCCTATCATCAGAACAAAATGTGCTTAACACCACAGTTAGAAAAACAGAAAAGTGAGAGGAGCACTAGTGTTTTTAGCGCACTCTCCTACCTCATCATCGCTGAAGAGGGACACAGTCTTGCTGGGTTGTGGTGTGGAGGCTTTAGCTTGATGAGGTTTTGGTTTAGATTTGGCTGCTGATGCAAACAGATCCTGCAGAGGGAAAGGAATCATATTTTAACTATTTGTTCTCTCATTAAAAGAGCCTAATGTAAGTTAATCTTTTTCGTGTATAATTCACTTCTACCTCTTCTTCTTCGTCATCAAATAAAGACAGAGGGGCCTTGCTGGTTTTGGCGTGGCTTGTAGGTTCGGGTTTAGACTGACTCTTAGGGATAGTTGGGAAAACCTGAAAAAGTCAAATGTTTGAATGTTGGACGAAGAATCTTTTGGTACTGTCACAGTTTTTGTTGCCCCGTATCTGAGAAGTTTACCTGTGTGTCCTCATCATCAGAGAAAAGGCCTCTGGTCTCAGTTTTCTGAGTCTGCTTCGCTGCAGGCGGCACAACATCAGGAGCCGGACCATTCTGACGGAAAGAGGACAGCGACTGAATCAAAATATGTTATAAGAGGACACTGTTCATCTTGGAGGAGAAGCTTTGAGCTTTGAATGAGAAGAAAACAAACTGTCTCAAGAGGAATAAAAACTCATTTGGATCTAAACTAAATCAGAACTTGCCTTTTGTTTAGAAAAAAAAGTTCATGTTTCATCAAATTCAGGTAGCCTGCACACAGTCGAAGCTGAAGCAAAACTAATATTTTCTTGGCTGAATAAATGACATTTCACCTTCTGATGATTATTCACCAAAGTTGATTTTGTCAGCACTATCACAAGATGAGTTATTCTCACCTCTTCTGACTTCTCAGACTCTTCACTGGTAGATGGCTGACGCTTTTTCAGGCCTTCGCTCAGCAAGCTTTTAGTTCCAGGACCGAACAGAGAGACGGCCCCCGCTGGCATCTACAGAGAGCAGAGAATAAGCAACGCAAGAACACAAACAAACACAGTCAGACAAAGACAGACAAATAACTACGCTTTAACTCGTCTATAAAGCGTCACACCCATACGTGTACCTTTTTCCCCGGAGCTTTAACTGGCTCTGGAACTGTCTCTGTCTTGCTCTGGCTTGTTGCAGACGCACTGAACTTATCACTGAAGATGTCACCATCTTCGTCCTCTTCGTCGTCAAAAAGATCGATAGTTTTCTTGGGTTTCAGTTTCTCCTGTCCAGCTGTAAGGAGATTGAAACAAATCAACACACAGTAGCTTCAGGATGAGCACGTCATCTGGGCTTCGACTGAGACACAGCAGAATTTTTGCACACTTACCCGAAACCGACTTTTTATGGCTTTTACCACTGAAGAAGTCATCTTCCTCCTCTTCATCATCAAATAGCCCACCTCCTCCTCCTCCTCCTGCAGCACCAGCCTGTTTGGGGGTGGTGGTGGTCTTCGGCGCTGGAGTCCCGTTCTCTTTGCTCTCCTCAGAGTCAGAATTATTTCCTGAACTGAACAAGCTGTTTTCTGTCGAGAAAGGGAAATACTTTGTTGGCCGATGATGAAGCAACCAATAACGGCCATCAGCTGCCACACAGTGGCTTCCACTCACCTGGGAATATTGAAACGGCGCCAGCAGGAACCTTCTTCCATGATGTGCTAGATTCTTGAACAGAAAAGAAAAGTTAGATGTGGATTTTCTGAGAGGCTTCACTAAAAAATGTCTGTCTGCATCTTATCTACAGTGCAGCCTTATCTTACCTGCAGTCTGCGCAGGGCTTTTTGTGCTTTCATTCGATGCCTTTTTCTCCTCGACCGCAGGAGGTTTCGGTGCGTCTGAGAAAAGATCTCCCTGAACCGCAGAGCATATTAGGCCATCCATCAGGTTTGTTTGGAAGCTTTTTGTCATATCGAATCAAGTTGTATCTGAAGAAGCAATGAAAATACTTTGTTTTTACCTCATCATCATCGTCAAACAGGCCTTTTCCTCCGCTGAAGAGGCCACTTTTCCCTCCAAATGGGGAGAACTCATCATCATCCATCTTCGGTGGCTTGAACATGTCATCGCTGTCCTCCTCAGCTGCTGTTAAGACAGGGATCAATAGCACTGAGTAGTATAATTGGAAAAATGTGCCTGACACGAAAAAATGTGCAGAAATCAAACAAAAACTCTGAAAACACAAACATGACGATGAATGTCCTACCCGGTGGTTTTGAAGCCTTTGGTTCTTTTCTGCTTTTGCTTTTCTTCTTTGATGCCAATGCTTCAAAAGATGTGACAAGGTGGAGAAATAAGGTGTGAAAGCATGCACATGCAGTGACACTGCTCACGTTCCCAACGTAAACATCACTTCAGATGCAATAACTAACAGAAAAATTAAATATGATGGATGAGCGGAATGAGTCATCAAATTGAGAAACGAAAGATTCAGCGACAGGTACTCACAAGCACGGTCTCCCTCTGGTTTGGTCGCAGGTTCACCTTTGATTCGAGCGGCAAGTTCATCTGCAAAAGACGACGGGCCTGTGTTCTGCACGACACACAAGAAACGTCATCAGATGTTGTAGTTGGAGGGAAGCACAAGCAAACTTGCTCTCTGAGCACAGGCCTACTTTTGCATCATCATCATCGTCGTCCTTGTCCGAGTCTCCAAAGATGTCAGAATCCTCGTCCTCCTCATCTTCATCATCCTCATAACTCATCATGGATGACTTCTAGAGAGACAATAGTGGGAAAGGTTAAAAGACTTTTTTCAGCATGATGTTGATCTTTTAATCTGCTTGGTGAAAGACACGAGAGCTTACCTTTTTGATGTTGATGGGTTCTTCATCTTCATCTTGATTGAAGTCCTCATCTGAATGCTATAAATTAAAGACAAATCAATACATATAACGAAGCTTTCAATTTATGATCAAACTGCTGTGAGAGGTTGAAAAAAAATGGTCCTACTACTGCTTCTTTGCCGTCTTCACTGTCGATCACACTGTCTCTGTCACTGTCAACTGACATTTCTAGAAAAAGAAAAGCATTTGAAATGAAGGAAATGTTCACACCATTTTGAGGATGTTGAAAAGATTTAGAGCATGTGAGGAAGCTGTGGCCTGTACAACTCATCTTACCGTCGCTTGAAAGGTCCCCAAGTCCAACATCATCCTGTTCTAAGAAGGCTTGGGAACCAATCAGATAGGGAAGTGGTCTGTCCACATAAAGATCCTATCAGACAAACACACAGATAGTCACACAAATGTAATGATCCATCTCCGTATGCAGATTTGTGCTAAATTCTGAAAATGTACTTCATTGCTTCGAAATTCAACAAAAAAAAGGACACCTTTGGCTCGAGGATGGCCTCCACTCTGTCTGTGAGCTCCTCGTCCTCTGAGTCCGAGTTCCCTGCTTTGATGTCCAAATGCTCAAAAGCCGATTCCAGCACCTTCAGACCAAAATTCACGGCTTCCTGCATCTTAGGGATCAACTCTGCTTCTTTCTGCTCTCGAGTCTTCTCCTTAAATTGGCAAACACTGTTTTTATTGATGTATTTAAGCAAACTCAGGAATTCTGACATGTTTTCCCTTCATATTACCATACCTGCTCTGGTTGCTTGTCCGAAACATCTGCCTTGGGAATCGTCTCTTCTATTTCTTCATCGTACACTCTCTGCAACAACACACAAAGCAACATTCAGCCAGATGACACTATCAGCAACTTTCCCCAGCACACCCTGACGACACTTGAAGTCTTTCAAGGTCCACAAATAAGCATGGTGCATTTTACGTTTTCTATGAACTGGGTGTTGGAGAGCATCAGGAAGTCATTGAAGACAGAGTGCAAGCAGCTGTCTGTGGCCTTGGTGTCCCGGATCAGACTGTCCAACTGTTTCTCAATGTCGTGTGTCTTTGACAGCATTCTTTGGGAGAAGTCTTGGAGAAAGAGAAAAAGCTATGGAGAAACAAAACGAAAGTGTGGGATTCAGCTGCGAGCTCACTTTCATTTCACTGATGCAGATTGCCTTTCAAAAACTTTCACCTATCTCACTTTTTTTGTTGTACTTTGCTGACATTTTGGAAAATGATGAGGATAAAGTTACGTTTGGTTGGATGAAGATTCGAGCAGTGTGTTCTGACTTACCCCAGAGTCAGCTGCCAGGGACCAGTTGGCGCTGCTCTGCCGCATCTCTTCAAGAGTCCACGGCCTCTCCCAAACCTGAGCATCTTTTACTAAGTGCTCGCTCCTGCTCGGCCCATTTGCCATTCCCTCCGACACCCCACTCATCTGCAATCACATCGCTTGTAGTTACTAAAATTAATAATTCATGAATTCTTCCAGATCTCTTTCAGGGTTGGCTTCTCGAGGCAACCCAGAAAGGGTGAGATAAAAAAAACAACGGACAATGGTTTTCCGACTGTAGAATTAAAGCTGTCACATTCCAAGTTGCTGTGGATGAACAATGTCTCTTCGCAGTGTTTCATCTGTTAGACAACCACAAAACTGCAAAAGTTGGAGTGATGAAACCGTTTAAAAACTGTAAAGGACAATTACACATATAGCCTCAATGATACATCTGCTTGAGCCAATCTGTGCTATGGAACAGACCATTTGTCCATAGAATCACGTAATATTTTAGCTCCCATAATACTATCACAACATGTTGTACATTCTTGACTGCCATTTGAATTAAATTTACTCGTATCTTACAGGAAAATCATCAACTAGACTAAGTTGCTGAGTTTACCGCACGTAACGTTACTACGTTTTGGATGCAACGTGCACAAGGAGTGAAAAAAAAATAGAAAGTGAGGAAAGCACAGTACTGCAACACTGCTCCGCATGATCCAGGGCCAATAAACTCGCTCATGACGCCTCCCACAGCACAAGGTAGCAGCCACAGACTCAACCGACAAAAGGATTAAACTCTCCAGTCCATAATCAGGGGAGTTTTTGGCAAATATTGTTGTTTTGAATAATGTACAGCTGTTCTATAAATTGAAGAGTAGGTCACAGTCACACTCTGCAGAAAATAAATAATCGAAACAATTCCGATTGCATATTTGTTTGACTGACACAAAAACACAAGTCTCGATCTCCGCCTTGGCTCGTCAATATGCCCAAATGTTGACGAGCTCCCACTAACATCACCAAATGAATCCAATCATAACTTGTAGCTTCACCTCAACTTGTGTAGTTTTACTGCTTCACTTGCGAGCTCACAGGATTTCGTAACTTGAGCAATAACGTCCCAATTTTGCGGAAGAGAGTATGCTGTGTCCTCATAAAGTTGCCTGGGTGTTTTATTTCCTGCAACTCCAATTTGTTACTGGAAGAGAAAGCGGGGACTGTTTGGCTAATAGCTAGCTAAACTTAGCTAGCCTACATCATCGGTAGCTGCTGGTGTGTCAAGCAACACGGAGTGGTTTATCTGACCAAAATCAGACGTTGTCACGCTTACCTCGAATGCGTCAGGTCAAATGTTGTCCACGATGGTTAACAATAGTCAGAAACGACCAAAAAAACAAGATCGATTATGCAAAATTTGGCCTTTCCCTCATTGGTCTTCTGACAGGTCAGCCATGTTCTGTCTGCAGACAGTCACCTGACTGCCGTCGCTTAGCAACGCGGTGAAAGTGGGGCGGAGTGGAACAAACCAACGACACACAAAGACGCAAAAAGCACACAAACTGTCCCAATTCAGCTGCCGCAGCCGGAGAAAAGCACTGATGCCGAGCTCACTCCCTCTCAAACTGAACCACGACGAGCTTGGTGGTGTTTGAACACAGCCGACATTACGATAAGACCAAAACAACCATCAACTATGATGGGCACAGTGACAACTTTAAAATATGAATATTTCATGACGAAATACTTTACCTGATCCCACAACTCTCCACTTTCAACAGGTTTCTTACAATGCCACCAAATATGTTAATAATTTAGCACTCAATCTAAATTGAAAAGCTCCAGGAACTAACCAATATCTTAGTTGTTGGGATGAAAAAGGCTTGATAAAATGTGTAGAGAACTGCTGGGATAAAATGTGAGCAGGTCTAGACTGTCTACAAATCAAAAAATCACTCGGTCATCAATATAAATCTGTCAAAACTACAAATTATCTGAATATGGTCTGAACATGTAGAAAAAGAGGTTGTTAAATAATGAAAAAATAATAATTAGAGCTTAATCCCCAATATTCTGTATACAGACAAGATACATTTTCATTTGTATATTGTTTATTAACTTATGTATGAAAAACCATACCAAAAACGTTTTCAAAATCAACTTAAATTATTTTCTGGCAGACTTTCTCAGACATGAACATCTTCAAACATGAACAATGGAAAAATAACAGTATCAAAATATATTCTCTTTTAATTGCATGTAAGCGTGTCAGTTCAGGGTGCTGCTGCATCGAGAAGTGAACCGAGTCATTGATGTTACATTTACATGTTCTGATAGGAAAAGGAGGCCGTTGCTGTTTACACCAGCACCACTGTGAGTTGACACGGTAAGAAAGAAACAAAGAAAAAACACATGTACCTGTTTTACCACAGAACAAGAAAAATGACAACAGCAGCACATTAGGATCTGTGCACACTTCTTTCTGTAGAGAATAAACTGTTCAACGCGAGCACAGACGTAAACAAGGCAGCCCTTCCTTGTGTTTTTAAAAAAAGTTAATTTAAAAAATAAATACACAGAAAAAAAGATGCATCTTTATTTACTATGGAAGACACCATCGATCTATGTAGCAGGTAGAGAAAGAAAGTGTCAAATAGTGCAAACTGAGCTAGAATTTAAGGCAACGGGTTAAAATGTCCCTCACACAGTGCTACCAGCTTCTTTTTGCTTATCCAAAGGTTGAGGCATGTTGTGCGTTTGATCCTCCGTGTCAGCTGAGGTTTGGTACTGTTGTACCAAAGTTGTTGGGCACTGGTTCGATGGTCCCCTCTGTTTTGCTTCCATCATCTGTGGCAAAATTGTCTTTCATTGAGCTCGTCATCAACTTCCATGTCCTCTTCTGGCTCGACTGTTTCGTCTCCCATCTCCGCGGCAACATCATTCTCTTCAGCTAAAGTGGTCTCCCTCTCATCCTCGACCACCGTGAGCTCTCCGTCTTCTTGTTCTTCTTGGCTGCTCATCAGTGTCTCTGCACGCTGATAGTAATACAGCTTCCCCTGAAGGGGAACAACAAAAATGAAACAACACATTAGAGCCGGCAGAGGAAAACAGTGAGAAGACAGTATTTGTGTTGGAGTGTGTGACTGCTGTACATTGAGAGGTTGGGTCTTTGGAAGGAGCATCTGCCACTTGGTATCGATCCTGGCCACTAAATCTTTCACCTGAGGAGAAAGAAGAGAAGTAGGAGGAAGAATGTCAGAGTGATTGCTGTAACCTAAAATCGATTTTAAAAAACGGACACTAAAGTTCTGCTTCAACTGAACACCTGAATGATAAACAGGCCAGAACTGTGTCAGTCATCCCGTTTTTGCCATCATTGGCAAAAACCTTTTCAAATGGTCATTTTCGGAACAGAAGTCAGAACTTGTACTCACTTTACTCCTGTAAAGACTTTTCTCGTTCTCTCTGATGTCACACTTGACGTTTACTTCCAGCTCAGCCGACAGAAACAGGAGTTGTTCCTGAACATCACAAACAGAGTAAGTCTCCTCTCCCAGCTGAGCTACACAGCAGACTATATCAGCATCATACATGACAGTCTCATGGACAGACTCAACTTTGATCCCCCATACCTTCTGATCAGGAGACAAGAGCCGCAAATTGGATGCTTCATTCAGTAATGTAAGAAGACTATAACACAGGTAGTAAGCCTGAAACACATGAGGAAATGGAGAAGAAATGGTTTAATGCTCTTCATACAAACTTGTTCACTGAGTTCTATGACTAATACATAGATTTTAGAAGAGAAACATTTGAAACTCGAGGCTCTGATTCTTCACTGACCTGCTGGTCAAGAGTGTCCTCTTCATCTTTACAAGTGTTGCTTGAAGAGACCAGCAGATGTCGCAGGAGGTTGGAGGGTCGCATGCGGGGGAGATAGGGCCTCAGTTTGGATAACTAAGGACCACACAGCAACCAGACACATATTACACTGTTTGTAAAGTGCTGTACTAATTGTCAATGATTTTTACAGCTGGATTCTGAATTGAAGAGCTCAGGTGTTGGCAACGATTAGGTGGTCTACCTGGAAGTCATTTTGTGTAGGTCTGTAAGTACACCGTCCGTCCAGAAGCTTAGTGATCATGGCCAGGCTCAGATGTTGACGAAGTTGCCTGACACAATAATAAAAGACATGAAGTTTTTATCTGCACGATTTATCAATAATAAAAAAAAAAATCTAAAATGACAAAAACAAAAGAAAAACCACTTACTTTCCACGTTTGTTGCTGGGCAGCAGTTGAACTAGATGGCACATGTTGTGGTGATCATCTGTCAGGTCAGCGAGGGCCTCACAGATTCTTGGCAGCTGAAGACAATCACAGACTCGAATTAACTTGGTGGAAAACGTTAAATCAGAATAATCTGCAGATTTAAAACATTACAGACATTGGAGGACTTAAAACTCAAATAAAACAGTGAGACACGCTTGTGCTTTACTACCAATAAAATCTGTTGCTACCATATTCTCTTGTTCATCTACTGACCATACTGCTCCACTGCTGGAAGTTTTTGATAACTTGATACTGGAGGAGGGATCGACTCCCAGTGGACTGAAGGATGAGCTGAGTGTCCAGGCTGATGCGACCCGCTAATGTCAACAGCAGCAGCAACTCATCGTCACTGTATGCATGTGGGCACAAGGCCAAACAGTGAGACAGGTACTGCAAATAAAAAAAGAAACACAACCAGAAATAAATGATGTTGCCTTTGTTCCACTAATAATCTCATGTTGTCCTCAACCGACGGGTTCCTGCTGTGTTTCACCTTCAAGACATTGTTGCTGTTATGTTCAGTGAAAAGAGTCGGTGTCTTGTTGGAGGGACTATCACATTCGATGACATTCTCCCTGCAGAAACAAGTTTTCACACTCCAAAATCAGCACCAAATGAGGAACCAACAAAGGTTCAATGAAAAGACTTGAGCGAATGCTGCGATGCTACTTACAGCAAATCTCCTTCTGTAAACAAAGGCTGCAGATTCTCAGATGGGTAAAGTGTAACAAAAGCAGCTCCCATGTTTATCAGGGTCAGCGTCACATCAGCTAAGCTGGGCACCCAAACTTTGAACTCCAGGTTACCATTGTTCACTGAGGAAGTCAAAACATAAATCAAACATTTCTGCATTTACACTGATGAATGAAAAAAGAAAGTTAGTGGGAAAAACAAGTGAGACCAACCTCTCTGACAAGCAGCAGTGCAGGCGATGTCAGAAAGGACCTGGAGCAAACCGTCAGACAGCAACCTCTCACTATGGACGGACATCATCTGGCAAGCGAGACATTGCATGATCAAGACAGAGCTTACAAGCATGGAAAACAAAACCACAAACAACATGCTTGATGTGCATTGAGCCCACCTTGAACAGGAAGCGTGTTACTTGAGCTGGACAAGGACTGTCTTCGTACGCTTCCTGGAACAATCCAATGATCACGTGTAATCTCAGCTGGGCAGGACTTGACCTAATGGTGAGCAAGGAAACATGACAGAGTCGAATTTAAATAATTCATTTTTAGCAGAATCTACAGATTCAAACGTTTGCCCCCACAGACAACTGTGTGTTATAAAAGCCCAACCATTTCCTGCTGGAAACAAGTAGCAAGAGAAGATATGCAGGAAGAAAATAATACAAAACAGGAAAAGGTGCACTGAGGAACAACTTCCTAATTTAACCACACGTTTCATGATAACACAGTATAAGCAAGACTAATAAGTACACAGGAAAAGTGAGGTCAAAGCAGTAAAAACACACACTGCTGAATTTCTCTCAGCAACTGCAGAGGTGCACAAAAACTGTCTCTCAATGAGCAAAACTGACTCTTAACTGTAGCTCACCAAAGCAGTGTTTTCTCTATAGTGCCATGTGGCTTGACCCTGCACTGCCTGAGCTGCAGCGTGTCCTGGTTGAAGATCTGGCCAAACTTCTCCAAGTGAAACACTTCTTCTCCCGGGGGAACTTCCTTAAAAGCACTCGGCATCACCGAGAAGCGCTGCAGGAATTCTCTGCAGAGCACACAAGGTAGTACACAAAATGTAATAAAACAGGTAAGATGCAATGGCTCGATGGATGTGGGCACATCTGTGTGCAACTTACTGTTGTTCAGTGTCGATGGCCTCCTCACGGTTCTCTTCAACTTCTTCATATTCAGCTATCCTCAATAGGTCCTCCTTGCATGCATCCAATAGCTGCATCTCAATCTCTTTCGCCCTGGTGGATTCAGAGAGAAAAGACAACACCTGCTGTTTACAGCAGAGATGACAGATGGACCAAAGAGTTCACTGAGCGGTATATTCTGGACAAACCTCTTATTGGAGTTTATTTCCTGCAACATCTGGTCAAGATTGTTTTTGTAGTTGCCCGACTTCACAGTGGAATGCAACAGCTACAGAATAAAGCACCAGGATGAAATTAGGGCACAAACAGTTAAAAGTTGAGTTTTACTCTTTTTGACTTCCTCATTACTTCGTAGTAAGCAATTTTGAACTTACGTTTTTTACAGGCGGGCTGCGATTTCCAGGTGTACTCGGCACTGAAAAAGTTCCTCTCTCTGGTGTGTCTGGAGGCTTGCTGGCATGCTCTATCATCTCCTGTAAGGTCACCAGCTGATCCTCTTCCTCGCTGCTCTGGGAGCTCTGAGTTACCTCAAAATCTAGTGCCATGCTGAGGTCCAGGTCAAGGTCCTCAGCAACCGGGTCCTCTTTTAACTGCTTTCTACTCAGCTTACTATCCTGTCTTTCCAGCGGTGGAGGCTTAGATCCGCTGGGTGTAGCAGTGTGTTTGGAAGCAGCATCATGCAGCGACTTGTGTGAACTACTGCTATTGGAAGAAGGGGAAGAGTGTTTTTTATCGCTTTTTTCTCTCTTGTCTTTTGGCTGCACATCTGGAGGAGCACTGGGGCTTTTTTTGAGTTTTGTGTGGGTGGGAGGAGAGTGTTCAAGTTGGACTTGCTTTAAAGCTCCAGTTACTGAAGTGCTTTGAGAGGATCCTGTGGCTGTTGTGCTATTATGTGTTTTATGAGGTGCAGATTCAGACATTGGGCTACGGGAGGTGGATGCGGTGCGCGATAAACAATCTTTCTCTGAGGGCAATTTGTGTTTTTCGCCCTCCTTCTCAGCCGTCTTTCGTGGGGGGCTGACGACATAAGTCAAAGGATCAGGGGTGAAAAGCTCCTCTACATCATCTGGTATTACAGTGTGCCTCCGTGCACGTGAAGATTTAGGCTTCTGCGCTGCATGGCATCCTGAACTGCTTGACTTTGGTTTGGAAGTTTGTTTGTGAACGCTGCTGTCTGACTTACTTCTCTCCACTATTCGATTTCCTTTGTCCGGATACTTCACTGTTAAGGCTGAGTAACCATTTGTGGTATGACTAGAATGGCAGCTGTCTGATTTAGCATGGGATGAGCTACTACTGTCCTTCCTGGGAAAAGGTGGGGAGCCTGATGAAGAGCCTGATCTATCTTTTGTATCATTCACCTCACTTCTCTTTTTCAAAATTGATTGACTGGGCTTTGCATATGATGGTGATTTGATCTGTATTGTATCCGTTTGAGTGGAATGTAAAAAGGCTTGTTTCACTCCCATGGGTGAAAGCGTCTTCGTACAATGTTTAGGCAACTGTGACACGTCATGTGGCTGGTTTGGTTTGTCTCTCGACAGTCGTTCTGGGCATCGTGACTGTTCACCTGTATCTGTCTGTGGGGCTCCAGCTCTCGCTTTAGGTGACTGTTTTAAGGATGAAGGGTGCTTCGATGATGGCTGGGAGATAAGTGAAGTCCGTGGTGACTTTTCAGGAGGAGGTTTAGCGGTTTGTGTTTTACCACAATTTGTAATTTCCACACGTAGTTTCTTGTAGTTTTCATGACAGGATGCGGATTCTGACTGCCTCTTGTGAGAGGTGCAGTTCAGGTCCCCAACTGGAGACAGAGAAGGACAAACATGTGAATGTTTATCAAGCTTTAAGCAATATCATTGTTCGGCAGATGACTTTGTTTCATCAATTTTATTCCTATTTGGTGTAATAAAATCCATCAAAGGAACTTTTCTGTTTTGCTTCAGTGCTGTTTGGGTCACATGCGTTTACAGACAGTGTCAATACAATATTGCTTTGGTTATTAAGGTGATCATGTCAATATCCAAATCTTCAAATGATAGATAACCAAATTAAAAATTCACCAACACTTTGTGTAATATTACCTGGAATCATCTTTTGACTTGAAATTGTGCATCCATGTCGAACGTTCTGTAAAAGAAAAAGTGTTCATGTTTTAGAAGTTACTCCCGGGTGACTGAACAGTGAACTGTTGTAAAACAGGTATCAGTGGAACAAAAGACAAGTTTGAAAAGTTTTTGACAAAACAGTCACTGTTGTCAGGCTTCATCGGAAAAAAAAAAAAATCGCACCCTGGTTGCTGAATTGGTGAAAACTGAAGATCTATTTTTGACACTGGCGATGCAGCAATCTGAACCGTGAAGCCCACAAATAAAAGCAAAAGGACTCCTTTCAAGGAGCAGGTACTGGCTTGCACTCAAGGTCTGAAAGACTGGTGAACTGAGGAGGTGATGGCCTGGAGCTTCATGTCAGGTCAGCAGACTGCAACCGGAATCCCTGAGCAACTTTGGCCAGCATCCAAACCAAATGTCAAAAATATTTTTAAAGAGAAATAAAAACACAAAACAGTACCCGAAGTGGATCTTGTCTTGGTGTTGAGTCTTTTACAGTTCCTGAGTTGGACAGAGTACACTTGGATTCAGTCACCTGATCCCTCCTGATGTGTTGGGATGGCGAGAGGTGCCTTGATTGAGTTGCAGTATCGCGTGAACGAGGTGAGGGCTGTGGCCTGGTAACTGAAGTAGCAGCATTTATTGGGCTGACCTGCCTAGGATGTGTTTGCGTTGGGCTCTGCTGTGGTCGCTCTTTGTCCCCTGACATTACATGGGGCTTCCTCCCTGAGTTCCAGATATGGTTTGGTCCACTTGCAATAACTGCTGGAAGTGGGATAGAGTGCTGTGGAGCAACGAGTTTGTCCTTTGGCCCATAATGAGGACTACTTACAAAGGAGCCCTCATTACTTACTTGTTTTGGTACAAACCCTGAGGACTGAAACAATCCTGACAAATGACGAGAGCTCCACTGAGGACTTGGTCTGTTTTTGGAGCCCAGCTCAGGGCTCGAATGTGGCAATATTGTTTTGGGTGGTGGACAAGAAGGCCGGTTAGTGACCTGAGAGGGTTTCATCGGAGAGTCCTTGTAAAAAGATGTGGGACGAGTTCGGGAGTACCGCCAGTCTTCAAGATCCTTCACTGAAACACAAACAAGACAGTAGATTTGAGCTCTGTAAAGTTAGATCTTTTAGGGCTACTCTGTTATGTTGTCCAATGCATTTCTGACAACTAAACAATGACTAAAAACGGAATGTCATCTGATGTTAAACAGTACTGCTGCCATGTAGAACATTTACTCATGAACATGCTACTTGCAGACTGAAGAGGTTTCGCAACGGAAAAGCCAATTACAGAGTATTTTCCTAAGAAAACAAAGCCTGATCATCACTTTGTCTCACCTGTATTCCTCTGGGAGAAGTAATCTGCGAGTGCGCTGATGAGAAACAGAAGATAACCGTCACGTTTTCACATGTACACGCTCGTTTATCGCCATGACATCGTGCAATTTGAAAGTTCACTTAATATCAAACGCACAGAGAGCACGCCGGCGTGGCACAGCAGACAGTGGAGCCGGAGCTCTTCTACCAGAGACGAGCCAAGCGGAGGACATTTCTGTTTGTTTTCTTTTCACCAATCACAGTAAGCAACGTGGGAGGACTCCACTGTAGAGCTGCAGCGACTATTTCGAGGCTTCGAAGCCAGTGTTAAAAATCATTAACTGAAGCCAAGTCGCCTGTAAACATTAACACCGGCTCAGCAAAGAAACTCAGATGTATTTTAGCCACGACATACAGTTAACAAAGAAGGGAAAACGCTAATACACGCGGAACTGAAATGAGAGGCCAGTGTCAATGTAAATGGGCGTGATTGTAGTTTATACAGGCGCTGTTCAGTAATTGTTGATGCTTTACCTGCTGCTGGAGTCACTTTCACACAAAACCTGCAAGCTTTTAAGTCCACAATACTTTTTCGGGATAAGATAACTGCATGACGTGCCAGCTTTTCTCACAAAAACATTAAAACATTTACAGACTGTTGTTTCAGGAAGTAATGTTTTGCTAGCTGCTAACTAGCGTGCTACATAGCAAGTTAGTAATAACAAAGACCGTGTTGTGGCCTTTCTTACCGTCTTTCTGATGATTTCTTCATTTTGAGGAGTGCAGATTGAGTCCTCAGCTACAACCGGCACCGACGGCGCCTTATTGCTGAGTTTCGTGCTCCAGTTGACCGCATTTGCGAAACCTGCTCCCGCCTGCACTTGCATCGACGAGTGTTGCGCAGAAAAGCATTGTGGGATCTGTAGTCCACTGGTCTCCAATCCTGGTATTGTCCGCTGACATTTCAGGCGCATTGTAATCCCGTAATTATTGCGTCAACTGAGAACTTTCACAGACACAATAACATAGAACAAAACATATAAGTATGTATGTATCTGTCTTTTTAATTCCCCTGATATGGATTTTTTTCTCTAATGTTTGTATATGCATCTCCTCTCCCTGTCTTCCTTCATCACTGACTCTCTTTCCTTTCTTTTCCACACCAGAACTACTGTATTTGACCAGTTTCACTTTCATTCTTATCTGACTGTACAGACCTAAAACAATTGATTACTGCAAAAAAGTTGTGATGTTATTGCAATGTTTTTAAACAATTTTTTTATGGAAAAGAAAAACCCAAAACAAAACAAACCAAAGCACTAACTTAAAAAAAGAAGCCAAGACTTTGTAAGCCAACATGTTTCACTGAGGTTAATTTTAATGGCCTAAACTCCAATAAATCTTGATTCTGTTAGGTGTGAGGAAGAATATATTGTCTAAAACGCATCTGAAAATCACCAACATATGAAGCCACACGCTTAATCAATATGCCTGCATTAGCACATTTATTAGAGGCAAGTATATTTAGGTACATTTACCTAACATGTGGAAAATCACATGAGCAAAAGAACCACTTTGACACAGTAAGACACAATGGGAATGTTCCATTCACGGACTGGTTTTCCACCAACACTGCTGCTGCTTTGTTACAAAGCCACCTGTAGGCATTTACTGAAGGAATGAGGCACATTCAAACTATGACACCAAGAATATAACAGCACATGGTTTAACAGAGCACAAAGTTAAACTTGGATAATTTATTTATTTTTTTTGTCTGCTGTAAAAGCTGTTATAGCTCGACAAATACGTTTAAGGATCGGGGACCACAAGCAAAATTCTGAAGAGATAATGCAGACAGTTAAAAGAACAAACCTAGATCGTCAGACAACACAAAGACCAACAACATGCAAAGACGCAATTACAGAGAAAATACAAGAAAAAATACTATTTGGCAGTTCTGAAGGGTCCCATGATGCTCTCAAGAGATTGGTAAATATCATCCCTTTAGTGGAATGTGAAAGTCAGGAAGATAATAAATCTCACTGAGCAAGTATAAACACCTGGAATGGAGGTGAAGTGACTACGATCTGACAGCTTGGA
>JAUESE010000018.1:10189022-10202092 GCA_032274725.1 Malacoctenus triangulatus | reverse complement strand
CACACACACACACACACACACACACACACACACACGGAGGCAGGTTTCATGGATGTTTTTTCGGTGATAGTTAATCCCCCACGACTATCAGAGGCGCCTTCGTCTCCTCTCGGAAGCTCCTCACACAAGCCGAAGCTGATCCTGAGTGTGAAATAACACACATGTGACCCCCTTCTCTGTGCGCACACACATGCACGCATGCACACAGACACAGACAGACACACACAAGCTCGAGCTCGGGAGGAACGCTGCACAAAACTTTGGCAAAGTCTTGTTCACCTTGTAAACAACTGAAAAATATATGGAGCAATCCCAGTAGCCTTTTTTTTTCCATTGCAAGTGTTCACATATGCACGAATACATAAAACTGAAAGCACAGCTTGAATTTCTTCCTCTCATAAGAAAGGTGCAAACATTTTTACTCAGACCATGTACCATCAAATTAAACCAAGCCGAGAGCACGAAAACACAACCCTCATTCATGGGCACTAACATCTTATTTATAAACTTGCAAATGCCTCAGAGGTAGTGTGTGTGTGCGTATGTGTTTGTGTGTGCACATGAAAATTCTTGTTAAAAAAACTGGACAGAAACATTTGATTGGGGGCAATTTCTCTCATAAGACCCTCATGTTTTCATTTTGGTGGAGTTGAAATGAACGTATGATAACTCAGGAAATGCGCTGGGAGAAGTGAGCCGCACAGACTGGGTGTGAGGCGGTTTCCAACACGCGTTCATGTACCAGTATTGTGTTTCACCCGAGTGACTGGGTGCAGGCAGAGGAAGTGGGCTTGATGAGGTGGAACCCTTGCTCTTGTTCTCTGTTTCCCAGAGGATCGATACAGCGGCGTAATAAAGCTGGCAGGACTTATTTCCAGTACCCGTGTTCAACCTTGCGGACTTCAGAATGCACCACGTTTGCGATACGCCTGTGAGGAGTCCGGGCTGTCGCGCCTTTAAATGGCCCGAGCCTAGAGAGTCTTTTTGTGGACTTTTTTTTTTCTTTACTATTCTTATCGTGATCCAGCAAACACTGTTTCAATGAGATATTTACAATCCATAGTGTGTCTCAGGAGAATATTTGTTTGAATCTCAAGCTGTGATCCTCTAATCAAGTAGACCACTCTGGTAATATTTACATCTTATTATTTGAAAAACCTTTGTTTTTCTTGAGACATCCAGAAAAGAAACAATTTGACTAGTTTATCATTGAATTGTGAGATTTTACCTGCCTTGCTCAGACAGTCTGTCCCCCTGCTGACATACACGATCCAGGCTGAGTATCAGAGGAACCTTTCATTATATCACACCATCTCAACACCACATCTCACTACAAACTCAATCATAACAGTAAAGCAGTCATCACTTTTCCGACATTCATGACAGAAAGTGAAAAATGCAACTCTAAAACGTTATCGAGGATTTGATTCTCTGCAACTTCTCCTTCTGTAACATAAAATGTGACACTTGTGTTGACAATATGTGACCAAAGTGTATATTTGGGTTTTGACGGAGCGTGTGTTTCAATGATTCTCGGTGGTTTGATCCGCTGCCATTCTCCGCTCTGTACCTGAAACACTAAGAGCAATCCTTTCAAAGAGTGGGAGCATCTTGTGGTAAGGAGGTGCTTTGTAAAGGTTAATTTAAAAACAAATGAACCATCTGATACCACTAAAGCTCAATTTATGAAGGCTTTGATTAAAGGATGTTTGGCTGCACATCCTGCTATTAAACTGCAGGCTCGTAAAATGCATCATTATCCAGAAATGTTTGAGCTCCGAATGTGACAGTGTTGTCCCATTTCTAATGCACCGCGGCCTAAATCCAGCTTAAGATGTCAGCGGAGCCTACGTGTGCTACAAACTGCATCATCTCCTTCTGTTGACATCCCTGTGACTAATCCCAGCTAAATTTCATTTCTCCTGAAATATGACTGAAGCCCGCGCGTCCCTCCCAGCCGTGCTGCTCTCCAGACCACTCCCTGTAAGCCGGTCTGATAGTGTGGATGAGGGACTTCCTCCCCTTCAATCCAGTGACCTATCAGTGCTTCCCCTGTAAATCTCCCTGGCACCTTTTCCCTCGGACTCATCCGTCTCTGCCCCGTGAGTCCCACCTCTCCATCCTAAGCAGTAAAGCCCCGCAGCCTCACCTGCGATCGCAGCTTCCCCCCCGTCGTCCACTCCGAAGCGGCTGCATACCTCTCCACCTTAGAGTTCAATTTAAAGGGACGTCGTCACCGTCTGTTTTTCGCTGCCTCGTGCTTTTTGCACCTTCCTGCCTCCAATTCATCTCACCTCCGCCCGTGCTACAACGCTTCTCCATCTGTCTCTCCTTATCACTTTCATCCCAGCCTTTTGCCAACTCGGTAACCTTTTTATGTCTTTTGAGTCTATCTCAAACATGACGCGCCTCTCCATTTCTCTTCATCTCTCTCCCCATCTGCCTCTCCTGTTTCATGGCGCATGCTGTCTCTCTGGCATCTATCAGTCTTGCTAACTCGCTTGTTCTTCCTCGTAAACACGACTCTCAGTTTGTCTGCTCGCTTTCCTGCTTTGCAACGGTAAAACTGACAGAAGCTGAGAAATATGACGCACCCTTTTTTTTCGATTTACAGGCTGCGCAAAGACCTTATACAGTTCAAAATTGATACTTTTCAGGGGTTGTATTGGCAGTCTGATTGCAGCTGACTATGTTGAGAGAAGAGCAGCATTAGAGGATTTGTTGTGGTGCTTTTTGGGAGGAACAGTCGACGAAAACAGCAAAAAAACAATTTTTCTTTTTAAAAAGATCTTCAATTAAGACGTCCCTGAAAGTTATTGATGTAATTTTCCTGCTACAATGGTTTGAATATAAAGCTTTGTGTTCACAGCTATTAGATAAAACAGAACAGAACACACATCGCTTCGACACAACACCATCTTATGCCAGACATCCCAATGATGCCGGTACTCGAGTACTTCTGACATCTCATCACAAAGTTTTGGGAGAAAACTTTCCTCCAAACTGAACTTGCACGATGTCTCTTTCTGTGAGGAACATTCGCATTATCTTCGACGGAGTACCTCAACTAACTTTTCAGTTCCGTTTGATTATTCTACTTCTGTAGTGATGTCAGCCTCTGCAGTATCTCTGCACCACTGCAAATCACACCGAAGCTCTGCTAATGAACAGATAGCTGCCTGGCTGGCAGAGGAAGTGTTTTCTCTTGTTGGATTTGAGTTGAATTCTTTTTTAATTACTCCTTTTATTTCACCTCGGTAAGACCTCCACAGTTTATATTTCGCATTTACCATATTGTACCTGTTTAACCAGTTTACTGACGTGAACATTGAAATCGATAATCACATCGTTAAACCTGTTTAAGCTTGAATACGACATAATAAAAGTGGAAAGGCTATTGAGGGAGGCTAAATAGAGCAAAAAGCCTAAAACCCAGAGGCTCAGTGAAGGAAGAACAGGAGAATAAGCCAGATGAGGTAAATTGCTGAGAAGCCCATTGCTGACAGGAAAAATAACTGGACCCAGCAAAGAGAAGCGAAGCTACAGAGGAAGAGACTCGACAGGCTGAACACCAGAAACAAGTGTGTCAGCTCACTGTGGAGGTGAACACCCTGAAAGAGACTCTGAGGAGACCGAGGCCGAAGCCTGAAAGATCGAGTTCACTACTGCTCAAGAGAACAAAGTCGGCCCGATGAAGGACCTCACTGAGGAAAAACCCTGGCTGACAACAACAAACTCTGAAACCAGCAGCACGCTGAAGAACGCTGTGGGACAAACAGTCTGTTGCTGCATCCAACAGACGCCCGCTGCAGAGCAAAACCTGAGGATGCCGAAGAACCTGGAAGAAAGGAACCACTGCTGAGAGAGAGAGCGATGGGGAAAAAAAAACGTGGCACCAACATCAGCTTCTGGAAGAGCAACTGGTAAGAAACGAGCTCATGTGAGAGCAGCAAGATCAGGCTCTGACCTGCAATCAGCATTCAAGAGTCGCTCAAAGTTTCTTCTCTGGCAGCATTTCTAAGCAGTCTGTCGTGACAGTCAGAGCTCAAAATAACACTGCTGCACATTGACTTTTGTTTCATATCAAGCACACACTGAACACGACGTTCACATTAAATGTACTAAAGATGGCTCTAGTTTCCATGCATCTATGCCAAAGCAGATCAGCAAGAGTGACACGTTTGCGTATTTTTCTAATACTTCTGCAATGATGATGAATTTGCATAGCTGAGATTTGCAGGAACGCTGGGAAAGGGCTGGAACTTATTCTTTCTTGCTTATTTCTTGTGACTTTAACAACCATTTTCAGATTTATCCGGATTTATGACATTTAGCGGGCCAAATGCTCGATCTGCTAATGTCAAGAAAGGAGGCAAATCATTTGTGGAGCAGCTCTATGAGTTGAATGGGCTCCAAAACGTAATGCTTTTTGTCTTTGGCTCACGCTGCACAATTTCCACCAGATCGAACCAAGCTGCTTTGCAATCCTGCTGACAGACAGACCAACAAAATCGGAGAAATAACACAAATTTTCCTTGGTGACCTGTGATACAAGCATTCACAATTCATTCTTGGCTTGGAGAAAATCTCCCCTATTTTCCCTTTGTCTTCGCTCTCCGTCTTTCTCGTTAAAGCTGTTGTTTTTCTCACTACACCCACCACTCACCGAGAGTTAACTTGTTTGCGAAAGTTTGCCGTGTGCAGCCCAGACAAGTTATGCTCCAGGGCGGTTAAATACAGAAATTGTAGCTGCCTCGACTCTCTTTCTAAAAAAAAAAAAAACAAAAAAGAAAAACCCAACAAAAAGGCAAAAAGAAAAACAAAACAAAACAAGCCGGAGCAACAACATTACATCCCGGAGCACGCTTTTATCTGACAAATGCCCCATTCGCAACACAAATAATTTTCATTACTATGCTTTAATATAGATGTACACATGCATGCACATGCTCACATAATCATGCTGGGGGCTCTGTCACAGTGAATGCATGAATCTAACGGCTCCATATCACAGTCTGAGCCCGCTGGTGGAAACGCTGCCCCACAACGTTGGGTGTAATTAGATTTTCTAATTGCAGTGATGATAAAAAGCGAAACCTCTTTGTGCTTTGTGGACTTATCAGTGTCTAAATGTGGGAGCCTTCATTCCTGCAGTCTGCCGTTCGTTCCCTCACAAGACTTCCAAGAACATTAAATCAGTAGATGCTGAACGATTTGATTGAGAAGCTAAATGATTGTATTCAGTTATCCTGAGAGAAGTCTGGCTCGTTAGAAGTGTGAGCTGTTCCTCTGAAGAATGGGGAGATTTTGTAGTTTCAACTGCATCAGCTGCGATCGTACATCCATCAGTGTATTCTGAGACCTTTCCAAAAGACGATAGAGCGAGTGTGATTGAAGCTACCGTCAGGACGAAACTGAGGCGCGTTTGTGAATAAATTGTACCCGACACAGTGGCTCCATGATGGAGACGGACCCTTGTTGGACTGCATATTTACTGCATATTTAGATTCAGTACTCAAGGACACTTCTGAATACGACCAACGCAGAGTCGCCTCAGAGGGGAATCAAAGATATCCCTGGAAACACACATGCATGAAAACCCAAAAGGAAAGCAGCAGGTAGAGTCAGAATGTGTTGTACTTATTGTTTTTATGATGATTGTTTGCGCTATTTAATCGTTTATAAATCGATGCTTTTCTCTGGTATGATTGCTTTGAGAGAGCAGGGAATAAAGCAGCAGATGGTGGTAATAGTCTACTTAATTGTCATGTCCTACTTAAATAAAGATTGGGGAGTGATGCACACCTGAGCATTAACTCGACTGTTTAATTTGTGCTTCCCTGATAGCTGTGAGGAAAAGCTGTATTGAAATCAATCTTACTGACAGGAACACCGTTTGGAAAAGAAAAAAAAAACAAAAAGGTAGGACCATTCCTGTTTACTCCACACTTTTCCTGTAAGAATATTACATTTTCTTAACCAGCCATCAAGAGTACTTTGATGTTTTCCGTATATTGACAGTCCCACAGTGGATTATCCTCAAAATGATTTATGGATTTGATGCAGCACATGAAAGAAAGAAGTTCGAAGAGACGGTGGTGTCGAGCTTCGAGGGCCACTCACTGGTTGTGTTATGTGCTGCTCGAGGCTTGTGTGAATGGCGTTGTTTCAGAGAGTCACGCTCCGTCTCCCCACAAAAGGACTCGACTCATTCTTTGCCCGCTAAGTTGTTGTACTCACTTGTTCTGGTGCTTGGAGCCCTGGAGGTGTGCATGGTACTGCTCGATGGAGTTGAGGACCACACTGCAGACACTGCAGGAGTAACTACTGCGCAGTCCTGGGGAGACACACAGAGGTTCACTGGTTACTGTGTGTGGACTTTGGATAAGAATAGGTCATAATCTTTTAAAACCACCATCCTCTTCATTATCTGGAACAGCACAAGGAATAGAAAAGGCCAACAAGCGCAACAATAAAAATCTGAACTGGCACTAAGTAAGTCTTATTTTTAAACTCAGCAATGCGGGGTAATTTTCCTAATTAGGGTGCATCTGGTAAGAGAGATTCGATTGGACTGATCATTAGGAGAGAACCGGTTACATTCTTAGATCACTGCCTTCTACTTTCTAGTGCCTGCGTGTGAATGTGTGCTTGTGAGAGGCTCGAAGTTCGTCAGGGTTCACCGCGAGAATTAGGACACGAGAACCAAGAAGTGTGTGCAGTGGTTTTTGTGTGCGAGCGTATCGCTGAGCACGGCTTCTGCGTGCACGCACGTTTATTGTGGCGCTGAATGCAAGCTCAAGATGGTGCGGCTCAGACACAGATGTTAACTAATTAGAGGGTTTGCAGGTGGTCGTGATGAACACCCAAAAATAGATGGATGAGGACGGAGATTCTGATGGAGTGGAGAGAGAGAGGGAGAGAGAGGGGGAGAGAGGGGGAGAGATTTGGGGGTGGGCATTAGGTAGAGGAGACAAATGAATAGAGGAAATTTCCGGAGGAGGAATGGAGGAGGATAATGAGTTATCAGTCTGCTGCAGCGATGTTAAACACATGCTGGGTTTACTGACCACAGGAGATCCACCATAACTACTGCGACATGCCTTTACACATGTTGCAACAACTCTTCTGCAGCACTGATCCGAGCGATCTTTTTATCACCGGCGCAGAGAAGCTGTGGGACTGAGGGAAACGCAGCCTCAATCAATGGGAATGGGGCAATCAGCAGCACGACATATTTGCTTGCACATTGCCTGCCAGAGATATCAGGGTTTCCTTTTTTTTCTCACCATTTACATGCTGCGAAGGCATCAACGCAGAAACCCACTCAAATCAGGGATGATGGACCTTGACGCTCTGAGGTTGTATGACAAAGCAGTCAAAACATAATTGCTTGGAAGCAGTTCCTGTGGGAACGTCCGCTCTCTTCCTCCTCCTTGTTTTTGCTTCTTTTTTATGAGTATGTAATCCGAGGTGTGTACTGCAGCTAGAATCACTCACTTGGTGTGTGTGTGTGTGTGTGTGTGTGTGTGTGTGTGTGTGTGTGTGTGTGTGTGTGTGTGTGTGTGTGTGTTTTATGTGTGCGCGCCCTTTTCACTGCTGTCATTACTGTCCTTGAGATTTATGACTTGTCTTCGTGTTCCATCACCTTTTGACCCTGCGTGGTGATAATTGGTGAAGTATGTTGGGAGATGAAGTTGTAATACAGTTAGGAGTGGAGGGAGGTCATTTAGATCGGGCCGAGGCTGCATAATGTGGCATATCTCCTCCCTGTTGCCTCCAGAGCTGCTCTGTCTGTTTCAGGGGTGATTAAGGACAAGCAGTCATTTACAAGGAAGCCACGACTGAATTAGCTGCCTGCAGCATGCGCCGCTGTCTTGGCTTACATGTTGATATTTTTCATCTATTAGGAGCTTATCTGTGAGTGTGAACAAGAGGAGGAGGGGGGGAAAAGAAATTACGTCTTACTTCACAAAAATGTCATTACTTTTGTTCTCGCTAAAAAAGAGGCTATTAATTGGAAAAATGATAATTTGGGGAAGAAAAGAATGTCTCTCTTCCTTCTGTTGCTTTATACCGATTGCATAAAGAGGTCTATTCTTGGTCTCTTCTACAATTAGATGCATCGCGTTTGTATGTTTGTACGTGCACAGAGGAAGCTTGCCCATTTTCAGCCTGATTGATATCCTCTCAACACCAGCTGGTCGAGTATCACTGACTGTATATAGAATATGCTGCAGAGTGCGTCCAAGCCAGTCTTCAGCACAAGCACACATGACCATAAACATATGCACAGGCACTTTTTTTTTTTATTAAAACAGCTCTGGCAAAAAAAGAACATGACTGTGCCCTAATCCATGTTAATTACATGTGGAGAATGTGCGCGCACAACCGAGTGGCAGCACGCAGCTCAGTGTTATGGGCTTTTTATTTTTTGTGAGCATGAGCAGTATTTGTGAGGGTGTTCTAAGCCTTGTTAATTACACAAGAAGATATGCCAGAGAGAGAGAAAAGAGGGGGTGAGATGCGCAAAGGCAGTGGGTGTGGAGCTGCTTTGTGACTGCCATTTAATGCACAGAGCCTTCTGGCGTTTCTGGCAGCGCCGGCACGGGGACGCCTAAACGCTTGTCCAAAAAGTAATGAGCTACATTGTGAGCACAGGAAATTGAGGAAAATTATGTTTGTTTCGAGAGCCTTGTTAGAGGGACATTAAGACATTCTGCCGCAGTTTCTGATACGTTTTCGCCTTTCGGTCTTGCTTTCTCCGCCACAGCTCGGGCAGCATTAATGGCCCGTTTGTGGCGCGATATTTGCGGCTGGTTCCATTAGGACGCTCCGCCAGGCTCTAACCGACGCTCGTTTCCTTTGTGATGCTCAGGGGAGATTTCAGGTAGCGGTCAGCGCTGACATTTAGGAAGATTTAGTTCCGCGTGGGGAAGCAGTGGGACAATTCTGGAACAACGGGGTGCCCGAGATACATCCAGTTAACATGAAGTTACATATGGTGGGCTTCAAAGTGGAGCGTCTGCTGGTTTCCTCTTCCGTCCTGTGGGGGCTCACTGCAACCCAGGATCTCACTGTGAGGTATTCATCTGTAATTTTATTCATGTGGCTGGGAGGATATTAGTTTATGAAGCTCTTGCTACCCAAGGGCCTTTGTGCTGTGGCACACCATCAATTTACCATGCTTGTTGCAAGATTAAAAATGAACCGAATCCAAAAAGAAGCCCATTGAGATGCAATCAAAACCAACAGTCTGCAGCAAAAGCTTGACAGTTTCCCTCGGAGGAATATTTCACAAATACAGTAGGAGAAAAAAAGGAGCCGAGCTTTGGGTGAGATTCAGATGAATTCCAAGTGGAATTTAACAAACTTTGAAGGACTTATAGAAAGACGCTAATTATTTCTGCAGCCAGTGGAACAGTAATTGGAAGGACCTTCTGTTTTGAACCAAGAATTCTCCACACAAGAGAAGTTCTGTGAACTGTTGACTTTCAGATAAAATGACCACATTCTTTTCAGTCTCTCCATTGTAAGTCACATCCCAATAGACTGTCTTTTTTTTCAGCAATACAAATGAAAAGGTGCAAGTTTGCTTTAAATCCTACGACTGTATTTCACCTGCAGTGCAAAATGGAAATATGCATATCAGGTCACATTGATGCTGCAACGAACTGAAAGCACTTAGCTGAAAAATGTCAAAATGCTCAATGACGCTGCATGGAAAAGTCTGACTTTTTTCAGTAAGAAGTCTTGTTACGCACGATTATCTGTGACCTTTGTTTACAATGTGATACGTATGTGTACATGACTGACGTGTGAAGGGTTTGCAGCACCTGCAGGCGGCTAGATCTTACAGATAAATGCCTCCAATTTCTGTCTCACGGGGGAAGAGGTCATCTCGGTCTCACAGCATCATCAATTACACACAATTTTTTTTTTTCTTGGCTTTAGTGCCTCATGCCCTCTTGGGTGCACAAGTACAGACACACAAAACACTAAAGTCCTAGACGCTTATCTCACTGCTTCTAATTCTCCGCTGAGTCTCCAGAGAGCAGACACAATGCGCTGACTCTGTCTTGAGGGGTTTCTACCCCTGTTGTGATTTATGTAAAGACACAGCCGAGTCAGCCAGGCTCCAACCCCCCTCAACCCCCCTCAACCCCACCCCCACCCCCACCCCCACCCTCCCTCCCTCGTAATCAGTGGCCACCACCACAGCGACTCCCTCCTCCACCTTCATAATCCATCTCCGAAGGGTTTTGTCTGGCACCTCGCCGTGGAAAATCACGACAGTCTCCCCTGTGCCCTGTCTGTGCAATTACACCAGAAGAATCCTAGAGTGAGAAACGGTGTCTATATAAATGTCATGGGGATTTTGTGATGTGTTTTTGGTTGTGGGCAAGAGGAGGGAGAGATAAGCCCGACTATGCAAGTACAAGTAAAGGTCAGCGTCATCAACGGGACGCCAGAAAATACAGTCGCTGGATTCATAGTTTGGAGAGACGGGGGAAGCTGGTGTGTAAATAATTCACCTGTGCCTTGTGGGGCGCTAATGAGGATGACAGATGAGACGTGACGACAGATCAGAGCCCCTGGTGGTCCGCGCACACACATTTACACACAAAACACTACAACAACAACCAACAAAAAGACAAAAGGGAGTACAGCAGCTGGAAGGGAACGGGGGAAAAAAACAATGCAGACAGAAAAATGTTTCACAAAGGGAAAAATGAGGACAAAAGGACGGAGATGAATCTGCATTTGGCTGAGGAACAATTCCTCACTGCCGCACACTTCCTCCTCCACCGTGCTCCCCTCCTGCCTCAGCTGCCGCCTCGCTCTCGACCCTCCCTCAGAGATGACACTCGGCGCACCTGTGACTTCACACCTGAAGTGGTGATAAAAGCCAATCGGATGTGAGAATCTTGCACCAGCAGAAATGTGTCGCACCGGAGCGCACACGGGCACGGACAATGGGGCTGCGTTGTGATGAACAAAGTGTTTCTGACTAAGGGCACCGTGTGAAACGAGTGATTGATGGCACATATAATAGATCACGTCAGCGGCAAGCTGACTTGGAAGTCCCAGACCAGGTCATTGTCCTTCAAAAAGGAGGGCTTCTCAGACTTTCCAGCACAAATTTACATTTTATTCAGTGCAACTAAATCCTAATAAAACTACTTTTTCTTATGGCTGTCATACAGATGTATTTCCGAATGCTTGTTTTGAGGTTCCGTGACCAAATTTGTAGTCAAATCTCCAAAATGAGACCAGCCAAGTCTGTGGGATCTGGGTCACAGTGTGTGGATGGAGGACGATATCCAACATGACACCACTTAAAGCCTCTGAGCCAGTGTAGGCGGCAACATGACTCATACGTTTATTATGATTGGCTTCTTGAGATGATGGTTTGTGTCATGGCACCTGGAGCGCGCTGCAAACGGCGCGGCTTCAACTCTCAGAGGATTTGCATGCGTTTCTCAAAAAAAAATATTTTCCCAGTCTGCATGCGCTGTGCTGTGCGAGCGCTGCATCCGACTTGTGGAAGCGCGCGGTCGAGGCGTTGCGAGGCAAACCAGTGTGGCGTGCGTGTCGGTCTGCACGCTGCTGTTCAATGATGTTAAACGATACCACTCTTAGGGACCAGAAATGGCAAAGCAGTTTCTGTGCCAAGTACTTTTCATAATTTCATTAGAATACCCTTCTGGCAGAAATGTGTGTATGAGCATGTGAATTAGTGCTCTCTCAGAGCCACATTTGTGCGTGCAAGTGTTTGTGTGGGAGAGGAATAGATGGAGAGAAAAAGATGTGGTGTGAATTAAGACCCAGGCCTCAGCACGATCACTAATTTAATCTCTGTGGTTCTAATTAATAACCTAAATTAATTTGTTTTATTGTTTTATTCTCAGTGTGGAACTGTTTCCTGTGCCATGTTTCACTCATAGTATTACATCATGATATCAGTGTGTGTCCACCACATCACCACCACCGACAGCCTGATGACTCCTTATTTACACTCTGCATTTCCAGCCCTGACAAATGTGAAAGCTTTGCTGTGGTTTCTGGTTTCTTTTGGTTTCTGATTCGACCAGCATGGTTGAAGTCTTCTTCAATGAAACGTACGGTTACCTGAAAACTGTTCGATGCAGGTGTCTGTGAACCCCTCAGAATGTTCTCCAAGTAAACAACTTCACTGACATGACTGAACGGTACATCTCTGTAAAGTTCAAACAGCCAAGGAGCCTCTGTGTGCGCCAAGATCCAAAACCACTGGCTGCTACGATTACAACCATGTAACTCCACACTGGCTTTCTGTTGGACAAACACTCGGTGTTTACGACCCTTGTTGCTCAAAGCCCTGATGTCAGTAAATGCAAATACACTGTGACTGTGTTCAGGAAGAATTTTCAGCATCAGTTTCTCACTTTGTGTTGCAGTTGCCTCGAAACTTTTTAGCTTCCTTTCCTTCATTAACACATTCACTCATATTTTACCAAAAAAAACCTCCTATCACACATTTCTGTTTGTGTCTGAGTTCAATTTTGGCTCCATTGTGTTCTTTTCCAACATCAAAAATGAGCTGGATTTAGGTGAAATGAACAGTGCCGCACAAAGGAACCATCGCTCTGTGCATCTATCTGTGACACTTCATGCATGACAGGTGGATAAAGGTGAAATTGGACAGAAGACAAGAAAGGACAGGGGACCTCAGAGAAAAGGCACCTGTTAAATGAGCAGACTGAGCCAGAGAGAACTGGGAGCCACGTGGCCCGACGCGAACCTGAACACACCGGCGGAGCAGACACTAACACATCCCTCAATCTGCAGTCTTATTAAGGAGAACAATTTTAAAGATGTCAACGGCGAGAATAAAAACGAGTAGAAATGTCATTCACAGAGGTAGTTTTTGCTGTGAGCACTGCGACAGCCCTGCAAATTCGCGTTTTGGTGCCTGCAGTTTGCTCTCTTCCTTGTGCCTGAGGAGCTGCCTGGCCACACCTGAGGGTGTGATCCCACCTCATAAAAAAGGCTCTCATTATCGGTTCACTCCCTGGTGGCTGAACATC
>JAUESE010000018.1:10155461-10168734 GCA_032274725.1 Malacoctenus triangulatus | reverse complement strand
TAAGTTTGTGTCTCATGTTGGTACTTCTGGTGTGGTTGCCAAATGATGAAGGGAATAGTGCCGCTGAATAGATTACACAATACAGAGCATCAAAAAGACTGAGGTTGCCAAACCAGGATTTCTTTCTTACAGCAACAAATGAAAAACAAACTTCAATTCAAACCTGAAAAGCCCAACATGACTGTCACACTGAGGTCATGAGGTATTCATTATAAGTTGTGCAGGAATGCCGATCAACAACACAATTCACAACTCCAGTGCGAGATTCTTTTTGGAAAACAAGCCTGAGATACATTAATGACTCTTTTCTATTCAAACAGTAATTACCTTCATATAACACTGAAGACACTTAGAATAAATGGGTCAACTGTGGCAAAAGTTTAATTTCAGGACAGGAAAGCGAAGTTGTTCAAGGTACGCACAGCTAAGCTTGATTGGACCAAACTACCTATTTACCTGTATTTGACCCAGTTGAGACGCAGGTACTTAACTGTGCATGCAAAACTGCCAATTCCAGCTAATTCCAGCTTTGTCAATGAATGTTTGGTGGCTAACAGGCAAATACAATGAATGCAGACAAAAATTCTGTGAAAGCTGTAGAGTCAGACACTGGAGAGAGAGATGGACACACTGATGTCACAGGAGAATGGGTGTAGGGAGTGAGGGAGGTTATGTGAGAGCACAGGTGAGGAAGGTGTGGCAGGCAGGTGACGGCAACCAGGAGTAGATCCTGAGGACATCTAGTGGCTGCACGGAGAGATAAGGAGGCCTGAGAGAAACAATGAGAGCAGCTGTGATAATACTTTCTCATTATAAATAAATAATAGTCAAAAAGTCAGAGTGAGGACAGAGACGGATACTCCACAGAAGCAGGAGCTCAAATTAAAAATAAAAAAGCCCTAAACTCAATTAAACAGAAGCCTGCGAAGACGATGACTCTGAGCGAGCACATGAAAGCCTCGGGCATCTGAAGACAGAATGAACCTGTGGGGGATTCTCTTGAAAGACCGCATCAAGTATTTAACATAGACGTGAACTCTGAGCTTACCCTGAAATCTCAGCCTTCGGCTCGTCATTCATTTAAATGCTGGCTCTGAACTGGATGTGGCTTTTTGTTCTGTTTCTCGTAAATGCAATCACTTAGACTCATTTCTGTCGCCTGGGCTTAGAATATTAATTAGGCTGTAATATGACTTACAACTAAATGGTGGGTGAGAGCCCACTTTATTGAAATGAGTATGATGCAATGTTTGGAGTTAAACCAGTACTCTATGAAAAATGCATTTTCTCTTCTTTAATGACATTACAACACTGCTTAATTGATAAAATGTATGATTAAGAGAGCAAAGGAGAGACATAAAGCTGAATTTTGCAATGCACAAGGCTTCATTTTCTTTGTTTTGCGATTTGTCCAATGGGGAGAAAAGGGAGCAGGACGTAGCTTGGAGTCTGGTCTGCACTTCCTTCCCCTCATGCTCACTTGCTCGCTGCACATTTCATGGAGTTTCTACAATATTCTGAATAAAGCAGCGCTCTGATTTAAACTGTCAAATTATGCATACAGACGATGAAATATTGACACCAGCCTGCGAGCCAATGACCTGTCTTATGAGTCACTGGTGGAAATAACAAGAGGAAGGGTTGCGGGGTTAATAATCAGGAAGCCTATATCATGAAGGCCGCCTGCCTCGTCACTTTGATGTTTCACATTACAATCCTTTTTTTCCTGCCTGTTTCACTCCTGGTAATGTAATCTTTCCTAACTCCGTTTCTCCTTGTCTAACCCCCATCCTCCCCTCCACCCCCACCCGACACACACATACACACATGCACATTCACTTTAAAATTCATAACCCTCCCCTTTGTACAGTAGCAATCAAAGGTACTAGACTGGGGGAATAAAGTCTTCAAAGGAGCAGGATCCACAGTCTGAATCCAAATCCACATTTATTCTGTTTGCACTGCAGGAACCTGCTTTGTAATATTCTTGCTAAATACTGCAAACTGCATCAATTCAAAACCTAAAATACAGCCAAGGGACACACACAAAGGCTGGCTGTGGAGTTTGAGACTGGAAACCTAAATGCGAAAAAGATTCAAAACAACTTTCATAGGAGATCGTGGTATTTGTCTCTTTCTCGGTGTTTCATTTCAACAGGGGAGTGAATTCCCCTCGGACGAGAGAGTGTAGAGAAAGACAAAATATTCACCACTTCCAAGGTCAGGTGTACGTTTCTCCAAAAGTCTGTTTAAATTTGTTTTGTTTTTTAATTATCACTCTTTATCTTCTTTCCTTCTCAGTTTGTTATTCCTCAAGTGTTCTCTGAGTCACAGCAGCTTGATAAAGATGGTCAAAGCAGACATAAACTGTGCTTAACCTTCGCGCAGGTAAAGCTACACTTCTTCTCCCATCTGTTTTCCCTACTTTTTCTTCCTTTTAGAGGAAATATGGCCTCCGGGGCAAAGATTATTTATGAGGGATAGTCTAGAAAAGACATATCCGCTCTGAGTAAAGAAGAACAGATAAGCTACTGTAAAATGCAGCGAGCAGAATAAAATGCAATGCATCTGTAGCGACATACATTCTATCAATCTCGGGGATACGTGATGATGTTTTTATGATACCATCTCTGCATGACATGTGACAAGGATGTAGATATTTGTTCTAAGGTTCACTTTGGCTACAATATCTCGGTCTAAATTAGACATGCTGGATACATAAATTTTAAAGAGCAAAATAAAAAGTAATTTTTTCGGTGAAGTAGTTTCCTTCATTTGGCACCTTTCAGCTACAAGGGACTTTAAACTGCTTTTATGAACCATGTAAATGTCCTAATTTCACTAAGCCTCAGCGCTGAACATATGGCATCATTTAGGATGCATCTATTGAACAGAGGATCAGATACTTTAACAGTGACGCATGTGGGTCTTTATTGTGTCAGATGGTTGATTGGGCCTTACGTCTGATATGGATTGGATGATTTCCACAGCTATAGATTAAAGAAGCAGCGCGAGACATTCACGATTTGCAAGTTGGATCATCATAACTTGATGTCTTGGCACCGGGTCTGATGTAATTAATTATGTGCTTGTGGGGAGCTGAAGTGTCACAACAAATATTGGAAGGATTTTGTATCGCGGTTATTTGAGGTCCGTTGCTGACTCAAAATTGTCCCGAGTGTGTGTGTGCGTGTGTGAGTGGGATTATGTGTCTCTCTATTTTTGCACGGTGGTGAACAGGCAACCTGTCCAGGGTGTCCCCTGCCTTCACCGACTGAGATCAGCTCCGGCACACCGTGACCTGAAGATGCTAAAGTGTAAAGAAGATGGATGGATGAAAAATCTATTGAAATCTGTGTCCTATATTGCGCACTTGAACACTTACACAATGTGCTATTTTCAGTGCAAAACTGTGTCAAGATAAGGATGCGGGCAGGACATTGTGAGTATTTGGAGGTATGCCTTTGCAATGAAAAGGTGTAACATGCTGCAGACTTCAAGCACTCCTTTCTCACCAAATTTGATCCTCCTGCAAAAAGATTGGATTGTCAGAAATTTGCAAAATGAATACATCTGTGCCACCACAGGTGCACCGGGGAAAATTGCTTAAAAAAACAAACATTCCTTCTTATAAAAAAAGAAGGAGGTTGGCAGATGTTGTGGTGGCTGATATGGCAGTGTTCGATTATAAATAACATTATTTTCAAGCACTATGCAGGTAGGTGGACAAGCATCTGCTGTGCCACATGTTTATACACTCAAGGAGGAACGTGATTTGGGACACAGCCTGAGTCCACATAGACAGCACAGTATGAGCAGCATGTTTGACAGGTGCTGCATCTGAACATACGCAAGAGATTTTCAGGCATAATATCAAACTATGAGCTTCTGCAGTGCGTTGTCCAAAGCGTAACGTGGTGATGAGTGTAAAATTTAAAAAAAAGAAATGCCATGTAATCTATAAATACGAGTTGAAAAGGTTGCTCACTTGAGACTGATTCATTGGAGACCTTAATTAAAGATCAGATTTTTCAAACAGTCTCTTCATGCACTGATGCAACCGCAGTATTGTGTGTTTTGTGCTTGTTGTTGCATAACCAGTGCTCACTGAGGACACATGAGTGACTGATTGACCCTATTGGCAGCATTGTTGGGATTCCAGTGGCCGTTTAACTACGTCCTGGAGATTCCTGGAAGAATGTTGTTTTTTCTCCAAACTGGTAATAGAAACTGCAGTCAAATGGGAAAAAAACATTCAGCTGAAATGGAAAAATTGTGATTTTTCTCCCGTCTACTTTATTGAGTTTCTCCCGTCCAAACGAACATTAATGTCCACGAAAGAACGAATGAGATTGATCATCATGGTCCCATCAGTTCTCTTGAAAAGCCAATTTGCAATGAAATCCCCGTTAGACGTCACTTCTCATCTCATTGATGAGGAACAATTTTCATTTTCTTTAATGTATCTGCTCACAGACGAGTTGACCCCAACAAGGTCACCCTGAGACACCACACTGAAATTCTGTAGTTCCTTTTCACTTCTTTGTTCTCTTTATAAAGTATCTTTATATTGTTCATGTCGGCTGAACATTGTTTAGGGATCTCAGATCACCAATCGGTCATCAGTTTCTTGGCCTTGCTTCACAACAAAAATCTTTTTTGGAAAAAAAAAGAAGATTCATGGTGATTTCTTTTAATCCGTTACATTTTGAGCGCTCAGCCTGCTGGGGGCGTTTTGTCTATCTGCTCGCCTTTCAGCTGTTTTGTGGTGCTGACAGACACAAAAACGGTTCTGAGGACTGAGGTGCCAAATGGGGGTCAGAATCTGTGCAGGCTGAATGAATCAAGCACTTCAGCGTCGCTTATCTGTCGCCCGTGTCTTTCCCTCAACTAAAATTTTCAGCAAGGCCAAGTCAGTTTGTAAAAGAAACTATTGGTTGCCTCTATTCATCTAATTTGTTTAGATTTTATAACCTCTCTCTCTTTAAAGGACATTTTTATTCATGAGGGTTCTTTGCTAGTTTTAGTTCTGAAAAATCTCCGTGGACCATTAGTTGTTAATGGTAATAATAACAGATCTACCGCTTCAGGCCACAATATGGACTCATTAGAGGGTGAAAGAAGTCTATTTTCTCAAGCAAAGTTAGAGTTTCTACGGTTTAGCTGAGCACAGCTCTGCCCCAGTGTGTCTTCTGAGTGTGTGTGCACAGTAACAGACTCGTAGGCAAACTGAGTTAATGGTGGGAGACTAAAAGCGGCCTGAAGTTCGAAAGGAGGCTGTTCTGTTACAGTAACATATGGAGAGCGCCTTGCTGGGTGGCAACAAAACCGTTGGGGTCTGTGTTCCATTAGCAGCTAATAGCGCGGTCTCACTGTCTCTCTCTCTTTTATTTTAAACAATTTACTCAAATGTTTCTTTCCTGTTTGATGTGATGATCTGCCTGACCAGAGCATTGCATTGCAACAGCTGGAAACCATCCAAAATGTATGTGTGAACCACCAAATTCATCAAAACTGTTGTAAAGTTTGAGCCAAGCTTAAATTATAAGATGGTAAAACTACAGCAAAACAAACAAAAACAAAACAAGCTACCCTTCTTGGTTGGCACTCAGGGATCTCAACCTGTTTCTGAACAATATAATGAAGAATATATTGATGCATTTTCAAGACTCGTATATTCTGATGGCCGACAAGTGCAAATGTGCTCCATATACAGAAATATGCGAGAGGAACTCACGGTAAATAAGAAATAACATGCAAAAAGAATAGGTGCAGATGCTGCACTACAATGGAAGTGCTAAGGTCTCTGGGGCAGTGCTGAGTTTCCACCCAAGAGACGGACACCGGATGTATCAACAGAAGAAACACAAGAGTGAACGGGAAAAAGAAAGTTCTCGTTGTCTAGTTGTATAGTTGTTGCCTCCCTGGACTCGAGCTTCCTTCCAACTACAACTTTCTTTTTCAGACCTGCAGCACTTCCAATGCAGAAGACGATTTGCATCGTTTTCTCTCGGCATGTGTTTCCTTATTTGCAGCACGTAATACGCATCATTTTCTCTTTGCAATTGTTTTCTTATATGCTGCTTGTTTCTATATTTGCAGCACGTTTCCTTATATCCAGCCTATTTTTACTTGTTGGCCACAATATAGGATAGATACATATATATAAATATAAAAGACTAAATTAGAGCCAAATTGAGCAAAGCGCAGATTTCCCTGGAGACAACATGCACCTCAACACAAAGATATGCATTCGAGACTGAGCTGCAATGAGACATACGTATAACACATTCCGTATACATTGCAGAAACAAATAAGAAGTGTGGAAGAAATCAGGCAGAAAATTGCATCGGGTTGAGGAACTGAAGTGACACAACCTAAATAAAGCTTTGTAATATCTCCCTTCTCGCTGCATCTCTCACTCCTCCCCGACTCGCTTTGTCCTCCATTACTGAAATTAAACAACTGCAAACAGCTAATTAACAATGTGTCATTTTCTGTGTTACGAATCAGTAGAATAAGCTCCTTGTTCTGTGACACACAAAAAAAGAGACCTATTGAATCAAACTGAATACCCCCCATGTACTGCAGAGCCGACTATAAAGCAGATGTATAAATAGTTACAGTACAATGCAGCTGAGAGCTGATGATGTATTTTGGTCCTCAGGGGACATGTACACAAATATCATGGCGGGATCAACTGTCAATCACCAGGCCTCTGTATTACATATGTGTGTTTTTTGTGTGTGTGTGTGTGTGTGTTACAAGTGTCTGAGTAAATGTAAGCTGCCATGCCTGGAGGGACGCCTTCAAACAAGGCAGAGGTGATAAACCTATAAATACTCCTTTTGTACGTTCGCATGTTTGCGGGCCCAGTGTAGCTTTAAGTGGTGTCGAAGAAACACACTTTATTGCTGCTGCATGGTCGGCTATATCATTACATCGGTCAGCTTTGGTGTAAAGCAACTGATGAAGTGACGATGATGGTTGGATTCAAGCTGTGCGGGCCGAATGTTTCTCGGGATTGCTGTTTATGAAGATTGATTGTGCTCAACTTTCACAACGTGGGGACTCCTGTTTGCTCCGTTTGCTCTTTAAGACAGTGTGAGTTTTATTACAGTGGAAGGATTGATTTTGGCTTTTTGGAGCTCACTTGGCCTTTAAATGTTTGTGAGAGAGCAGAGCTCCCACCAACTGCTCCCACTGAAACAACTGCGAGCATTGATCGCTGTAATTAAAAATCAAATGATTAAACAAAAAAGTACAGTCCGCGTGGGGGAAAAAAAAAAGAAGAATCCGAGGAGAATATCGACTGAAACTTTCAGGGAGTTTATCTGAAGCTTGAGGTCAGACGAAAAAAGACCTAGAAACAAAGGTGTAACGAAAGGCTTTAAGATGCTTTAAAACAGTCCTACAATATAAACTGACTGCTTGCTTCAGGCATATAAATTCTGGTTTTATCAACAAAGCAAAAAAATAATAAATCTCAGGGCTTATCTTTGACATGTTTAAAAAAAAAAGGCCTTTGACTTTCAAAAAGAAAATAATTTTTTAAAAAAAAGATGTAAATAATAATAAGAAAAAGCAGGCTGGTTATTTTATTCTGAAAAATGTCTATGAGAAGGTTCGACCACATCGTGTGAGATGACATCCCACCCGTGTATGAAGTAAATAGGTCGTGACCTTGCACCACCTCACTCGCATAAAGAGAGCGTCTCTGCATCTTTGTGCCACATCTGTTCGAGTGTGCGCACATGTGTTGGACAATACGAAGTTTGGGAGAGAAAAATAACTTATTTGGACAAATGTTGACAAAAAGATAATGCTGTAACTCTGATCAGCATATTTCTCTCTCCTCATTCACTAATGCTCCCACTGTATCCGCTTCTCCTTCCCCTATTTCCTCCCTGTCTGGCAGGAGGCCAATTTCCAAACATGGTGATGGAGCAAAAGAAAATTGATTTCTAAAGAGCTCTGTCTGCTCTGCCGGATATGAAATATGCAACTGGTTATTAGTGTAACACTGATAATAACCAAACACGACAACCATGTCAAGATATATATTAAAGATGTCCCTCTTGTTCCCTCTGAGCGATACTTGAAACAGGCTAAAAATGATAAACTGCCACTTGTTCAAAGAATGGAGAAGCATTATCAAAATTACACAGTTGTGATGATACCCACTTTGTTTCAGGGGACGAAAAGACATGAAAGGCCGGTCGGAAAAGAGTGACGCTGCTACGAGACGCGCTCGATAACTTTATCATGTCGACAGGCACAGCAGGCTGTTCCATATTAGTTATTATGAGGCCAATAATGAATGAACATTGTGAAAGGGCAAATGGCCCACACACTGATCTACATGGTCACACACGTTAACAGAGAAGCAGATGCACCCCCTGCAAAGACGGCTCACAGTCAGCAGAAAGGTCACCGCGCGGGGTGTGCGAGATGAAGGATATTTGAAGAAGATTCGTTGCCTGTTGCTATGGAGCACGGCTGGAGGAAAACATACAAAGAACACCTACACATGATGCACCATCAATCCTAAAGGAAACTGGAGCAATCACACGCCCCTGAAAATAGGAACACACATGCACACGCCCGTTTGATCAATCCCTGTCCTATTAAAGAAAGCCAGCGAGCGGCAAACACTTTTACAGGAGCTTCAGTTACGGCCCCTGCGTGAGTGTGTTTGTGTGTGCTTGTGTCTTCTCCCTGCAAATGCTTTATGGATGGCAGTAAAGTGGACACTTTTGAAGAACAACACTGCTTTTCTGTTGGTTCCTTTAGGGCCGGGTAAATTATGCCAGTCGGTTAATCAGATTCTCCCCCAGAGACAGCGAAAGACAGAAATGTGAGAGAATGAGGAAAGCTGCCGTACTTCAAAATGGGTTTGGAGACAGGAAAGGGCTAATTATCCTGTTTTATTTATTCGGTGATATTCTCCCTCTAGAACAACACTTAGAGTGGAAATTATGCTTTGCAACACACGGAGCTGGTTTAGAAATCACACGCCTTTTCTTTAGATCAATAACATCGTATCTTTCAGAAATATCCTTTAAGTGAATAGCCCAATGAAACATGTAAACATTTATTCTATGTTAAAGATCTCAATTAAAGACAGGTCAATTTAGGAAGCTATAAATGTGTCCCTGGTTCACTTTTTAAGCATCTTGAAAATAAAAGCTTACTTCTCATCGGCACTTGTGCTCGTAAACGGTTGCCTGGCTCGCAGTTTTGGTAATTTCAAGTTTAATTTCAATCTTCTACTTGTCCAAATCTTCATATTTTTATTAAACTGGCATCAAGATAAATACAAGATGCTCCAAATAGTGTTTTATTTTCCTTTTAAATTCTCGCTTTCATACATGCTGCTGGTCTATCTGCTGCAGTGACCTTAAGTACAGTTAAAGTCAGTGCAGGCAGAATCGATCAGAGGGCTGAAGATCACTTGCGCTGACTCCTGATCAATAACTGTATGTAAACAGAGCATGAAGCCACAGAGCAGCTCGGACGGTCGGGCTTCATGTGGAAAATTAGACCCCGAGTAACTCGGCGGAAACGTGCGGGCACGGGGAGAGGGTGCAGCGAGTGTCGCCTGAGGGGGAGAGAAACATCTCAGGAATGAAAGGATGGCATACGAAAAATTCAACGCTCTGCATTGGTGACACTTCATTACAGTGAGTCTGGGCGATATTTTTGGGGATAGTTTATGATATGCGTGTGTATATCCGTGGGTTAGTCCTGTTGACAGGCAGGTGAGAGCTTTGAAAAGACCATAAGCTGATATCATCCTGCCACAGACGCCCACCGTGAAGCTGACCGGACATTCCTCCCAAAGTGACAGATCCTCACAATGAGACGCTCTGGGCGAGTTGGACAGGCGTCAGTGGAGCCTGATGCAGCATCAAAACAAATCCGCATTATATCTGACAACTGTCTTATTTTCATATTCCACATCAAGCCATTACTGAAGGTGTCGCAAAGCTTGGATTTCGAAGGGAAGCCCTGCATCCAATTGGAAGCGTGAGGCAAGGTCGCCAACTCTTCCCAAATTCAATAAGAAGTGAAGGAGAGCTAAAATGCACTGTGAATTACTGGCATAATCCATTGCCGGGAATTAATCCAACAACTATTTTGATAAGCCATTCATCACTGGAATTGTCTGTTGGGGCCAAAGTCCATTTGTTCTCTGGTTTCACCTTTTCCAAAGTGGGATTCAGGCTCTTTTTTCTGTCTGTGTGTCAGCGCAAACTGAATATCTCACTAGTTAAACTGCAGTTCAGACTTTTTAGGCTCCTTGCATCATTGTATGGACATTCAGCACCATCAAATTGCAATCTGGCTAAAACGATTGATAAGTCATTATTGAAACTGTAGTTTTTCTAGGTTATCACTAAAACACAGCGCCCAAAACTTTTATGACCTCATATAAAAACCCATTACCATGCAGAAGTGGGTGCTCTGTTGATTTGGACGCCCCACTTAATTCATTTCGGACCAATAGCTGAAGACAGTAAAGTTTCGAGGTTGCTGGAGGGAATTTGAAAGATTTATGGAGTTATTCGCCAAACTTTTGGGGATCCACCTTTAAAATGTCACGCAGAAGGTGAATCGCTTCCGATGAGTGAAACCCCGTCAGCGTTTCCCATCAGTCCGGCGTCCTTTGCTCACCTTGCGCAGAGGCACTGACTCCTCTCCACCAAGCCGACAACCATCCGCCAGCAGCGTCTGTTAAATCCCTCAGCGCACCTGTGCGTAAAATCCCTCCAAACTTCACCGGGAGCCGGAGCTGTTCAGCGTGGTTTTTCTAGGCTCCGCTCCTGCTTTCAATGTGCGTCGTCCTCCCGCACCGAAAAAATCAAGAAGGAAAAAAAAAAAAAAAAAAACACGCGCACGCACAAACTCCGTGGTAGCTGTCGTGATGCGCGTGTCCTCTAGCGACTCCGCTTTTGGTCCGTAGAATCGCGGAGGGACGGAGAACCGGAGCGCTGTTGATATCATCCACTTACTCCTCCGACCGAAAGGCACCGCGGAGGGAAAGAAAAATCAGAAACAAAGTAAGATATCCCGGCGTGAGGGGAGGAAAAGAGAGGAGGAGGAGGAGGAGGAGAGGTGGGGAGGGGAGGTGGAGGACGGGGGGGAGGGAGGAGGAGAAGAAAGTGTGAGCAGTCTTCACCGGGATGAATGGAAGAAAAAAGCGCTCTCGGCTCACACAGCGTGCGTGATAGTGTGAAGCTGAATGCTCGATTTGTAGAGCGAGCGAGTGGGAGCTGTGGTCGAGTGAGTAGGTCTCCGCACGATGCGCCCACATGAAGACGATCTCTCACTTCGGAAATGAAGAGAAATTCCCGTTTTCTCTGTCACATTGATGTGATGTTTCCATTTTTCTTCTCTAACGAGGTGTTTATGTTGCTCCCACAACCACCCGGTCACACTCAGTCACACTTGATTGCTTGTAATGATATTATGATGCAGAGACGATGCTGCTGGTGTCAGGATGGTGTCAGCGATGGTGCATGCTGACCAATTAAAAGGTCAGATTCATGCGCCCACATAAATCTCAGAAGTCCAACATTTTATTCATTTATTTATTTAAATTTTTTACACCAAATGACCTGTACTCTGGTGTGAGTTAGACGTCTCGAGGCATCAAGTAGAAATGACACAGTCCAAGAAGGAAATGACAGTGTTTGGTCCTGCTTACATTCCCAGAGATGGTATCAGACTTGCTAAGTGGAGTGACAAGTTGCAAACCTTTTAGGTCAAGTTTCACTGTGACCCGTCTTCTGGTTATAGATCCTTTCCTCGGCCATGCCTGGAATAATGTACTTTAGGCACCTTTCACAAGCCGTTTCCTGAGAAGAGGGCGACATTTTGATGATTTTGGCTGCTTCCAGCGCTTGACAAATTGTAGACTCAAAGAGCACAGATTTGACCGACTGCCAGTTCATCACAGAGCCACCACATGTATGAACCATGACTCATGCATATGCTTTGAGATACCCAGAGGTCTTGGATACATTCATGTTACGTTCATTGGCTTGGTTGATTCTTCATAAACACAAGTTTAGCTTGTACTTTGCAACTTTGCTGAACAAATGACTTTACTTTAAGCTGATTGGCACACTGGTTGGCCAGTGAGTTCACAGATGTGTACGGGGGTGCAGCCCCACCCCTGTACACATCTGTTCATCCACTACTATTGTATATAATTAAACTGAACATGCCATGTCTTCAACTTTTGTCAGGTGATAAACAAGCAGCCCAGTTAACACTTCAGATTTAATCCTCACCTGTTTTTCTTCATTGGAGCAAACAGATGTTCTCTTTAGATTTATTTTGGATGCAAACATGCTAACAGGCTGATGCTACTCTGAAACCAGAAAGCCAGATGATGATCTGCCGACAGATAAGTCTCTTGCTGAAGACGAGTCACTGTGTGCGGCCATACGCCTCATCCAGTGGAACAAATGACACTTGTGTAAAAACTGGCAATTTTTTCTAACTGTTATCTCAGAAAACCCAAATTACTGCAAATGAGCCCATATTTCATGAGGAATCGTTTTAAAGTGGAATTTTGGTTAAAAAAAACAAAAAGCGTTGCCATTGAATCCCAATCAAACCAAGACAACATTACATAGCCGGGGATTGCATTCCAGCTCACAGAAGCCCGATGTTCAGTGCCAGAATGTTTTGCTCATCCAACAATATCCACCCTTGATCTATCAGAAATGGCATTAATTCATCGTGGCTTGCGAGCAGCTTCCGAAGCAATCATATGCACCAAATTTAGAGCTTAGCTGCAAAGAATGACATTGCCGTGCCCCTTTTATAGTTTTTTTTTCTGTTCGATTATCCCGAGTCTTTCTGAAATGCCACATTTTCTTGCTGGTGTATGGATGTGTATTCATTCCGGGAGAATGGGCGCCTATTACATGCTTTCGGAGGCTGTGACAGCAGCCCTCAGTGAGGAAGCCAAACACTTCACAGCTCAGACAATGTACCCAGGCAGACACGCACACACGTACACACGCATGCAAGCATGCACTCGCAGATTCAAATACACACAAACCCACTGACACAATGCACATCGACAAGATGAAAGGGCCAATTTATCAAACCACCAGCCAAGGCAGGCCGGAGGACCTACAGTGCCAGCATTGGTCTGGAGAAAGAGGGCAGGATATGCCCCTGTGTGCGTCTGTGTCTAACTCAGTGTGACTTTTCCTCTTTTTTTTTGTGTAGACTGTAAAGTCACTTCTCCCAT
>JAUESE010000018.1:10137689-10155361 GCA_032274725.1 Malacoctenus triangulatus | reverse complement strand
TGGGAATCCATTGTTCTTTTGACAGGCAGGTGATGTGGCGTATAGACGACAAAGTCTGCATTAGTTTGATACGAAACAATGAAGAACTGCAGAGGTGGAGGGACGCGCAGCAGCAGGACCTGTCCCATGTTATTTCTCATTAAACCGCGAGATCGATGTTCATTCTCCAGGCTTTACTGCATTTACAAGCCCGGACCAATCCACTATTAGAGGACTGCGTGGCAGAGAAAACACTGAGCGGTGACTGGAAAGCGGTTGTGTTCAAAATGAAAAACGAGCAGCACCGAAATTGGTCTCACGCATGTGTGTTCCATCTGTGAACATCTCACAAGGCAAATGTATCATCAAGGAAAAAGCTGTCCATTGCGAAGCACTTATCAGACATCGGGGGAAAAATGGGTGGAAAGACCCTCATGAATTTGTAGTGATAGATGGTATCAGGCAACAGTGGTGGCCAGTGCTGATAATTGATAGCGACCTGCGTTTTCCTTGCGTTTGTATATAGTTATGACTAATGAAAGTTGGTCCTGCAGTTAAATGTGATGTCAGACACGATATGGACCCCAGTTCCATCTCCAGCTCCTGTTGAGGTTCTCTCTTTGCTTCCCATGACTGTGACTTGAAGATCCCTCCACAGTGAGAACAGACCCACCACCAACGATCGCAAGATTTGGTGTAGTTTTAGCACACGTTGTCAGTTTGTATCAATATTGTACAGTCAACACAAAGAAGTCGCTGTATCTCCTGTAACATGATCCCAGAATGCTTCATTAAAAATTAGGCCATTTGAATCACAGGGAAGCCAGTGTTTTGTTTGAGGGACCAAATCTTCATGATATTCTGCTTAATTTTGCTTTGTCAGGCAGGTCATCAAAATCACGGTGAACGTCGATCTCCTAAATAACAAAAGAAAAAGCTCAACTTGGACCAAATTTATGTACAGCATCAAAAAGGGTGATTTATCAAACCATCCAACTATTCTCTGAACTATTATTACGTAGTCATGGTGGGCTCGTGTCAATTTTAGCCCCCCCAGTGTGCTATTCTTAGCTGACAGCAGTGACAACCGGTGTTACCATCTGCTGACGTAGCTCGTCTGCTTTAAGGACCGACACGCCGTGCATCCACAGATCGCCAACTGAATGTCTTTTCTGTAACAAGTGGTAATTTGAGTTCCTTTTGCCTCTCTGTCATGTCAAACCACTCTGGCTGCTCTCTCCCAGAGAGGCATCAGCGAGGCATGCTGATCCTCAGAGGTATCCGTGCTGCTCGTATCAAGGTTTGCTTTTAGGGCCTCCGCGCCCTTGGGGATGATGAGGTGTGAACGTCTAAGGCGATCTGCTGTTTTGGAACAAACATGTCAACATGTTCAAAGTCACTCCAATCACCTTTTATCTGCAGGTTGTGTTGTCCCCGTCTCCATGCATGAATGCTTTCGAATAATTTGACACAAGACTGGCTTAGATGTGTCAATAAGACAGTTCTGCCTAATGTGGCCTGAAAGTGAGGGATATAATGTTCTTCCACATTAGTTCATGTGAGAAGGTTCTGTAAGATGTTTTAAATTCACTCTGACCTAACACAACTTACATTAAACAGGACAACTTACATTACTTCATGCAAATGTTTCCTCTTGAAGCCACTTAAAAATAGACACCACGAGGACAAAGAGAAATCAGCAGAGATTAAATTGATACACCACATTTTATTTTCACTCATGCACGAACTCCCTTGCTGACGCTGCGTTTAAAATTAGATCTGAGTATGAGTGTGTTTGTGTGTGAGGGAGAACATTTTAAGTGTTTGCCCCCTGATTTTGTGATGTCGGCGTCCATGCGGTGCATCTGTTGGGTTTTGGCTGCGAGGAAACTGGCCCGGTCTGCTTGATACGGGTCCAAGGGGCCGGGGGCAGCCTGCTGGCGCGGCCAGTTGGTGGCCAGCCCGAGCGGGGTGGACTGCCCATTATAGCTGGATGAGGGAGAAGAAGTCCGGCCTGCTCCAAGTATCGTAGTCCCCAAAGTACTTGCAAAACGGCTCCGCCTGTTTGTCAGCTGCAGGTCAGAGACACAGAAATACATCGACGACTTGGACATGTGATTGGCCGAGTGCGTGGAATCGCATGAGTGCGTAACGAGCTGGGTAAACGTAGAACCTCAAGGATACCGCCAAACAGGGATCTTATGTTCTGTCCAATAAAGTGTTTATTGGGAACAGGTGAGAGGGAATCCACAGAGAGAGGTTTTATTTCAGTAGCATCAGCAACTCTAACGTTTACAGCTCAGATCGCTTACAAACAGCCATATATAGAAGACAGCTGACACTGAGAATGTACACAGGGAGCTAAATCAAAATTAACATGATCTTATCACCGCCTGGAACAGCAGACAGAGAAGAAAGAGCGAGAACTGAAAAGTAATTTATATCTGCAGGATTATTTCTCGAGCAATCCCTTTTTCTGACAAGCGTTTTGTTAAACTGATAAATTTTAAACATTTTGCCCCTGAATCACTTATTCTGCACAGAAATTATTGAAAGACACACGACTTGAAGCGTATTCCCCCCCTCCCCCTCAAAAAAAGGCAAAAATAGACCTCATCTCAAAACAGATCTTGTTTTCAAGTAATTAGCACCACTGCGATTAGCAACATTTTTCATTCTCTTAAGCAGCCAAAGACAGGAACATGTGTGACCTCCGCTGAGTGTGAAAATGATTCATCGCGAGGTGACAGACACTTCGTCTGGACCTCTGTCCAAACATGATCCTTGTCATCAGATGTCTGGAGCTGTATTTTTACACTAACAGACGCCTGAAGAATTTGCATGAAATTTTGGTCATATGACTCATGTGTGAATAAATAATTGTATGGAATAATGTGATTCACTCATATCAGATTTATGCTTTCTGTGAGAACCAAAAACTGCAGATTTTTCGCAGACAACTCCAATGTGGGTGTATTTCCACTTCCTCTTTTTCGTGCGTCCTTTTGTGCCAGTGAGTCAGTGAACTCTGTAAGAGATGATGGAAGCCACTTGTGGAGGGAGATGACTTCAGTTGACCAGCACAGATGTTTGATGAATCCCACTGTGCTGCAGAGACCATCCTGCCTGCCAGTTGGTAGCTATGGCCATCTAGAGGGAAAAATAATACAATGCAGCGACTGGAAACGTCCTCTCCAAACCTTTGGCCACCTCCTTCCCCAACCCCCAACAAAACAGGAAGTTTTTCAGCCGTAATTTGTCTAAATTTCATATATTTTTTCAACCCATTACAGAATCAGAAATTGTGACTGAAAGACAGAAGAGATAAGAAAATATGAGTGAGCTATTGGTATTAATTGAATACATATCATCATGTTCCTTGTTAATTATATTACATTTTTAAAATACAAATTAGTTCCTCATAAATACATAAAAAATATTCATGTTGTGTTGAGTTTTTCTGCAATTTTCTGCAGTGTTTCCAGAAAACGTTCATCTGTCCTCAGTTGTAGGATGCAGTTCTCAGCACTAGATGGCAGTAGAGCTCTGCTGTTTCGTCTCATCGCGCCGACACGACGAAAGAGAAACAACCAATTTGAAGGCATAAATAAGAGAGACCGAGGCAGTCAAGTCAGAACCTTCCGCAGTGTTTTATGACATACAATCGTCTGAGTGCTTCCATTTAAACCAACATTAATTACGTTTATGGCAAATTGAGTTTACACACTGGAACTGAGTTTTCTTTACTGAAATCCCTTTAAGTTGATTCACTCCATCTTTTCTGCCTGGTTGCATATAATTACACCCAAATGACTGGATCCTCATTACAGATGTCTCGCTGGAATTTAAACACTTGCACCGACTCACTGTGCATCTGCCGCCGCTCGAGTGTTTATATGCGTGTGTGTGAATGCCCAGAAGACTTTAATTAGGTTGCGCTGCATACATGCGATTACTCTGAGCGTTGTGTTGTGTCCTGTTTTGCCATGCTGGTTAGCATGCTTGTGCAGTGTGTCACTAATGTTGTTGGCCATGTACAGAGCTTTGCTCCCTGCTCAACAGCCTGTGTGACTCATGATTAAAGTCTTCTGCGGTTTGCAGTCGGGAGGCGGGGTCATCATGAACGATTTAACCCCACTTTTTTACCTCATCACATCACAGCATCATCCCCAAATCTTCCATCATCCGACCGGATCCGTCTGGTACATTTAACCTTGAGTATTCTGTCGAGGATCTCTGCCTAAAGCCACAGACGAGGATGCTCACATTGAAGTCCATGTGCTGGCATGGTATATAATATGTGGACAGAAATACCTTTACAGTTGACTTTGACTTTACACATTAATCTCTCCATCATCATTCCCAAACATGCTGAACTGCAAGCTCTACCTAAGCCCTGTGAATTTCCATTCCCGGCGTATCCATGCCGCTCCGAACAATGACATGATCCTCGAATGGCTTTATTCTAAATCCCCAGAAATCTGTAACAACCACCGGCATGAAAGTAAAGCAGAGTAACTCATTCCAACAGGCCATTATTCTCTTTCTTCTAAACAAAAGGGACTCGACTTTCCAGCGAACAGGACTGAACTCATGGTCTTGTGGTTGGAGCTGAATGAAAACATTCAGAGCGAAGGTATTCCTCTAAGGTCTCAGGGCAGTCACAGCCACATATCTGTGTGGTTGTCCACATGCTTTTTTTTTTTTTTGCCTGCATGATGGTTTCTTCACTTTTGGGGGGGGGGGATTCTGACCTCTACCTAACATCCCCATTGTTTAGCCCCTTGTTCCATTAGATGATGAGATTACAGCTGTGGTTTAAGGACCCATCGGTGTCTGAAAGCGGGGCTTCATGGGTCTGACTGTGTCTGTCTGTATTCCATTTTAGCGGGGGACACTTGTTTAATCAAAATCAGACCAGTAGAGTAGAAAAAGTCAATGAATTTTGTTACAAAGCCATCTGCTCACATCCTCACTGATGCAAACAACAGCAACAGCATACTGACGCGTTTAGCTGCAGGCAACAACATTTAGCCGACGTGCATCAGGAGACTACGTGGCTCACAGGTACACGATCAGTATTCAAAACTGGACTCGGTGAGAAAAAAAAACAAAACATCCTCTCGCTGTTTGTGCTTTTTGCTGCCAAATTCAGTTTGACATCAGAGCCAAACAGTTTAAAGTCTCAAATTATGTCAATAAGCTGCATCCACATGGTTCTTTCTTTCACATCTGGTGGAGATTCAATTAATTGTGCTGGAAAAATGTGTTTTTGAGAAAAAGTGATTGGACACACATTGACCCAAGTAATGAATGTGTTATTTTCCCAAACTGTTCAAATCTTTGTCAAACTTTCCAACGGTGGTATCACAGGAATGTACACATGGTTAGTTTAGGGCTGTATATATTCTTGTTTTATGGGAAAATAATTTTCAGTTTGCAACTTTGGGCAACGCACAGTTAAATCAAACGCTTTTCAGATCTGTTAACACAAACTTCAAATGGAAACGAAGAAGTGGAGCACATTGATTCAATCATCTGTTTGCTCTATTGGCAGTAAATCAATCTCTGGGCTCTGATATTGATCATTACTGTGCTGTGAAGGACAGAATATGGCTAATATCGCTTTTTTTTCTATTAATTAGACACAGCTAATGTGATTTTGGTCTTTGTCACTAACTGGATTAATTTATTTTAAATAGGAAGCAAAAACTTGAGCTTTTTTGACCCGGGACAGTCAGAAAAAAAGAAAATCGATATGTAGGCAAAGACCAACTTCTGGGCTTGACCCCAGTTAAAAGGCACAAAGGTATTTTCAGGGTTCAAATCCAAATCGGTAACATTTATATTCACAATATTTAATTGAAAACACTCAGCGTTCCTTCCTCTGTCATTTTCCAAATCAGCAGTGCACAGTACCTTCCTTGTTCCTGTAAGTTATCCAAATGGACAGTTTGGCTTGACCCAACAGAAAATTTCTTGTAACACTCCAAGTGTTTAAGCAGACGGTCTCAGAGAAATGGAAGTAGTCGCTTGTGAAAGTAATCACACAGAATCACTTGTGAGCAATATGCTAAACTCTGCGTATTTTGTGTGGAACTGTTATTTAGCTAATTCAATATCCATCATTTCCCACCATTTTTCTCCTTTCCCTTCTGGTTTGTTCTGCCAGCTTATTAAAGAAAAAATCTGCCTGGATGCGTGTTTGCTCCCTGGGACCCGTGTCAGAGATTTATGTCTCTCAGGTGGACGTGCAGTTCCTCAGGAAGAAAAGTCTGATGATGCAAATATCAGCGATGACACTTTAGTGTAAGCAATATGTGACTCTCAGGTGAGTGTGTACTTAGGGTGTCCAGGGGGAAAGGCCTGCCTTGGAGCTACTGTACTGAGCATCCATCACGCTTGCCGATAACAAGCTGTTTGCTTAATCACACCCGGAGATTCATCATGCAGGAGACTGCTGGCTGCACCATCACACGAGCGCGCGCTCTCCTGCTCCTGCTGGACGCCCTTTCGCCTCACACCTGTCCCGCTGAGGCTGCTACCAAGGAGTTATATAACTTAGCAGAAAGCCCTCACTTGTCTGTTCACTTTAAAATTTCCCCTAACTGTGGCACGACTGTGTAGCAACTTCTGTGAAAAAGTTGATTACGTAAAGACGGGCTTTTCGGATTGTGTCCATTATGCTTTGTTTCCTGTTGTGTGTGCCTGTGTGCACGCAGGACTCACTGGGTGGTTATGCGTGAGCACATGGACATGTTCTGTGTGCGTGCTGCCGTGTGGGCACACTGTTTATATAAGCAAAGTGCAATGTGTGTGTTCTGGTCGGCTAATGAAAATACGTTCCTCCCTGACGAAGGCATTCGGAACAAGTAACGTTTTGGAACCAGAGACAGACACGTGTGTCATCAGCCAGGGACAGGGTGGAGAGGAGATTAATGAGGTGCTGAGAGTGACACAGGCTTTACTCATGCTTGTATAGGCTGGGAGATACAGAATAATCATTAACACTTATAGCCAACAACATCCCAGGACACACACACACACATGCTTGCACGCTCACACAATATATCTGGGCCAAAACATACAATATACAAATATAGTTTTCACCCACACACACACATGACCACACTCTCAGACACACGTTTCTCCCCGAATGCGTTGAGAAAACAGTCTTGCCATTCTTCTGTCCACAAAACGGTCGCACGTTTCGAATTAGGAGAGAAGAGGGACGGCTGAAATGTTTCATTAATTTATTAGCTGCAGACAGACAATTAAGCTGTTCCCAATCTGACGAGCGCGTTGGAGGTGCAGACTGAAACATCGCTCTGTACCATGACCTGAGCCTTCAGGCTCTGAGCTACAGTATCCAGGGGCCCAGGTGCTGCGGCTGTGCTGCCGCAGCATGTGTTGACCAGGACGGGCTGCACTCTGTCTTTCCTCAGGCCAGGAGGGCTTGGTTAGCTCCAGATGTGGTCTTTAGACTTGGATGATTACACTCATAATGAAGGGACAATTGAACCCAGGGGCCCTCACCAGGCTAGTCCGAGTTGTGCAAGGTCGTATAGCTTATATATACATACGTGTGATTTAGATAGACTGGACCGTCATTGCTTTTTGATGATGCAATGGGTAGTTCTGCCATGCAAGTGAATTGGTCCGATGGGTGTTCCAAACATGCTTTATGTGTCTGTAAAATGCAGCGAGGTGTGTTTTATGGGTTGTTTTTTAGCCTACTGGCGGTAACCTAGGAACTGGTTAACTTTCTGCTGCATTTGTTCGTCCCACACGGGAAAAAATAAATGGACAGTAAATCTCTTGAGTGTGTTCATTATCTTCAGTCCCATACGATACTCATGTCTACTCAAAAACCGTCTGGCTTAAGAACTGGAACTTCAGCATATAAAGAAATTAAGAGAACTGAAATGATCGTTTGATGAAAAGGCCAAATTTAATGAAAGACTTGTTCGATGAAACTTTAGTATTTGGCAGAGGAGGTTTCTACTGCAACACAGCAAATTAAGTAAATCCCAAGAAGACCAAATTCATTTTGATTTTCATGTGCAATGCTGTGTTCAATTAATCACAAATGCAATAACAAAACTATAAGTGCACATATAGTATTCTCCTACAAAATGTGCACCACGCAAGCACTGTAATGTATGTGTATACCACATCCTACATCCACAGCAGCGCCAACTAAAACAAGGACACATAAAGAAAGCCCCCGTAAGATTTACTGTTGGGCTGTGCGATGTGCAGCGGGCGGGGGGTTGGGGGTGGGGGTGGGGGGATGGGGTGGGGTGGGGTGAAGGGTAGAAAGGAGGGTCCACAGGTTACAGTCTGTTCTCCAAGATGAAGAGTGAGCAAATGCAGCGGACCCGCAGTAGACCCTGGACGAGCACGGGCTAAAACTCTCGGTTGGCACATTCCTGGTTGCACATCTCTCATCAGTGTCTAATTGGCTTGAAGTTGCTCTGCACCCGTGCTCGTGTTTTCTGTCGGTGCGTTGGGTGGTTATCTGGACACACACATAAAAGAGCAAGCAGCACTGAATTTGGAAACAAGTCCTTCAGCTGTCTTTCGATGACTTGCTGTAAAATTAACATATTCTCAATTTGAAACAGATTTTTACTGCCTTTGGGAAACGATAGATAAAACTGAATGTACACCTGTGATAAGAATCTCAAGATAGGAAAGTAACTCGAATATGACTTGGATTACCCTCTGCAGCCACTCACTACTTTTAGGAAAAGTCCTTTTGTGTTGTTCAAAGGACTGCAACGAAGTCACTGCTATATAAAACACATGACAAGATCCGTATTTTCACAAGATTCTCCTTCATTTCCCATCGCATGCCTACTTTCAATTTGACTTTTCAGTCACAGCATGCAAAAGAAAAAAGGAAAAAGAGCGAGACACTGCGGAGGAGTGACGACTGAAGGGTGATGGATGTGGGATTGATGGAGTACCTGTCAAAAATGTTGAAAGCTTAACAACTTTACAAATGGGAAGAGCATAACCAGAGTGTAATGAAGAGCACCCAAGGTCATGCGTTAATGTGAAAAATGCATTATGGATTGTGGTGTAGTGCACCAACTGCCTCCAACCTTCCTCTCCACACAGACATCTTGATTTTCTGTCACCTGACCTTCACTTTGCTCTTTGGCCACGTGGACGATGTCTCTCCATTGCTCTCAAGGGGACCATTACAAACCATAGAGGTGATACTAAACACATGTCGTTTGGTATTGGACTGGCTGAGCTTTAATTCTTTATTAATGTTGATTTTATTGTCAGTACTAATTTGATTTATGAGTGAAAGTTTCACAGGTAAACCCAAACCGGTCTTCGAACGCGCTACAAGACTTCACAGACTGACTTCACTGAGGATAAGACTTCACGATTTATTAACCGAACCGTTAATACTGGCTCCGACTGCAGGAATGTGTATCATCTGTGTCCTCACCTGCGCTATGTCAGCATCGGTTTTCTGAACCTCTAAGTCTCGTACCTCCTGATGTAATTAAGGGGACAATAAGAAACCAGACTAAACATGCTTCACCTGCGAGTCTGTTCGCGTCAGACTAAACAGGATCTGAAGTCGGAGACAGTAGACGTGGTTTGCTTCAGATCTACAAGTAGCTCCTCTGTAAACAAACACGAGGAAATATGCAATTAGAATAATGAGCACATGTGGTTCAACTGCAGCAGCCTGTGGTGAACATCTGCAGAACACTGACACCACGTAATTGAACATTTGTGAGTGGACTCGGGCAGAATGTGTGCGGATGTGTTCATGTGTTTATGCATCCTGTATGGGCAAGCGTGCACTCGGAGTCGTGTGTGGCGAGGCTGAAGAAAGTTGACATGTCAGAGTATGCTTGCACGGACTGTAATGATTTTGCCAGACAACTCTCCCACGGGGGCAGTACAATGCACACATGCACACACGCACACACAAATTATATTGCCCCCACCACATTTAACACTCCCTCTCCCCGAGGACATTATTCTCCCCTCCTTCTCCAGAATTAGTGCCATGGCAACCAGCAGTGTTTTGGAGAGTGCTTGTTTAGGAAATGTGTGTCAGGGGACAGATGAGTGAATGTATGGGACCCTCTCTGCTTCTGCAGACACCTGAGAGAGGAGGAAGTCAAACAAGGAGGGCCAAGAAATAGACCAAAGGGCGGTCAAGAACCAACATTTTTATACGTATATAGAACCTGATGTTTTATTTAAGGCTTGACTTTTTGGATGTTCAGTGAAACACACAAAGAATTCAACTATTTAGTACCGTCAAATATCTGTTCAGTGCGTGCCCTGCCCTTTGAAGTATTTCAAACCTCTCTGGCCTGCAGCTGAGCTGTGTTATTGTGTTATAAATATCTTTATGAATTATCACCATGGCAGCTTTTTTGCCCTTTAACGGTAGACGGAGCAATATCATTTCAAAGATAGAAGCCTTCTCCAGCACTTCGTCAGTACTGCTCAGCCAAGCAATAGTGTTCATTCTGAGAACCACAATTACTGCGATGCCCACAAAAAGCACAAGCTGGTGTGTTGGTGGTTTCCTGAGCCAGTTGATGCAGTCCGATGCTGTTTTTATAGTTTCGGTACCATCATTCCAAATCAGGCAGCGTCTCATCGCTGGCTCGTGGAGACATGTTGGACTTTAGCGTCAACTTTAACCCCTGCCTGACCAGAAGGTGGCAGTAGCAAACCTAATAGCTTTGGCCACCGAAAATTGAAAAAAAGAAGGGGAATAATTTGATTTGTTGACCTGAGAGACTCATTTGTAACCACCCCATCACAACAGGGATGGACTAGTTCTTGAAGGTGTCGCAATCTGTCTTTCTTTCCTCTTCACAGGAAATCCATGAACAGCGAATCACCGCAATGTCACTGAAAATGACAACAAATGGTTCTCTATCTTACAATCTCTAAAAATATATAAATGACTAAACTTTATGGCATCAAGCTCTTTCATCAAAAGATGACTCAACATTTTTGCTTGGAACACTACACACAATCTTTTTTGCAGCCTGCAAGATGAGCGTTGCTCGTTTGAACTGTAATGCTAAAAATTAATATTGACTAATAATAAACCTTTAACTTGAGGCCTCACTTTAAAGGCTGTAGTCCAGGAGAGGGCAGTCATGTGCAGTTTAAATTAGGCTGTCTGACAGCTATCTGTCTCTTTAGATAAAGTTCTTGGATTTCGTGAGGCATTTTGTTCTGCGTGTCCGTATGTGTGAAAAGCACTTCTACACAATGTCTGTTAGAGCGGGACTGTGAGCAGTTGGTTTCCCCCGTCCAGCAGAAGAATCTGAGGAACGTGTAAGGCCTGACGACTGAACTGGTCCAGAGGTGAGGGTGTAAATCCTGCGCCTGTCACACACTCAGCAGATACACAGTGGCTCCCCTTCTCTATCCCCCTAGGTCTCTCTCTCTCTCTCTCTCTCTCTCTCTCTCTCTCTCTCTCTCTCTCTCTCTCTCTCTCTCTCTCTCTCTCTCTCTCAACAACAAAAATAAACTATATTTGCTCATCAGTTGCTGACTATAGCTCAACTTCAAAGGGAGTGGCCGCTTCGTCTTCGTGTGGTTGGAGTGATAAAACTGCCCTTCAGTGTGAGAATGTTAATGATCAGGGCTGCGCTGCTTTTGATGGGAGAGTATATTTAGAGCCAAGTGTGAGCGTGTGAAAGAGTCTAAGTGGGTGTCTATGGTATTTCACAATAAAGGCCTCATAAAACAGCGCCTGTGCCTCATACTTATCATCGTAAGAGATGACAGAATCTCGGAGATAAATGGTACTCTTGGAGCTTAATGAAGTATCGGTGGAGACGGTCCAGCGCGCTGGGCAAGTGTGGAGGTTAATGCAGGTTTGGAGTGTGTGGACCACAGACACTGATGAATAGAGGCCGTGTGAAAGTGAGGCCTGCTGAGCGTGTGTGAGGGGCTAATTCACTGAGCCACTCAGGGGAAATTATGAATCAGATCGTTTTCGACACTACAAGTAGAACTTGGGCTCCGAGAGAGCGAGAGAGGACCGTAGAGAGAGAGGGCAATGGAAAGAATCACAGAGGATTTATGATGTCTGAGCCCTCCTGTGAGAGGGCCTTTCCTCTGACAGGCAAGGAAATACTTCTCCAATCTGTCTCCCTGCTGACACCGGTGCGTAACAGACACATACATGCCCCCCCTTAACCCACGGTGTGCCCCCTTCACTCTCTCCGTGCTGCTCTTTGCCTGCCCTGCCTTTTAAATCTGCTGGTAATGATGCAGCTCATTGCAAGTGGTGAGAGGAGGGGGAGCCAGAGACAGAAAGGGGGGAAAATGAAGAGAGGGAGAGGGATCTGTACAGTCCCCAGAGCCTCAGGGATTCCCAAACTGTGGAAAATGTGTCGTCTCTTCATCCTCCTCCAGAGAGCACAGTTTCCAGGAAGTGTAGGGGTTAAACACACACAGTTTGGTGCTAACCTCTCACCTCTGATTAGCCCAGCGTAGCCGCTAAGTGGTTTTCTGCGACTGCTCCACTCAGCCTGCCAGCTTCTAGGCCCTTTTTCACACAGTAGCAGCTGGCATGATATATTCAATATGTCACATGATCCCCTCTTTTGTGGTGAATGAATTGTCGGAATGGCGTGCCGCTGTTCGGTATTGCTTGGGTTTATTAGGAGTGCAAACAGGCATGTCCACTTCAACAGTGATGCACAAGCAGCCCAGTGGCACTGAGGCAATCTAACGAACGCCAGACTTCGGTCCTGTTGCCATATTTTTGCTCTCACAAAGCAACAACCTGGGCTTGTTTGTGGCTCAGCAGAGTGTGATTCTGAAACTGCACTGCTTGGAGCGAAACCACTGGCCTTAGCGTTGTTTTTTCCTCTTCTCCAGCAGCTGACCCATTTCTGACCCGTTTTTCTTGTCATGCCTGATATTAGAAAAGTTTAATCATTGCTGGGAGACATACAAAGAGGATTAACATTCCTGGGTCTCCTACACTCAGACGTTGCCCTTCTCCCTCCCATTTCTCCTCTGTTTGGTCTTTCAATTCTCGCCCTTCCTAACTTCACTCATTTTGCCCGCTTTCATTTCGATGCTTTTTAGAAACTTGTTTTTTTTCTCCTTAAATAGCTCCAATAGTGTCTGATCAACAGCAGTCGCAACATATTTAGTCCTCTGAAGTACACCATAAATGTCAGTGAAAGAATGACATGGCTTGTGTAATTCAGCTACTCGGAAGCTGTAAGTAGCTATAATTACATCCAATATTTTATTGTCACTTTATTTCTTTTCTTCCCCCCTCCTCCTTCACTCTTTGTCTCTGCAGCACAGAGTTTGTGCAGGACAGTTGGACAATTACAGCCTTTGACTACACAGGCTTCCGTCCTCCCTGTGCTGAAGGCTCAGTGTGCCGTGTGTGGGCTTCGTGGTGCCATGTCCGCTGTAATACATACAGGATGTGTCTGCTGTCTGTGTATACTGTATCAACAGAGCATCTGTATGCTGTCACCTACTGTACACAGTGCTCTCTGTGTGGACAGTGAGAGCGCGTCTGTATTTCACATCGTAATGAGTTTGGAGAGAGATTAGTGCGGTTAGTGCGTAAACCTGCATGTCCATAAGTTATCATGTCCCTGCTGCTCAGTACCACCACACTGCTGTTTATTTTTTTATATATAACATTAGATAAACTCCCATCCAGCTCTTATCGGGTGTATTGGAGTAAAAAGATGACCACCATGGCTTTAAACCTCATTTTGGGCGTAACTCATACTCCTTTTCGAGATACTCTCCAACTATTCAGCGAAGGAATGAAGGCATATCAAGAAAGAGGAGTGTCGAGTTTTTGCTCAGTCTCGCACCAGGTGCACGTTTGACCTCAGCATGTAAAGGAGGATCAACTGTCGAGTCTTATTTTACAGTGGAGCCTTGTAATATGAGTTTAAAACCAATATGTGGACTGATTGTGAAGCAAGATCGTATCAGTGATTCTGATTCACCGTTAAGGAAACATGTCAAATTGTTTAGTGTATTACAGCATTCCACGTGTATGTTTTTCATGGGAAGCCTTGTGTGGGCTAAAAGTAGATCGCTTTAAGCTGCAGCCAAAGAGTGGGGTAGTATTTCCAGAGTTTGTTTGATGTGTGATGCTATCTACTGAATGTATAGCACCACCTCGGCGCTGTCTCCAGTTTGTTGAGTAGTCTGCCTGAAGCTATACAGTAGAGACCCGGCCGGCTTTTGAAGTTCTTTGTTGATGAAGTCAGACATCGTTGGTCATAGCCGCGGTTTAGCTTTCCAGCATCCTGCCTCAAGACTTTAAGCATTTTCAGGTTTGTCAATGTGGGTCCAGCTAATTTGGACCCTTAAATAACTTTTTTTTATTGGATACACTATTAAAACCGAGTAGCCAGAGATGAAGTAGTACAAATATTCAGTTTTATTGCAGTGCAAACCTGCCATAATCCTTCAGAGAAGTTTAAACACTGGCATTGCAGCCTGTGGCTCCTGGAAATCTCTGACAGTGTTTCCCATTAATGTACATCCAACTTCACCAACAAAATGTTTGGAACAAAGTGTAAAATATAAATAAACACAGGATGCAGAGTGATTTGCAATTTTACCGACGCCAGTTTAAATTTTTCTGTGGATTTGCAGGTTGATGAACTTCTGCCCATTTTGTACTTCTGAGAGACTCCGCTTCCCTAAAACTCTTCTCTTACTCTCAGTCATGTTACGACCCGTTGTCGATAAATCAAACTGTTTGCCAGTTGCTCCTGCAGCTGTTTTGTATTATTCCCTTTTACTTTTCCAACCCTTTGTTCCTGTTTTCTCAACATATCTGATGTGTGTTGCTGTTATAAATCTAATATGAGGCAATAGTTTTCAACAAACGTTGAAATACCTTGCCTTCAATATCCGATATTTTGACTTTTTATTTGATTCGTAAAATTTCACCATCACAGTGAATGCAGATTGTTGTATCCCATTTGAAATCCATATTTTTATCCAGGCCCTCACGAGATGGTGGCTACACGACACTTAACAGCACAAAAAAGAGTAAAATTCATCTTACAAAGGATGCTTGATGTAACCATTTCACCCACTGTCCTCTTTGCCACCCTCAATTCTACATAATGCATCATCTTTTTTAAATATTTGCACAAGGATGTCAACAAAAAAGAACAAACTTCTCTTTAGGTGTAACTTTTCTAATTGTAAGACTCCGTCTCTTTGTATCTGAGGCTTGACTTGGAGAATGGACTTTTTGTCCAAACTCTAATTTGTTCAGGTGCAAATCCATTTTCCGCCCTCCTCGTCTTTGTGTTGGCCAAGAAAGTGTTAAACGGTGAAATAGCTGTGTCATTAGTGTTATCTGTGGTCCACCCAGCTATAATCTGCCCCCTGCCTCTGCCTCTGCCTCAGCGTCGCAGCAGCTTTCATCAGTCATCGAGCTGTTCTTCTCAGCCTATCATCAGCTGCCATTAGTGCTCAGAGAGGCCCTCGCTGCGTGTCACACACACATTGAAGTGCGCACACACACACACGCGCGCAGGTGACATAGCACAGGCCATTCTTCAAGGTTAGGCCTTAATGCTTCACCTTATGGGAGTTCTTGATAATATTTCAAACAGAAGTCATCGGACATGTGTGGCTTTTCATCCTGAAGCTATTTCTTTATTGGAAATCACATTATTATGGGAGGCTCGCTGACACTGTCCTCATGTTTATCTCGCGTTTGTGACCTTGTCAAGGAAGCGAGAACCTTTACCCAGAAACCCTTAGCATACACCCTAAATGATTGCTATTTGTCATTTACCATGACTGGCCATAACACCCTCACACCTACACACACACACACACCGACACATGCATGCATGCACAACTGCTCCTTTCTGATACGGTATCTATTCTAAAGGCATTCCCTGACAGCTAGCCAATAAAGCTATCATTTTCTGCAGCAGCAGGATGAATTATTGTCACCATTCTGTCTCTGTCTCGGGCTGAATACACACATCCTTCTTCCCTGTACTTACTTTGACAAAGACATGACCCACTTTGTATCCTTGGGGCTTTCAAGCCGCTTTTATCGTTGCTGGATTTTTAATGGTATATCCATGACTTCTTCCACACCATCAGCAGACACTGCGGGCAAACTGCTCTCTTTGAAATACTCCATAACTTCTCTTCGATCCCTGTGAAGGAGCGAGCGCTCAAACATTTGGCTTGGCTAATAAAAGATGCATAGTTACATTCGCTGCCCACTGATTATATCCAGCAGACATTTACATGCCACATTATGGAACAGTTGATTTTGTGGGCGCAAACTGCTGCCTTTTTCCCCAGACTGCACAGCTCATCAGATCGAACCAGAGGAACATATGAATAAAAGATCTAGATTTTTCGTTTGTGTTTGACAATCTTTGTACTTGTTGTTCGACACTGAATCTTGCTCTGTCAGCCTGGATGGCAACTTCACCGAGTCTCAGTGGCCCCGTTGTTGTGAAAACATGTTGATGTTTGATTTGGCGTGGAGGAAGCTTGTAAAAATCTATTCTTGGCCTTTGAAAAATTAAATAATTAAATCAGACAACCGCCAAGCTGCTGGCTGTGAAGTAAGTGACTGTGTCACGTTAGCGCCTGGTAAGCACAGATAAACACACACAAACATCAGTGACGACCCCGTAGCGTTTCAAGTTTAACCCCGAGGTTAATGTTTACATGTATGTGCTGCACGTATGCACACGTGTGGGGAAAAAAAAAATACAACTCCTGTGTGCGCGGACGTGGATGAGCCGGTGCAGCACAGTTTGAGCGTTGTGTGATGGGTTTGGCAGGGGAAGCCGCTGATTTGTTGACTCGTCCCTCTACATCAACAGAGCTGCCAGCAGTGGGTCCACACAGCACGATGGCCGAGCGGGCGCGGGGGGGTGGGGGTGGGGGGGCAGAGGGGTGAGAGGGGTCGAGGCAGGACTGGACCACAGACCTGACCGGGCTCCAAACGGATCATATTCTCATGCAGACTGTGACCTGAGGACACGTACTCATTCCGGTCCCAGCAGGACAGCAGTCAGCCTGTCAGCAGACTCATTCATCATCCGTTTGGTGAGGACTGCAATTTCCAAGAAGCGGCCGTAATCACTTAAAACGGCTCAGCTTGAGCGATCTATGACGCCAACACGAGCACACTTTTTAATTGCGGATAAAGTTGGAGACAAGCGTCCTCGCAGTTCAAGCTGGAGCCGAATAAAGGAGGAAGAGAGAGAACGAGGAATCAATTATCACGCTGTTGTCAAACAGTCATCTGTCAACCACACAACTATTTTAGCCCTGGAGAGCCTCGTGTACTTTGGACAGCAAGAGAACTTGTTTCATAAATACAGCAGTACAGCTTAGGTCAGCTAATGGACATTGTATATTCTGCGTAAGTGAGTGTATCAAAAATATTTAGGGGTTGGGAAAGTAGGCAAACTCTAAGTATCTTAAACATTGAGTTTGGGTAACTGTTGTTATTGAAGGTGAATTGATTGAACATTTCAACACCACAGATGCAAAACTTAAAAAAAAAGTCAAGTGAGTTTGAACAACTTCATAAAATCCTTCCCTAAATATAGTTTGACCAAACATATTTGTTCCTCTTTAGATCACTGCAGGTTGTGCATTTATGGGATCAGAATCGACTTAAG
>JAUESE010000018.1:10105433-10116416 GCA_032274725.1 Malacoctenus triangulatus | reverse complement strand
TGATAAAAGGTGTGTGTGTGTGTGTGTGTGTGTGTGTGTGTGTGTGTGTGTGTGTGTGTGTGTGTGTGTGTGTGTGTTGCTTCTCCAGTTAAGATGTGTTCGGCATCACAGTCCATATATCTTAACTCACTGAGCAATCTGGCTGCTGGAGTCTCTCAGTCTCCCGTCTGTGTGTTTGTCTGTCTCTGTCCCTCCCTGAGGCAAACACTGAACGTCTATTTTTTTTTGAGAACTTTCCCCCTTTACATGTCCTCTGCTGTTGTCTGTCTTTACCTATCACCTTCTGGACAGTCTCTCTCTGAAAAGTTGTAAAGGTGATCCGTACGAGCACTGCTCTGCAAAGTTGGACTTAATGTTAAACTTACATTTTTTCAAATGAGAATTTCAATGTTTAAATCAGCTTTACTCTTTTAATTCATCCAGAATTTTTTTAAAGTACACCATGGTGTTATCTAGTATGTGTCTCACATGTACACATGTGTTGTATAGTGTTTTATCTTAGAGTATGTAAAATATTGTTGTTTGTAACCGATGTTGTATTCAATACATGTGGAATTATTCAGAGTTTTCAGCGAAAAAATTTTCACATAAAAGGTGTTTTCACCACTTCGGGCTTCAATGCAAAGATTAATATCAAAGTTGCAATGAAGTTGCAGTTACTTTAGGTCATGTGTTTAGTATTTTTTTAGTTTGTGTTCACTCGTTCACACACAAATGAAGCACAGAGTGAGCAACAATTCACATCACGCTGTCACCATTATTACAGCGAGTTTCATTGATACAACTTTTATAAGGATTTTAGATGGTGCGAAATAAACCCTTTTTTAGCTTTTTGTTGTGATTTCACTCGTAAAAATAACAACACAACTTCCAAATAAGGTTTAACTTTGCATTTGTCTGCTGATGTCTGCTTGTCGTTAGTTTGTCTGAATGAGTGTGTGCACACAGCTGGCCTACCTGGCGGCTGGGTCGCGTGGTTCCCTGTGAACTGCATGGGAATGCAGAGGTCGTTATCTATGGGGAACTTGTCGCAGGTCAGCATCTCTGGCCAGGGGAAGCCATAGGTCTCCATCACCGGCGCGCAGCTGTCCCTGACGGCCTCGCACAGCGAGCGGCAGGGATAGATGGGCCTGTCCAGGCACACGGGCGCAAACAGCGAGCACAGGAACACCTGCGTGTCAGCGTGGCACCGCTTGGCCAGGAGGGGCACCCAGCTGCCCGCCTGCTGCTTGACTTCTGGCATGGTCTCATGGTCCAGGAGGTTGGGCAGCCTCATCTTCTTGTAGCCCACATTGTGGCACAGGCGTAGGTCAGCTGGTATGTCCACACACTGGGGCTGCTTGGTGTAGAAGCGGCCATTGTGGAAGTTGTCAGACTGCCAGCTGTAGTAGTCGTACTCATCTGCGGCTGAGACGGTGAGGAGGAGGAGGAGGAGGGAGAAGAGCGTCAGGCCCATTGCCAAGCTGAAGGAGCCCTGGGTTAATGCCCACCTGGGGCTCTTTTGTCCGTGTGCCATGCCTCTCTGAGTTTAGAACAACAATTCAAGAAGGTTGTATCCAAAGTCTCCAAAGTAACTCAGTGAGGACAAAATGCAAAGAGAAGAGATGAACAAGTGGGGCAGGCGCACAAGCTGTAATCCCTTTTTTTCTCCTGAGTATGGACGCAGCGGATTGAAAACAAAAGTGTTTAATTCCCTTCTTCCCTGGAGAGTCAGCCCTCTAAGCCTCCCTGAAACACCTCCCTGTGTGTGTGTGTTTGTGTGCCCCAGGTAGTGCAATGAGGAGGCAGCGGATAGGGAAGGGTGAGCACACAACTAAGACTTCTTATTTCTCTATCCTTCCTTCCCTGTTAACAATTTCTCACTCTCCTTTCCTCACCCGCTCTCATAGCTGTCTGCAGCCCTCCCCTGCTCTCTGCCTATCAGTCTGTAGCTGTAATGAGAAGTACCTAGGCTTTAAGAAGCGGTGGTGCCTGCTTTTCTTAGCCGCCTGCCCCCTAGCAGGCTCTCAGACCATTCACCTTCCTACTGGCCTCCCCTGGACTCACTCACAATAGCCCCAACCAATCACAACCCCGAGGGGAGGCTCCCAGTGGCCTTCAGGACACTCCTCTGCCCCTCACACTCAAAGAAACCCCTCCTCTACAACAACTTAGAGAGAGAGAGAGAGAAAGAGAGAGGGGGGGGGGGCAGACAGAGAGAGAGAGAAGTTTCTCCAGCTGTTTTTTATAATAGATTGATCTCAATATATGTACAATATTCAAACACTCTCAGCTGATGCTGTCATCCTCGTCACTGCGTTTTCTCTGATAGATTTCGAAACTCTGCCCTGTTTATTCATTAGACTAAACCCAACCGGCACCCTGCACACTGCGGCACACATAACAAACGAGGTCTGCTTGTCATTCAAGCCTGCTCACTTCATTAGCTCGAAACAGTCTGGCAGCAGGCTTCGGCTGGCATCAACAGCGTGAAAAAAAAAAAAAAAAAAAAAAGAGCCCTCCTCAGACACACACATTCACAAGCACAACTGTAAATACAAGAGATTCACTGGAAGAAAGTGAATGAAGTGGGTGGGAAAGATTTGCAGCGTGGGAGAGAGGACCTTATTGAGTGCTGGCCGTGCAGCTACAGGTGGCTAGGTGGTTCAACTGCACTAAGAAGTGTTATGCTAATGTGTATGTTGGCTGTGAATAGAGGCACGCTGCCCCTCTGTCTCTTTCTATCAGTGCCACTGACACAGTGAGGGCCTTCATCTTTGGAGCAAATTCACTTGAGGGGTCACATTCAGATTCAAAAGCCTGTAGCTTTGTGAACAGGATGTGAGTTCGGTCGCTCACACGGAGGGTGTTCTTGCATCTCGCATTTGATCTGCGTCACGCATTCATGCTTGTCCTCAAGTGAATGGACTGTAAATGCGGGCGCATACAAATGGTTTCAAAGTGGTTGTTTGTTGGTGTAAGGGAACATTTTATCATGATAAGCCTGGATCGTCGACACAGTATGGATCATCCTGCAGCTGGATTCTGCTGACGCGAGGTGTGAAATCAACAGACTTGTGTTTTCTTGCATGATACCCATCTGTGTGTGGCAGAACAAAGAAGGAGACAAGAGAAGTATATGTGCTCACACATACACGTGTGTGTTTGGGGGGGTGGGGATGGGGTGTGTGGGGGGGTGAAAGTGTGTTTTGCAACCAGTTGGAGGTACGCTTGGATGTGAATCAGGGGCAGTATTGTTCTTCGCCTGTAGCGAAAAAAGATAAAATTCCAGAAACAGCAGTCAGTCCAAGTAACCTAATTCAATAAAGAACAGTCAGATAGATAAAAATAGGTGTGTTTTAATATCAGAAAACAAGTTCCATCAATAAAACTCATGTGCACAATATCCGAGGGTGCCTTTGGTTTTACAGGCCCTTCGACTGCAATTTCACTTTTTTCCAAAGCCAAGGAATCGTGAATGAGATTGCTCCGCCATCTAATCTGCTATTTACCAGAAGATGTTGAACATGTTTCAACCTTATCTTCGCAAGCTCCGGGTGAAATCCCCGTTGCCTCATTGTTGTGTGCGCGGACACCGCGGTGCGAGATTTATGAGAATCGAAAAAGCCGCCAGGCCGAGCGGACGGGGCTCAGTCTTCTCTTGGAGCAGTTTTCATAATGTGCGATGTGGAAAGATGAGATGATGGTTAACTGAAGTCACCCCAGAGATGCTGTCATCGTGACTAACAGCATCGCTGAGTGGATACAAGGCACTGTTTTGATAAGTTTACAGCCAGAGGCTTTTTGACTGTACTCTCTCACTTCTTCTGTCATTCCTCCACCCCTGCTTTCATTCCTCAACGCGTTATTCACAAATACAAACCCTGCTGCAGACCTTTGCTCTGCCGCTAATCAATTTTACTCCAGCTAATAATCTGTAGACTTTACTCTTCCCTGAAGGGGTGGAGAGATTGTCCTGTGCACACCTCGCTGTCTTGGTAAGGTATCTTGTACACACATTGGTGCAGCAGTGACCTATTTTAAGACTGCTAGCGTTTCCCCCTTGATACAAGCATAGTGTCCTGCCTTCAAGTCAGCAACAAAAGTGTCTTTCATGGTAATCAATCAACAATGGTTGTCTCCTCTTGTTCTCCTTCCCCTAACTGGCCCCTGTGGCCACCGGCCAATCAATTCCTCTCTTCGGTTTCCAGCCCTCTGATTGGACGGGGGTTATAAGATTAGGTCCAGCCTGTATTGTTGGGCCTAAAGGTTTAGCATGGTTTGAAAAGAGTGTCTCCGCAATTGTATGAGCGAGGGAGAGTGTGTGTTTTGAGATGGTGGTGGAGGCTATGGGTGGTTGTGTGTGTGTGTCTCGGGGAGGTTTTAAAGAGGAAAGGCTGGAGAGTGTGGGTGAGGTGGCCAGTCGCCCAGTTATGCCCTCCAAGCAGAGTTTGCATTCCAAACCACACAAGAGGATGGAGAGGATGATGTGAAAGACAACAGACACTCCGGCGTGTTGCACAACTTTCTCTCTCACACAAAGTATACAGGAAATATCTGCTTTGAGCGGAGCATATGTTCAGCAGCCTGTTACTTTCACTTCAGCTTGAGTCGAGTTGAATGAAAACTCGGACGAAGAATTCTTTTCTTTCTTTTTTTTAATGGTATTCCACAGCGAGACCACTTTGTGATACATTTTGTGCCAATTTACAATAGAACTGGCTGTCAAAGCCTTGAAAGAAACAATATGTGATTCTGTGTTTCAATGAATCATATCTGTTTTTTAAGTTGTGACAGTAAGTTCAAGAAGTTCTGACATTTTACGGATTTTAACAATTTTATCAAAAATCCTATCAAAAATATCATTATTATGTTTGCATTACAACTTTGTTAGTGAGCTGAAAGAGAGTAGATTTTAGGTGTTCTTAAATATTTTCTTTTTTTTTTTTACAGAGTATCCTAACTTGGCCCTGAGATGTTTTTGGATAGTTTTTGGCTAACGTGTGTCGTGATGTCACTTGTTTGCATTTTTTCCACTCTGAATTCCGCACGCTATCTGTTTTCTCTCTGGGCTTGGTGTGACAGGTTTCGACCTCAGTTGAGCTTGTTCGCTGAGTTTCAGGTCAGGAACGGCTTTGTCAGGACAGACTTTTGCACATAGTTGCTGAAATGTGATGAAATTATGTTGGGAGGTTTTGCACCACACAGTCACATAGTGCTGGACCCCGTGGTTGCCCGTCACGGCGGACAGCGGTGAAGCAGTTTGCTGTGTGTCAGTGTTTGCTCTCTGCTGTCATTGCCCTCTTACGCACAAATTGACCACCAACCCAAGTTTCCCTCCTCACTCCCGCTACTGTGTGTACACTCGCAGGCTTCTCTGCGAGACGTCAGGGTTGATTCACGGGGTCAAAAGGTACGTCCGGGCACACAATCATCCAGACATTCAGACAATTTCTTCTCCCACTGCCCGCCTGCCACACACACTGCAGCACTGACACACACATCTCCCTTCACTGTCAACTTAAACCCTCAACAACTGGCTTCAGCTTCCCTGGGTCGGACTCTTTGTAAAGAGGCTTTGACCAGCTCACCGTCATGGAACCCAATGTGAAGAGACAGAGAGGAGAAAGGGATACCCAAAACTGGGCCTGAGGGGTATTTCTTTCTTCTTTGTGTGTGTGTGTGTGTGTGTGTGTGTGTGTGTGTGTGTGTGTGTGTGTGTGTGGCCAGCACCCACTCAGCTTCCAGTAAAAACCTTTGAGCGATCGGAGACTTCCTCTGAAACCTGTGGCACACACAGACCTGCGCTTACAAACAGAACCTCCAGCAGGGTGTTGTTGTAACACGGCCAGAAATGACGGCTATCGTCAGCATTTTGTGGCTAAACCTACGACTGCGGTGCTAGAATTCACACAATCGGTGCATGTGTGTAAGCGTGAGCATACTTGCATATCCAGTTTGCATGTCTACATGGAAAAAAAAAACGTGTTTCCTCCTACCGGGGAATGCGAGCGTCAACCTCCGTCTGGTCATTTCAAGCAGCTTATGTTTCATCGTGGGACCTCAGACTTGTCCACCTGTGTGCACTCTTAAACTGTGCAGTCAGCTAACATGAACAGGAGAGAAGGTGAAAGGGTCAAAGAATTGCCTCAAGATAGATTTTCTTTCACAAACCTCTTGACTAACCAATCTCAGGTTGGGTTAACTGAAGCCAAAACATGGAAACTGGCAATTTGGTATTTACCAAACTCGATCAGTGGATGGACAAAAGGTTCAGACTAATTTACATATTTTTATGGGAATGAGATTTGAGGCATTTTTAGGATTCACTGGAGACTTGGAGACTTCCGTGAATTGTAATTTGATTTGAATGAAATGTTTCTTTTCAGCACAAGTTAACCTGAGGTTTACAGACTGATACAGCCACACAATGGCAGCTGATATTTAAGCCAGATACTCATCAATGACCATGCAAGATACATAAATGTGGAGCTGAAAAACAACTTTGTTCAGAACAGACAAGCTGCGTTACATCAATTGTCAACAATCTAATGAAGTTCCTCTCTGATTTCTTAGATTTTACTCGGTATAGCTGTTTTCAGGAGAGCTCTCGTGAAACCAGTTGTTTGCTGTGTGTTTCAGTATGACCTGCTGTGATTAATGAGCAGTAGGTCTGATTGTTAAACACCGCTCTGTCACTGGATCTGTTATCTGTTGTCTGTTTATCAATCAGTCCTCTTGTCTCTCAGACCCAAATATGTCAGCGAGGACAGTTAGAACCCATTTTCCTCTCCACGCTATCTCTCCATCATGTGTGCGTATGTGTGTCTCTGTGTGTGTGTGTCTGTGTGTATTGTTGTCTTCCCCTCTCGGCTCATCTCTGCAATGTCCGGGGTCATCAGTTAAGGATCAGGCCTCACCCCTGTTGAGAAATGTGGAGATAGGAGTTTCAACAAACAGGGAAGGATTTTCCCATATCTCGGTGAAAGATCGCATGATAACATTTTTGGGCTGATGGGAGTGAAGATCTTGGTATTAATGTCTGACTTCAGCAGACATCATTTTAAAACTTGTGGAAGCGTCTCCCACTCGCAGTCCTGCTGAAAGCCAAACACAAGATTGGCTGTTTATCCTCAGATATATTGTGTCCTCTCTGCAGCTTGGGCCAGCTGCGCTTCAGCAGGAGAGTCCATCATAAGTCTCTTTCTTTATGAAACAGACAGTGAGACATCATCTGAACACATGGCTCAGCTTCAGAAACCTCACTTCAACTGTCTTTTGTAATGAAGCCTTGGTCTTGGACAAAGTCCGATACAGCATCCAACCAGTGGTGTAGTGTGACGGCATGCTGGATGCACTTCACCCCTGCACTCTTTCCTGAGTGATTGATGGCCGAAATGTGAAGTTCTCTGCAGAGCAGCTGTCATGAAGTTAGTTTCACAGCCTTCCACATTTATCAGCACGAACGCTTCTGACACAAAAGGAAGATGGGGGAAGACTCTTTAACGATGCCATCGCCATAAAAGCCTGAAATGTTCACCAGTGATCAACTTTATGGACACGGTGACAACCTCAAAGGTCGTTTCAGGTCAGAATCATAAAAGAGAAAGAGAGAAAAAGATGCACAACAGAAAGAAATAAACCAAATGTCGATCCTAACTGAACTGCTTAACCACAGCTTTCTCCTAAAACTAGATATTTTTGGCCCATTTTTAAAGATTTAACTCAGAAATGTTTAAATTAAACTATAAATACATTTAATCTGAAGTTCTAACATTTACCTGTTCCATCAATTTTACCTGTTGGAGCTTTCAAAATAGCTTCTCTTTCACAGTGGGCAATAAGCACAGAGAATAATTCATTACTGGTGTTCTTCCATTGCTACTATTGTTTATTTTCGCTGTCTTTGGGCAAAGCACATAATTGGAGCTGTCAGTGTCCGGCGGCCGTAGCCGACGGGGAAGTACAAGTGATCTATGCATAACTGAAGTAATGTGACATAGCGCATAAGGCCGTGAGTCCAAAACAAACCCTGAAAGCAAGAACAAACTAGTTAATTGTTTAATACAATGGTGCTTTTCACCATTGCCGCAGGCAGACATGCTGCTTAAGTGTGTTAATGGAAGAACAGCAGTCTGAAATTGGCAGCGAAGCAGCTGTTCCAAACCACTTCATCTGTCCTCTTCCAGTCTGGTTACCATACACCTATGCTAGTTTTGGACAACACAAACTTTGGCATAAGAAAAGCATAATTCTCTCCTCCCTGCCTCACTGACTCACTGTGTCTCCGTGTCGCGCTCTTTCTCATGCACTACCCCACACATACCAATTTGCACAGATGAAAAATGTCAAGGGCAGACCACCTGGCTGCTCCATGCCTGGTCAGAGGAAAAATCTTCCCATCTTCATCAATGAGGTTCAGTGTGCAGAGCGTGCTCTGTCCCACTCACATATCACAGCCATTAGACAGGCATGTGTTGGGCTGGTTCCAGGGCAGGGCCCGCCACTCCGCTCACTGAAGTCCTATTCAAGGAAATCCACACCAACCCAAGCAATTTCACAGGTGCAAAAATGTGTAACGAGGAGAAGTTGAAACATTATTGCACCGTTCAGATGATCCTCGGTGGGATCCAGCGGTGCAGAACAGCCCGTCTCACAAGCTGAAGGCTGTTGTGTCGAAAGACGAAAGTAATTGATTGTCCCTTGCATTTTTGTCCTTGGTTGACGACGAGTTTTTTTAGTCCTGTATCAGACAATATCTACAACAAAAGAGTCCAGTTAAATTCATCCTGGAGTTCCCTCTGATGTGTCACTAATTGTTGGTCTGAAACTCAAGCTAACTTCAGCCTCTATCTGTACATATTTGGAGAACTGCAGAGGGACTTGAGATAATTTTTGGTCAACATGATTAGATAGGCACATGAACAGTGTTGTTGAGAGTGCTAACTTGCAGATAATGCTCCATTTACCAAAGATTAAGAGCAAAAAAAAGCTGGGATATCAAGACTGTGGCTGGCCTCTGCACAATGTGCATAAAATCATCCCTAAACAGTCCAGATAAAAAATCACTAATGCAGCTAATTGAGCGAGCACTTGTTCTGTATTTGGCTTCAATCAGAGACAAACACAAAGATGACTGCCACTGTCAGTGATCCCAATTCATCTGCGCCTTTACAATAGTGGTGAAGAGGCCAATGTTTACATGACCTGGAAGGTCACAATGTTCACGGCGATGTCTGTATAAAGGGTGCGGCTGTAATGTCTGGATTTTACAAGCTCTCCCTGTGCCTGTGTGGGTTTTTCCCAGGTACTCCGACCTCCTCCCTCCATCCAATGACATGCTTGTTTTGGCCACTGACGTCTTTGTAGCTGGTTGTTCTTCTTCCCCCGTTAGCCCCGTGATGGACAGGTTGCTGGTCCAAGCCTGCAGGCCGCAGACTCCGGCCCCTCCTGCAGCCGAGTGAGGAGGAAGTCGGCGTTTTGAGATGACTGGTCTAGAAATCACCATTTTCTGGACATTGTTCCAGACAAAATAACTGTCCATGTCCAGCGCACCTAATTTAAATGATTGAATCATTATCATCACGGTCATCATCCTCCGCTGAAGCTTGATAACAAAGAAAAGCTAAAATAAGAGCTTGAAACAAAAGCAAACACGCAAACGTGGCCACAAAAAGAAAGAATGTTCCAAATGACTCACGTTGTTGATTCGAAACTGTGGCTTGTTTTTGAACAAACGGTGCGAACCAATTCACCATATCAACGTGATAATGTAAAACGAGCATCTCTTCTTTGCACAGCGCCCATCAGAGGAGTCGGAGCCTTTTATTTGAAGGACTGTCGACATGAAAATTATGTAAACCCAATCACAGCCCAAATGAAAACCATTTTCCCCCATTCCACAACGAAGCATTACGTAAACTTTAAATAAGCTAAACAAGCTGTTGTCATACGATTCAGTTTGTGTTGGAGAAACCTAATCTGCACATAATTTATCTTTGAAAGGAACCAAAATCCTCGTCTCATATTGAGTTTCACATTTTTAATTTCTTAGATATATTGATGTCCTTTTGTCTTGATGGTCTCCAGGTGGCTGATCTGTTTTCAGACCGTCTGTTGTGGCTTCAGCAATAATTGCCATTTTCGTAGTGGTAGCAATGATTTCAGACCACATTGTGTCCTGTGACTCATACTGCCCTCCGTCCCGTTATGACTCCCCCCTTTTTTGTGGGCACTCTCATACAAAAAGACACACTGTTTTCCTTTCCCCCCCATTCATCATCATGAGTGACCCGAGTGAGTCGCCAATACAAAGAGTCACTACCTTCAGAAGAGAAATTTTAGCTTGGCAAGAACGTGTGCATATCTGCATGTATGAAAATGTTCCTGTGTGTGAGCAGCGCGCGGGGATTAACGTAACTTGAACCAAAAGAATATAAAGCACTTACTCTGTAAATGAGTCTCGAACATTATCACAGTGATCACACTGTGTGCATGTGAAAAAGCAGCGTCTCGCCCCCTGAGTTCTGCACACTGAGCGAGGTGTGAAGACAACCTGAGCCGCTGTGGTTCCTCCCTCAGGAGGAGCAGACTGGAGAAAGTGCCAAAAACCATATTTTACAGGTTGTTCCTGGATGGAGCTACAAGAGTTTCTGTTTTGTGGCATTAATGGCATTTCCCAGGGCAAAGTTTGATTTTTTTTCTTTTTTTTGTCCCTCTGTGCCATGTCATTTTAGATTAGCGGGCTAAAGTCGGGACTTACTGTAATTAATCTAAATCCATCCAGATGGGGAATGGTTTCACTTTCATCCACGACAAGGAAAAGCTATTAGATGCTGTGTCTTTTGGGCCTTTTTCTTCTCTCTCTCCCTCTCTCTCTCTCTCTCTCTCTCTCTCTCTCTGTCTTTCTGTCCCTTCTCATGGCAGCAGAAATGAGGACAGGCTCTGAGTCACAGGACACGTCGTCCCTCCACATTGGTGTGGGCCATTCTGGGTGCTGACAGA
>JAUESE010000018.1:10086294-10104911 GCA_032274725.1 Malacoctenus triangulatus | reverse complement strand
AGAAATGAGGACAGGCTCTGAGTCACAGGACACGTCGTCCCTCCACATTGGTGTGGGCCATTCTGGGTGCTGACAGACGCTTTCTGTATCCTCCTATATATCCGTCCTTTGGCAGGTGATGAAGAGCTGTCCTGATCTGTCTCTTCACCCTCATCTTGCTGTGATTGCCCTTGTCTGTTTCCTGGGACCCTGTTCTGATTATTGTTGCAGTCTGGTTATACTTTGTGCCACTTGACAGCAGTAATTTCTCCTCCCTTCCTGTATGTGACTGCTGTCATCCTGCATGTGTGCTGCTTTTTTTATAGCTCTAATTGTTTCCATTGGATGCAGCTCATTATACATTAGCTATGGTGCAGCGGAGCACAAACATACAGTAACCACTTTGTCCTGCCTTTACTGAACTTCATGGAATCAGACGCAGAAAATATCTATTAATACTCGTGGCAAAAATTAGTCAAAGCAAGGCTGAAAAATAAATTTGGATGCGGTTTGAGTTTTCTTGCATGTTTTGCATTAGCACAAAGAAAATTTGATTGTGAAGACAGTCTGGAAGACTTCATTGATGGGATTGATCATCATTGCTGGAAACCAGCGGCCCCAACCCGCTCATTCTTTCAGCGCAGACCTTTCGAAAGGAATCTTGGCTCGACTCGAACCCTTGCATGGGTACAGAACCTCACTCAATAACCTCTTTTCATATTCTGCAAGATCCCAGACACATTTATTGAGGTTTCTGCGAGCGTCTGTGTTTCCAGAACAAATGCTTTCGGGCTCCAACTGCCGCCGAACCGTCCCGTCGTTTCTATGCATTATCCTGCAGCCCGTGTCCATAAAATGCAAACATGTGGAGGCTGATGTCATGCTGCCAAAACATTAGAGCACAAATTCTGTCTCCTCTCGTTCGCTTCCTCTCGACTCCCACCAAACTCCCACTGTGGTCTCACACCTCTCTCCCTTCCTTTACTCGCTGTAAATGTCAAATAGATTTGTGCTGATGGATGACTACTCCGCAAGTTTGTCTCCATCACACTTAGGAGGTGATGGGACATTTGGAGGACAGTTGGAGCTCATGTTGCTTTGGGTCAGAAAACTGGAGAAGGTGTAATTTCCTGAGTGTAAGAACCCAGGTGGGCTCTAAAAATAATCTGCGCTGGCTCTTCCAGTTTGGAAAATGACTGGCTGATTAAAGGTACGGGTGCCAAGAAAATCTCTGATCTAGACTACGGGCCACCCTGTGCACCGCGGCTCTCTGGGTGTGTTTATAGATCATACTGTCAGAGTTAATCCTAAAATGAAGAACACAAATATGGGAGATTCAGAGTTTTACGTACATTCATATGGCAGACAGAGAATGGTTGTAGTGACGAGAGACAGGAGAAGCCATATAATGATGTAATTAGACTGTGCAATGCTTGGGAATAGATCATTGTTCTCATGTGAAGCTCCACACACAGGCACACACACACACACTTGGCTGTAATTAGCAGCCTATCTGCGTTTGGCCGTTCCCCGTCAGTCCCGGGCCAAAGCTCAGCACAGAACAGGAAGGCTGTCTGAGTGTGGAAAGCACAAAGCACTTCAAAGCAACAGAAGACTGGCAAAGACAGCCGAGATAGAGAGGACGCACATGGAGAGGAAGGAGGGAGGACGGACATGTCTCCAAACCGGGGGAAAGAGGGAGAGACTGCAGAGGAGATAAGAGGAGGAGGAATGCCTCAACACTGCATGCAGAAGTTATCTTGTTAAATGTGTTTGAACATTCACAACGATCAACAATTATTGTGAATGTTGTACATGATGTATCCTCCCCATGAGCCTCAGTGATTTCGTTACTCTCACTCTCGGAAAACTTCAGCTTCTCTGACTGAACTTGAATAAAGGAGCCGGCAGTTCTGTGAAGAAGAGGACCAGGGTCTGTTCTGTGTGGCTGCTTCCAGGTTTTTGTAAAAGTGCGTGTGTGTGCGTGTGCGTGTGCGCGTGCGTGTGTGTGTGTGTGTGTGTTCATGTGTGCATTGTTATGCATCTATGCGCACTTGTCCACTCATTCATTTGGGCCTAAACCTCTGTGTGTGTTTGTGCGTGTGTGTTCGTGTGTGTGCGTGCGCACACGTGTGTGCGTGTGTATGTGTGTGTGTGTGTGCGTGCGTGCGTGCGTGTGTGTGTGTGTGTGTGGTGTCGTGAGTAACAAGCCCTGACATTCACCTTCCAACGGAGTGCAGTGCTCATAATTTGATTTTTTTCAAATGCCTGCAAGCGGTCAGCAGATGTTCTCATTTGTGCATTTGCATCTTTGGTTCATGAATGTGTTTGTGTGTGTTGTTTTCTTTGCTCCTTTGTCTGATTTCAGTAAGTAGCGGCTCTCCGTACAGTTACAGAACAGAACTACGTCTGAATGGTTGGACTCAAACCTCCCCAGCTGCTTCAGAAAAAGGTTGATAACATAAATGTGCTGACTTGTCAAACAAGGTATTCAGTATCCTTGGCTCACATGCAGTGGTTTTCCCCTCAGTGAAAGGGCACTGTTTCTCCTCATGTATGTTTTGATTAAATCATTATAACATTAATTGTAGCGCTGAAACAGAAGATTGTAGTTTATTGAAAACAGGCGAAAACAATCCTGCTCAACGTATTGAGTTCCTTTAGTGTTCTTTTCCCCCGATCACTGAATATTACGAGACTTTCGTCTCTTTCCGTTATGAGTCTCAAGTTCTGCTTCTTTAATGTTCTAAATTTCCCAGATGCTGATACATAGAAAACAACTGTTCATATTATGTATCAGATGATCAGTCACTGATTAGTTTTCTTTTTGTCTGAGCTGTTTTTTAACAAACACTCAAACCACAGATTAGAATATTAGCTTTTTTTGAGGAGAAGGAAAATAAACTTTGATGTATTGTTTTCTTTTGTCCTCATCTTTTAATTAAGCCAATTATCTTTACTCTTTTGTGCTTGTCCACTAGAGGGAGCAGTGGACACAGTTGATCTTTGGCCCCTGGTGAACTGGCCATTCTTCAGAGGAGTGTGGTTCTCCACAATGCTGCAGAACATGTCAGAAAGTACCAAGCGTCCAGGTACTTCACAGAGTGAACTGACCTCAAACGATAGTGTGTATTTCACTTGGTTTTACATTTGCCACTTGCTCCATGGTATTTAGGTGCTCAGTCATCTCTCCGACCACTCAGTGAGGAGGCAGTCGGTGCTGCTGATTAGGAGAAGGATGACAGGCTGTAGTAGTGGCCCTCAGGACTCTGCCATCTGCTCTGCCATCTGAAAGCAGGGAAATGACTGGCTTCGTCTCACTTTGTTCTATAGACTCCAGCAGTCCGCTGTGTTCTCCAGCCGCAGCATGAAATCAGCTTCCCAACAGCCTGGGATCCTGCGCTCACTGTGGGCTGCAACAAGGCGCACTTGGCCCACAGCCTGAACCCTCACTTTCATTTATGATTACAATCATTTTCGTATGGTGGGAGCAAGAGTGGTGTTACTGTCTCACCCAATTCAGGGAACATGCATTGCACTCTCTCTCACTGGAAATTGATTCCTTGCAATTACAGGGCTTTTTTTTGTTCAAGGGAAGTAAAAGAACATCGATGTGACAGTATAAAGAAAACTACATGTCCTGGTGTTTCTTGGTGCGTGCGTGACACAGCTCCTCACCGGCAGACCCACACAGGCCTGCTCTCAGCCCCCTTTGGGAAAGCCCTGGATCCTTCCTCCCTGTAAACAAACAGCCGCTGGATAACTGACAGGTTGCTGTGCTGGATGTTGATGGAATGAGTGCATTTTAATCCGTGCAGAGACTTGGCCGCGAAAAGCAGATTTACGGCCAAACTTCACATCAGAACTTTGAGGGGTCTTTCCCCCCCCCTCGCCTCTTTTTTTCTTCCTCCTAACAGGCTAATTTTTCTTTTCTCGCCGGGACGTCTGCTGGTAGTCGTATCATAAAAACCCCCACTATATTCCCGAGGCCTCTATCATGGGGGCTCACACCAGCAGATTTTGTGCCCATCTCTGTCAGTATCACTGGGAGGACTTTTACTGTGCTGAATCACAAACTCAGCATCTTTAACAGAACAACCTTTTGTGTCTGGTGTCCGTCTCAGGGCTGCTAATGATGTCTGAGTGCCAAGGCAGGACTCAAGGTCTCGATTTAAAGAAAAAAAAAAATACTGTTATCAACCGAGTGAGAGGTCTTTTACTTCAGTGTTGCTGTCCTCCCATCACCCCGGGATCCATTCAGAGGGAAGCAGACACGGGAATCTCGGCACTCCTGAAATCACCTATTATGTAAGAGGAACAGAGTCTTCTCTCTTTCTTCTGCTGCTCCCTCATTTCTCCTTCCAGGCAGGAAAGACGAATACGGCGTCATGTGCCTCCCAGCAGCACTCTCTTCATTACAGGAATAAAGCGCTCTTTCCTGTTATGTCTTTCTCCTCTCTCCGAGCGGAGCTGCACATGTGCTCTGGTTGGCGTTCGAGAGCCTAATTTATACGCCTCCTCTCATCATAATCAATACTGCCCAAGCATAATTAAAAGTCATGCCAGCAGGAGAAAAAATAAAAAGAGAAGGATGTGAGATTTGTGGAGCGTTCTCCTTTGAAAATACCTTGGATCCATTTTAAAGCTGATGAGTCAATGCAAAAAAAAAAAAAAGAATCTGTGAATAAAATCTTATGTTAATTGTGTCGAAAGAGGTGACAGTGTGTGTTTACTTAGTTTCTGTTTTTGCAAATCTTTTCCAGTGTGCAAGGCCACACAAAGTCACATCCACCCAGACTCGCTCATTCAAATTCAGGAGCCTCCTTAGATCTCACAGCTTTGTAAAATACAGAGCTGCCTTACAGGACAATTAGCAGCAATACACTCACAAACAAAGCAATAAATCACTTCACTTTATTAGAACCATTTACGACGGTGTTTGTGAGTTCATGGCTGCTGTTTAGTAATCATGCATAGCAGCAATGAGTCTCAGCTCTGAAGGGGAATAAATGTTGGATTTGGTGAAACAAGGGAGCATACAAAAGGACATCGCTCAAAGAATTTAGACAAGTTTTAATAGTTCATCAAACAATGTTCGAAAGAAGCAGCGTGGAAAACAAGACAGAAATTGTACGCAGGGTTTTTCTGAAACTGAAACTCATCGGTTATTCATGAATACACGTTTTTCTACTGCCAGATGAGCTATTTTTAAAAGGAAAAATCCCTGTCAGGCCTCCGTAATAAGTTTTATTTTGAGGACTTTTACAAGACACGGTAGCAGTGCTAAGGTGAGCGCAACCATGGCAACGAACCAGACGTGTACGTATGTGGGTTCCACTAGCTCAGTGGGAAGCTATGTGTCTCCGTGTCCCAGCAGACTGGGATGTTTTCTCTGCTGTAAAAGCCTTTTCCACATGTGTCCATCTCAAAGCTGCAGGAGCTGAGAGACGTGCGCAGCATTTTTACGGAGCTCTTGTCTGAAAGTGAGGAAGGAAAACAAATAAATATGCCACCTATGCTGCTGCAGTGAGTCCATCACTTAACAGGAGCTCGAAGTAGGAAAACAACTCATGTGGATTTGTGAGTTACTGTTCTGTCATTTTATTATAAAATATAGTCGTAATATATGAGTTTGCAAATCTTAATCGGGGCTTTTAAGCATGTGGGGCATGGGCCAAAAGTGAGACAAAAGTGAGACTAACCAAGCCCATAAAAACATCTTGCAAAGTGGAAAAATTCAAAGGAGTCATTAATTGCAACTTTTTCGATCAAAAATGACTGCTATTCCTCTTTTGTCCACTAGAGGATTCAGCAAAAAACTTAGCTGTCATATGCTAGCAAGCACAGCATTGGCACGAAGCCATTCTCTTAATCTTGACCCTCAAATTTCCAGGACTCATGTTAGAGTCGTGGTTATTAAAGGAAGGGAAAAACCTGGCAAGTCTACAATTTCAGCTTTTATTGACTGATTTTCGATTTGTTTTCCACAAAGAAAGTCTGTCGATAACTGCGGGATGTAGACTTGCATGTTGAATCCGTGACTGAGTGTCTTTGCAGCAGAGAGCAGCAGCTATTCTCTCTGCGTTCCCTCTCACTGAATGGGTTTTTATGCAGCAGTGCAGCTGTGTGCATACGAGCAACCCCGGCAGGAATCTGTTGGCTCGTCTCGACTCCCTCGTCCTCTCGCCTCTGGCGGTGGGCGCACTGAGGGACCGCAGTTGTCACCGCAGCATACGCCGAAAAATATTAGTATTCGGTTAGACAGCGAAGCGCCAGTGAACCATCATTTTAATGGCAATGCAGGGAAACAATGGGTGGTATTGTTTGTGTCATTCTTTGTCAAAACAGTGTCTTACATATTTCTTGTTGGTGGTCATTGAAGTGACGTTGCCACTCTGAGAAATTGTGTCTTCAGAGTGCTGCGAGCAGAAATCACCACACGCATGTTTGTACAACTTCAGCAGGGCTCATCTAAAGACAAGCGCATACAAATGGATTTTGGTTCACCTCCTGTTCTTGTCTGATTATCATTTGCATAATGTCGTTCTCATACTGGCACTCGACTTTCACTTGTTATTCTTTTACTCACCATTGAATTCATTATAATTTCACCCACAAGGGATTAAGTCTGCAGGAGTCGCATCCTCTTATCCCCTCGATATTTTGTCTTCCTTCCTCTGTAACCTCTGCTCCGGAGCGCGCACAGGAACCAAGTCCTGCTGATGCGTCTCATTTGATTTGAAATTTATCAGCGCATTCCTTTATTGCCTGCAGTGTGTCATTCTGCATCCTGAGTTGTCCCATATAATGTCATTGTAATAGCTTTAGCATGCCTTCGAATGAATCATCCTTCCCAAACAGATAGATTAATATGTGGTTAAAGCATTGTCACATTCCTGCCTGTGAGAATCATATTTGTGAGTAGAGATCAGGCATGAAATCTGTTTACAGAGGGGACGTTTTCTATTTGTTTTGATTGTGTTTTGGCTCCCAGAAGACTTAATAGGAAACACACAGTGATCCGTCTCTTTGGTTTATCTGTCTACCAAACTGCAGCCAAGATTTTCATCCTAGGAGAAGAAACAAATACTCAAATGCCTACTGTCTGAGCATTCTGTGAGTCCGACACACAGTTTTCCCTTCTCTTGACTCTCTCTATTCTCTGCATTAACCACTTCATCTCTGCCTCTCATCAGCTTCATGCTTCAGCTTTCTTCTTCAACCAATAACATCTTAAGCATTATGAGCATTTTGCTCCAGAAGACATCCTCTCATTAATCCTCTGACACTTGTTCCCATTAAGATGTGTGAATCAAGACAATGAAGTTGCTCTCAAAGTGTGTCTTGCACACTGAACTAAAATCCCAGCTGGTGTGACACTTAGCCAGCCTTGACATCAGATCCAGGAACATCCACTGGCTCTGCTATGAGAAGTGTTCGGCTTGGATTTGATGGCCTGCAACATTTCTGCAGGACGAGACCAACTGTTGAGAGGCCGCAAAGACGCACAAACAGACGCCGACTAATCCATTGTGATCTCAAAGGATGTGTGGCAGACTCATGGAAAAAGATGACTCGTTGGACTTCAGTGATGTTGAGAGGCATTCGAGATGATTATTTGCTTTCAAATATCCCAAGTTAATATATTTTTTTGGTTTGAAAGTTCTCATTTCCTGTCATGTTGGAGGAGAACAGGATCTCTTTCACTGTGTCCCTCTGACAAAATCTGTGTGTTTGTGTGTGAGAGAGATTCTTGACTTGTGGTTAAGTCAATAGGAGAGAGCTGTTTGCTGTGGCGCAAAGCCCAGATCTCTTTGTAGACAGAAAACATGGTATGCAGGAGCCCAAATCTCACGTAGTACCCACTTTTCGAGATAGCGCGAAAGCCGAAACTTATGACATTATAACACTTTCACGCTGCTTTAAATAAACAAAGACGATCCAGTGTTCAGATCTAACCAGCAGTCGATTGCTTCAACTGTTTGCTGGAGGAAAGCAAACCTCCAGGGAAACCACAATAAGCCCGAGATATCTTCAGCTTTTGATTGGTGAGAAGGGGGACGGGCAGCATTTAAGGAAGGTGCATTAATACAACTCATCCGCAAACACACGTGAGCAACACCAGGAGGGGGACACCTGCAAACATTCCTGCATTTGTGCTATATTAAGGAGCGTCACAGTTACTGGTGCAAACACACATTGCTTAAATATCTGAGTCAGCGCATGTGAACATATGCTCCAGTTAGGACACACAGCAACATTCACACACGTGCATGAATGTTTGGTATCAGCATTTTTTTCCTGTGCAACCCACATGCTCGGCTTAGCTGCTCATCCTTCAAATGCATGTTTTCTACGGATTGACACAAGTCACAAGACAAACGAATTGGCCGTCAAGCTGCAAAGGATTTGTCTCCAGGAAGCATCGTTCTTGCAAACAGATGATGAAAATACAAATGTCCTTTTTCCATGTGCTATTTATAAAAGCGTTGAAATGACTAGTTGAACAGATAAGCACAAAGCAAATTCTCAGCTACTTCTGTCCTTGACAAAGTTTCTATCTCTAACAAAATAGTAACAAATGAATAGTTGACCATGTAGAAACATCCGTCGTGTTTGTATAATAGCGTCCATAAATCTGAGGTCTTTCCAGATAAACACTCGCTGCGCTGGTGATTATTAAACTAACCTGACAAGTGAAACCCACATCAACTGAGAAACCCTGAAAGAGGCACCTCAGCAGTGCAAATTGAAAAACCTTTGAGCGAGGAAAACCACAGTAAAAGTTGCTGTTTTCTTTAGCTCTTGTTTTTCCATTTCTCTGCTGGGTCGATATCAACAGTTCACAGCGCAAGCTCAAGATAGAAACTGGCAGTTTTGGGATTGGAGCAGAAAGCAAGAATGTTTTTTCTGAAAATTAATATTTCTTGAAATATGAAATTTGAATAAAAGGCAGAATTTGTGTGCGGTGTGAGTGTTTGTGCAGCGCTGTGGGTCAATATGATAATTTTGGGCTGAGGCAGATTTATTTTCTGCTGAGGTGTGAATTCAGACACACTGAAACACCAGAATGAACTCTAATATGAAGCCATGTTTCAACATGGCAGTCTGATCAGGAACACTTACACTGAGTCATGTACTTTTGAATTCACAGGCCTGTGATTGTCTTCAGTCTGCACACATCCGCTGGAAGCCCAGAAAGACAATTATCCCCCGACCCGAGCCCCCGTACATCTCGTCAACATATTACGGAGTTTACATTACTGTGTCAACCTTGTAACAAAGTATAACCACATATACAAACACACTGTAACTACCAGCACAGCAGGCACGCCAGCCTCACCGCTGACCCTGGCTGCTCTTTTGTCAGACCACATCCCCACAGCACGCTTCCTACTGAGCCTGGCTTGTGTTTTGGTGATGTTAGCGTGCAACTCAAAACTTTTAGCTCCACACTCCACCTATTGTTTGTTCAGCGTCCTGCATCTACGCGTCAGAAAACTTCCCGTCGAGCAGAAGGGTGAAAAGCTCGCTTGATCTGGATTTTCAGAATGAACACAGACATTACAAGTCACGCCGAACAATCAAGGTGGTGTCCAGAAAGTTACCACAGGGATCAGTGGTTTGTGTCCCTGAAGCAATCAGAGCAATGTTGCATTTTGATCCTTATTGCTCATCCACTAATAAGGCATCTGAGCTCTTTCTGAATATCCCAAGACCAGTTCATTTTTCTCTCTGTATTTTAGGTGCACTTTGGCTCTCTAACATGCTGATTTTAAAGAGTTGTGCAGTTCAACTTTATGCCAGCTAATCAGCCCAACGCCATCATGAACTACCAATGGATTGTGAGGCTGGCAGCTTCCCTGTGTAGAGTAACAGCCGGGCCAGGATCACCACTGGAAAGATGATGAGTGCTGATGTGACAGCACTCAGACGGAGGAGATGGACGGATGCTTCCGATTACTCACGCGTTGCATTTTAGAACGGCCTGTTTTTTTCCCGTCCGCGGTGAATGTCAGCATGCTAATTCTCTGATCAGAGAAACAATGGTGAACATCTCACCAAGACTAATAAACCTCCTGTGATCTGAGCAGAAGCAGAAGTAGCAGTCGATGTCACAGCACAGCTCTCAGGACAGGATGTTTGGTTGGACAGGCTTTTTTAGAAAGTGTGTGACTTGAGTCAGATTTGGGAAAAAACAAAAAAAAAATAATGTTCAGTTTTCTGGAGTCAACATTGGTTTCTTTTAAAGTGAGTACAACATTTGTCAAACCGTAACCAAGTACTTACTCTTTTAATCACAGCTCTAAACCACAATTTTTTCCACTCTCCTGGCCAAGTTATATTTGTGTCTGAGTCCGGCCATAACCTCACGGTGACACGTTAGAAAACATTCACATTAAACATTTGTGATGTGTTTCTTAAGAAACAGGGTTTTTTTTGCTGTGAGATCAAAAAAAGGCCTTTGTGGGTGGTTTTAGTGGGGAGAGACAACTCAATTATCTGTTTGTTTGGAGAACCTACCCGCTGTTGTGAGGGTCCAGGAAAACAACATCCACTGACTTTAAAACAGATTTGTATTTTGCTTATAATGTGTGTTACAAAGGAAATGCAAAATACTGCCAGCTATGGATGTTTAATGTTGTTTTCTCATGCATTTTACACTGTATGTATATCTCAACTTGATATTTGTCCTTCACTGCAAAAGTGTTGGATGTGGAATTGTGCCATATGCAAGCTCATGTGACTGAACCCAACGAATGCTTAATACAAGCAGAAATTCACATGCGCAGAAAAACATACGACTGTGATATAAATACAATCCCCCCGAAGGAATCTGTGCCAGTGTGTGATTAGATACGCATCTTTTCGAGCAATCTGGAGCAAGCAGCAGGATTCTGGCAAATACTATCAGTTCTGCATAATTCTCGTTTTATCACAGCTCCTCTGTCTTATTTTTTGAGTTTCATGTTTCAATTCACAAGGGTTGGAGGCTGTTGTGTCTTTGTGAACGCCTCCTGTGTGTCGGCATGCCAGCGTGTGTAACTTTAGCCGCCTTGTCAGCACATAATCGAAGGTTCGGGGTATGTTCATTGTGGCATAGCAACAGTGATTAACCAACTTCAGCTCTTCATGACTCATGGTGTCACACAAGCGAAAGAAAATGATAACGTTTCCCTAAAAATAGCATCAATCATTGTGCTGTTACTCACTGTCTGTTCTTCCAAGTCAAGTTTATCCAGCTGAAAAGATTTTGATGTTCAAGGTTTTATCTGACGCCCACATTTTCTTGTCACCTTTTTGAATCAGAAGTACAAAAATTCAACGCCAGTCGGACCTTGAATCATGAACTAGAATGATTTGCTCTGCTTAGGAGGGGGAAAAAATAGCTGTGGCTGCGGTGTGTATCCAGGTAGGCTCTGATAAATGTTTCATATGGCTGCTCTTCCTAATGGTGCATTAAAACATATGGGGCTACAGTGTGAGTCATCAGAGCATGACCACTTTGCGCCAGAACCAATCTGTAATCCTGGCAGTGGCGGCTGCAGTAAACATCCATACAGCACCGCCTGGGAATGAAAAACAGGACCAGCGCCTCAGTGCATCCCGGCAGTGATGTGGGAGTCAAATTCCCTTGCGATACTTCTCCGGGGAATCACTTTATCATTCACAAGTGACTTAATAATTAATTCCTATCTCATTGTGAATCACTACGTTGTCCCAGGAATGCCCCTTCCCACCTGCTATCACATAAGTGTGTATATAACACTGAGAATCGCTCTCTGCCTTGGATACAGTGCGAGTGCGTAGGATTGTGTTTGTGGTTGTGATCACTGGTATCACTTTAAAGCCCTGCAAGAAACACTTTGCAGCACCTGGTGTCACCTCTTGTTTATTTAATGAGTATCTGCGAGTTGTGTGCCTGAACTGACCGCAAAGAGGGAAAAATGGAAAAAGGAACAACGACACATTATTTGAATTATTTATAGTCAGTGAAATTATTAATAGACTACCGAAAAAGAGCCATAGGAAGGTAACACCGGCTGCCGGCGCTCGGCACATCGCTCCTCTGCGCTGCCCAAGTGTGACCTTGAAGGCAGAGTGAAAACGACACGCGGTTTTCACGCGCTCATAGAGATCCATTCAATTAGCGTCACCGACTCCCCAACTTACTCCCACGGTGCCCTCGCAGGCGCGCTCCCAGTCACGCACTTCCACGCCGGCGTGCACGCGCAATCGTGAGCCCGGTCTCCCTGCCAGGCTCTGTGTAGTCGCGGTGTCCCGCACGACGCGACGCGGAGCGAAGCACGGCGGTCGTTTTCAGCTCGGGACAGATCACTGCAGCCCCCCCACCGCAACATGGCGACAGAGGTAAGAGACTCCCCCGGTTTCTCTTTTGAGGAAGGAGGCAAACCTGGAGGAGGTCCGCACCTCCCCGGGCTGTTTTGGAGGAATGCGGGGTGGGAGATGCGGGGTGGGAGACGCAGCCCTCCTTGATGCTCCTTCGCTTTTCTGAGCCTCGTCTTCGTGACTGTTGCGTAACTTTGAGCGGATCGATTAATTGAATCTGAAGGATCCAAATTAATTTGAAGTGAGGGGAGTCTATTTTCATCCAGAGAACATTTTAAATCCGCTTCACTCACTTTAAGCTTCGTTTATCAGCTCTATGATTTCAGACAGACGTCCTCATGCGCACAACTTGTGGAGTATTATTCCCTCTTCAACTGTTTACATTGTTTAACAAGGAAGAGAAACTGTTGTTATCTTGGAGCATCATCCAGCAGGCTGAAGAGGCTAGTGAGAGTGAAGATGATGATGATGATGATGGAGCAGTCAGCACCATGGACAGGGACAGTCTCAGTATGTCCTCCCCCCCTTCCATACATGTAATTCAGCCCAGCAGGGCTTCCTCCTTGTGTTTTGCATTTTCAACAAGTTACATAATGAATCACACGTCCACCCTCGGCTCTGTCAGACCCCCTTCCATCCTCTGATGGAGCTGAAACGATGATCAGAATGGGGGAGCTGCAGGGAGCTCCTGAAGGTGTTTGTGTCGCGACTCAAACCAGCCTCCTCCGTGCTTGTTGGTGTGTTTTTAGTCCCGTCCATGTCCAGAAATGCCTCAGCGCTCTGAGAGCAGAAGCATGCGATCCTCTCTGCCTCTGCTTTGTGTCCTTGGTTATGCCACCGTCATGCTGCCTTAGTTATCATAATGATGATCTCAGTCGAGGAGACGGCAGCTATTACATGGAAACAAGTTCAGGATGGCGCTCATGCAGCCAGTAACGAGCCTGCATGTGCATCTATCTGGCCTGTCTAGTTTATGGCAGAGTTGGGGTGTAAATTCACAGTGGACGGCTCTGCGGCTAAAAGGTGCAGTGGACAGCAAACTGGACAAGATTCATGATTTTTTTCTTTTTTAATGCGGAGCCTGAGAGACGTTGGCAGAGTGGCCGTGATTCCTTCTGGTGGTCTGCCAGCACCCCCTTCCAAATCCCATAAATTACACACGTGCACACGCGTGCACATGAACGCACATTGCAGAGTGAGAGCTCGGGATGGATTTTTTTGTTGTCCAAAGACCATCAATTATCCATGGCAGATTCAATGTTAACAGGCTCCTGCAGTTTGTAACCATCAGTGATTGGAGTCTGAGATAAGCCTGACTTTGCTTCCTGCCCATGCTTTCACCCCCCCCCCCCCCTTCTCCCCACTCTCTCTGCTCATATTAAAGCTCATCCGATGACATTTATTGTATGCGAGGTCAGCAAATCAGTGCGTTAAGTGGCTGCGTAACCATCAGCTCCTTCTGCACCTTGTTTGTGCTGCACGGACCGTCGTGCTGATCTATTGTGTCCACCACTGCTGGAGCTTCCTCCCAGTCTGTAGGCTAAGCCCAGCTGCGAATGTCACTGTTGGGGGATAATGTGTCAAAACACAGTAATCAGCTGATTCAGAGTGGCACCAGCTCGGCTCCCCCACTGAAGCACTGTTCCATCTCTCCTCCTGAAAAAGATTTTGTGTCCCGGAGTTGATGCCAGTTGTCTCCGTGAGATTACCTGTAAAAAATAAAAGGTTAAATAAAAGGTAAACACAGATCTATCCACCGAGAGAGGACTGTTTTGTCAACACATTTGAAACCTCATCGGCTTCTTCGCTCCAGGCGAACCCAGCTCAGCGGTTTGTAACCACATATCTGCTCTGTGTGGCGGGGGACCGGTTACAAGATAAGGGGATGTGAAAAGAGAGAGGGAGGGAGAGCTAACAGTCAGAGGAAAAAAACCCTCCTGAAACAGCTACAACAACCAACCATCCAACTCGGAGTGCATTTTCTGCGCGCGCGCTGTAATTGTGTACGTATCGTTTGCTCTGTTTGCCCACTGGCAGCACTCACCCTTGTTGTCGCTGTGTGTTCCTTGAGTCGGAGTGACTTAACTAGGAAACATGTCATGGCAATGAGGCTCACACACAGAGCGGCAGATTAAAAGCGGAGAAACTAAAGAGGGGGATGGTATCAGGGGGGAACAACTGAGAAAAGCATCAGGAAGATTTCCTCTACATGAAAGCAAACCACATGAAATTACTCACGCATCTAAATGTGTTGACTTTGTTATTTCCTACTGGAGGAATCTTTTTCTCTCAGCATTTTTGCATTTAGCTGTTTGGTAGCCTTTTTTATTCAAAGTTTGCTGGATGTAATAGTTTTTATGAGCTTGTTACCAAGTAATAAGTCATCTCTCAGTTGGTAATGTTCCACTTTGTGGCCAATTAGTAAGCAAACAAATGCTAATTGAGAAAAAAAAAAGCAACCGATGTATGAGCAGGAGAAGCCAGACGGTGCAGCAGTGTGTTCCTGCGTGATCAGTGTGACACTTTAACATTGCCGTCTACCTCCACACTATTTTTAGACGCGGGGAATAGACTTGATCTCAACCCTGATCTCCCACACAAGAGAGAAAATATCAGCAGTCTGCCAGCAGAAAGCGTTCACGTCCAGGCCTTAATGGACGGACGGCTCGGCCAGTAAATTAATCTCCATGTGGCTAAAGAAACCTTTCATGATGTCTCCCGTGTCACTGCAGAGTGTGCAGGCGCGATGAAAGGGAGGACGCTCAGGAGTCATCCGTCTATATGAAGCTGCAGAAAAGCACGTTTTTGATTAGAAACAAGTATAATGAGGCAAATCTTTTCTCTCCAATTTATAAACAAACAGGAGGGAACAGGGCTTTCGCGGCAGAGCTGGTCAAGTCTGTAATGAAACTCTGTGGCTGCGATTTCCTGTGTAAAACTGGGAAATTTGGAGTTTTAATTGGAAGTTCAAAGCAAAGTGTTTGCAGAGCTGGAATCCGAAGGACCCGGGTTTCACCATGGACAGGTCCCAATCACAAACACTCACAGAGCTGAATGGCAAACTTTACCCTGCTCCTGACTTATCGACATCCAGTCAGAATCAAAGTGTTAATAAGAAGATGAAACAACAGAAGTTTGTCTCTGCTTGTGTGTTTTTGTCACTGGTTTTGTGTTGACCTTTTTGCATTACTTATCATTCATCCTGTACAACACCACACACTGGCGTGTGCTGTATTCGATGTGTGCAGTTGTTTTGCTGTTCAGTTTCAGGCACTTGTGCCATCTTCATCGCTCCAACTCTTGGCCAGCTGATTGTAACTTGGATAAATGCTGCTCAGCTGAGTGCCTGGAAATAGTTCCTATTAATAGAATGATATGATTTTTTTTCTTTCATCGTGATGGCCTGAAGATAGAGCGCTGACGAGCGAGAGGGAGCTGTCTCAGAGAGACAGAAAAAGGCAAAAACAGAGGAGGATATTTAGAGCGCTGGTGGTGAGATGATTGTGGCTGTGAGCAGACCGAAATAGCAGCTTGGATGCTATTCCTGACAGAGTGATATACCCTATAGAGATGAAAGGCTCACAATGTGCTAAGCCTGCTTACACGGGAAAGACTATGTGTGGCTCCTACAGGCAAGTAATCCATCGCTCGATAACAACAACAGAGCTGCAGTTTGTTTAACTTTGACGCTAAAACAAGCTGAAATTTAGGAAAAGAAATCTGCACAAAGCTTAAACACTTCCTGTAAAGTGTTGGGTTTTTTATAAAAATGATTATTTAAGACTGCATCCTGTTTTCACCACTTTGTTTTCTCACCCTTTTATTGTTTACCCCCCCTCCTCTCTCCCCTGGCGCTCTTACAGTATCTCTAATTACCGTCCTCTCGAGGAGAGCAATTTAGATCAGCAGGGGACGCGTTTACACTGGCCCACTTGCTTGCTGCTGTACGCTTGTACGGGGAATGACTGTTTGGGTGTAAAACATGGCACTCACCCCCGAAGCGCTTTAGAAGAGGAGTCATTCAGAGTGTTATTACTGCAATTGGGCCTATTGATGCTGGAGGGATAAGGCGAGAGTGCCAACCACTGTAAGCTTTCAGTGCTGTTTATGTAGGAAGGTGTGAGCCGCTCTCGTACACTGATACACCTTCAATGACAATGCGACTGGTAACACACAGAGGTGTAGTGGTTAGCACTGTCACTTGATATTGTGAAGACCCTAATTTGATGCGGAGCTGGTCTGGTGATATACTCAAAATAAAGTAGGTATGGAAGATGGATGTATGAAATCACACCTGCAATAAATGACACGAAGGCAAAAATCGACTGTAATTTTACAGATTTTTCAACATATTAGTGGTTCCCAGTTTGTCTGGGAGCCCTGGTTTTCGGACACTGAAGATCGGACTGCACTGTAAACTGTCCAGTGCTTTTATTTTGAAGGCTCCTGCCTTTGTAAGTTGTTGACAGTGGACGTGTCGACCAGCATTTAGGTTCACTGTAATTTTTCAGGGAATCTGGAGATTTTGCAAGATGCCCACTGCCCTCCTTGAGGGCAATTTCGCGTGTTCCAGGGAAAATAGGTTTACAGTCACACCATTAGACAGCACAGGTTGTTTTTTTCTGCTGTGAAAGTCGAGAAGAAAAGTTTTCGTGGTCAGATATAATCACAGTATTCTGTGTGGAGCCACAGGTCTGCGCGGCTCTGAAATTATTCACACCTTTGATGCTCGTCTACCTCACTGAATAGATTTTGAAATTCAAATCCAACATGTCCGTCCTCTTTGTCCTTCCCTGTCACGTAACTCCACAGTTCCACAACCTTCAGGAGCTGCGTCACAGTGCGTCACTGGTAACAAAGGTGTTCGTGCAGAGAGACTACAGCGAAGGAACGGTGTGCCGATTCCAGACCAAGTTCCCCTCAGAGCTCGAAAACAGGGTGAGTGCTCACACAAACACCATGTGAATGTAAAATGCTGGCTGACTCATAACTCGTGTGGAACAGCCCTCAAATGCTTCTTTCCTGAATCATTCCTCAAACTGCAGAGAATGACCACAGTGGTGTTAACTTTAATGAATACAGACAAACATAATTGTGTTGAATTGTTCTGGAATTGAGCTCATTTCTAATCCTGCAATGTTCAACTTGATTAGTATAAAACAAATACCAGTAAAAACACTGCAGGTTGCTCCTCTCGCTACGTTCACAGATTCATATATGACCTTTGATGTTCTGCACTTCTTAATTTGCATAATGAACGTGTTGGAGCCACAAACCTGTGTGTCCAGGGAAGAAAGTTCAAGCGAGAGGAAAAAGTCATTAATTTCAGTCGTTCCACTGAGCGCTGTGGGAACGAATAAGTGTTTTCATGGAGAGGCTGATTTGGAATGTTCTTTTACCTTGCTGTTCAAGCAGCTGGTGATGTTATTATGTGTGGATTTTATTGTAGATTTGTCTAGCAATTAGCATCTGAGGCAGACGGTCCAAACTCGCAGAACAAAAAAAGCAAAACACATACGCAGGGGAACAGTGGGAGTCACTGTAAAGGCACCATTAAAAAATCTCATTTGAATTTGCATCAATTTGCTGCGAAACTTTCCTGTCAGATGCTCCATCCGCAGCACCAATTACTGCCATGCTTACAGGTAATTTCTCATCTCAGCCTCAAGTTTTTTCCGTCTCCGACAAGTGAGGTGTGTTTCTTAACAGCTTGACAAAATGGGAGTAGTTTGGGCTGAGCAGAATTCAGCTGGTATATTTGGCACGTTGTTTTATAGCAGAGCAGTTTTGCTCCTGCTGTTTTGCCAGAGCACTTTTTCGCCCGTGCAGTCGTCGTGTTGTGTGCCGGCCTCTGTGTCCCATACTGGATGTTTGTTTGCATTTGCAAGTAGATTGAGCGAACGCTGCTGGAGGAAACGGTGAAGACGCTGAACTCCTATTATGTGGAGGCTGAAAAAATCGGAGGTCAGTCGTACATGGAGGGATGCCTGGCCTGTGCAACAGCTTACATCATCTTCCTCTGCATGGAGACTCGGTATGAGAAGGTAATAAATCTCAGCACACCTCACCGCTTGCACCAAATGGCCATGCACTTCTTGTTAGCCAGAAAAACCATTTAGCCATTAAAAGGCAGTTTTGACTTCAAAAAGGGAGTTAAATCAGAGGCACAATACCGCTTTTGTTTGGTATTTTCATAACTGGAGCGAACAAGTAAAGAGCTTAACATGTAGAACATGAAAATGGGAAGACAGGTTCTGAAAGAAATAGCTAGAAACTCGCTGTAGTTA
>JAUESE010000018.1:10032840-10043058 GCA_032274725.1 Malacoctenus triangulatus | reverse complement strand
TGGGGGGTTGCCTCCCCAAATAAAAATATGCGTTGCAAACAGGAAGTAGGCCTGTGGGGATTAAAAGGAGAAGTGCTCGGCTAAGAGGGGCTTTATGAACAGGGTGCACTCATATTTTCTCCATTCTCCCTCATCCTAAAAGCAGCTTTTTTCTCCCATTGTGATTAATCTTGATAGTGCGATCCAGCCTGCTTGGGTTTCACTTAAGACTCGTGTCGACACTTCGCAAGAATGAGCCTTTTCCAGAGATGTAATCAAAGCCTAACTTCCCAAACCATCTCTCAATGTTGATTCTAGACACTAGTATCTAGTGTCTGCAAGCAAGCTGAGATAATTTAGGTCTTTTCCAGAGAAATGACATGTCTTCACAGAACAAGCAAAGCCTGAGTGGATTTATCTCCAAGCTGGGTGAAAAGTTCACCAGAATTAAGAAAACACATTTAGGAGTCGCGACACTGAACAAGATGATAAAGTTCGCTTTTCCCCCGCGCGCGAGTCCTAAAAGTACATGAAAGGATGGCGACTGTGTGGGTGTACAGTCCATCCAGCCAGGTGCTCTGCTTTCAAGCTGCTGCTTTCCTGTTTGCCCGGTGACCACTTCACAGCGCCACTGTTTTCTCTCCGGGTGGATTTGTCAGCTGCGATCAAGCCAGAGTTTTGTCAGGAGTAAAATCTATTTCCTGACACAGCGGGGTTCATGTACACACTGAAATACATAAATTTGATTTGTTTGAATTTTGTCACCAATTTCCTTGACACTTGCACGTATTTTAGTTACAGGTAAACATAGAGGGAGGAGTGGGGGTGGCGGGCTTATTTTCCATGAGAAGCAGTGTTTGTACAAGATTACCTCAGGGCAAATTTTACACCTTGAAAGTGTTGTCTCTTCATTCGAGCGAGGTCTTATTACTTGAAGCGCACTAAAAAGCAACAGCTGCTGACCAAAGCGGCGGGCAATCACAACAGGCAAAGGCAGCATTAAAAGGAAAGCAGCAAGATCACCGCAAACAAACAGGAGATGATGAGAATCTCACAGCGCTATAAAAGCCCAGTAAAGGGGGCTTTTAAGACAGGACTGCAAAACAGATCTGTGGGGAGGTCAGCCGAACATGCAAAGACAGCTCTTTTCAGAGTTTGTGAGCTATGACCACGATATACAGTCTCTCCTCTGTTTCAGCCTTGATTTTGGAACAATCAGAATGTGCTGGTAAGTTAGTTTCAGTGGCCTCGGAGGGACATGTGGTTTTGGCAAGCCGTAGAGAGATAAGATAAAGCGGGCTGAGAAGAGGGCCACTGAGGAGATTACAGTGCAGGACTGATGTGCTGTTGCTTGTGCTTTCCTCCTAAAATATGAGGTGCAGCTTTTTGGCTGTGTCGCGCTCAGGAGGAGGAGAGGGTCATTTTCCAGTGTAAAAGTTGGTTCGAGTCCCCTCATCTCGACCCAGTTTGTGCCAAAGTGTCCTTGGGCAAGACACTGAACCCGGAGTGGCTCCCAATAGTGCAGTAGCACTTTGCATGGGTCATTGTCACCATTGGCATGTGAGGCATCGGGGGAATGTGACTGATGGTCTGATCATGTAAAGTACATCGAGACCACTGAGGTGGTATATTGTACCATTTAGCGTTTAATCTACAAATTACATCAGCTGCTACTTTTAGGGTGTGACCTTTATCTATGTTTCACCTGTGCATGTATGACTTTCCTATTAATCCTCTGGGATCTTTTCAAAATAAAACTGAATTTAGGGATAATTGTCATCACTGAGGACGATATAAACGTGTACATGTGTGATCGTCTGTGTCTGTTTGTGGCCCAGTAATGGACTGGAAACCAGCCCGACGTGTGACCCACTTATCACCCATTGGCAGCCTGGACTGGGATTCCAGCAGCACGATTGTGACTGTAGACATTTTGACAAACTGCGCATTGATCCAAGAAGGTGGAACCGAGGCTGGAGCGTTGTGGCTTCTTCACCTCTGATGTTACATTCAGAGAGTTGGAATCCAGTCCTGTCTTCACTGTCTGTACTGTTGTGAGGATATTGTATGGAGGTAAACGGCACCCTCATGGGTTTAAGTACAGAGACATGACAGAACAGATCCTGAGGGAAGCGGGTACAGGGAGAACAGGAGTGCCCAGTGAATAGAGACTACACACGACACGAGCGACTGACGAGGGAAAAGGCCCAAAACAACGATGGAGAAAAAATTCATTGGCATGGTTCATTTTAGATTAAAGGCCGAGCACAAAAAATAGGCAGGGTGCCTTGTACTTTATAGAGGCGACCTGCCTTTCCAGCATGTTGCATGTCAAACATGAGGACCAGTCCGGTACGAACGCAAGTCCTCTTTTAAATGGTTTGATTGCAGTTTGATTTGAGACTGAATGCTGCTGAGACGAACCACCCTTAAATTAACCCAACGCAGGATGTGCCTGTTCCAGAGGTGCCAAATCCTGGCAGCTGGATCTTCGTGTGATGATGTGTTTTGGAGGAAGTCCTGTTGGTGTTTTTACCTTCTTTTTCTTTTTTACGAGGTGCTGTTGATCTGTGGACTTGTAACAATTACCACACACCAGTTCGACATACATCACATGTCGCCCAGCAGAGCATTGTCATGAAACCACCAATGCAGGATGGGTTTGGTTTGGTCTGATGTCACAAACGCCTCCGAGTTCAAAGAAAACGCAGATCAGACGGTAACTCATATTTTTTTTAGAAGCACTGGTTCGATAGTCACTCCCAATACAGTCGCAAACTTTTGAACTCACATGATGCCTTCTCACAAGGTGAAGCGTGTGTTTGACCAATCATTGATTCAGTTCAGTGAACACAGTTGCAGTTCGTTTCCGCAAGTCCAACCCAGCTTGAAGTGATCAAGCATCATGTTACATACAATTTAACATCCGCTGTCACAACACACCTTCTCACCAACAAACATCCTGCGGCATCATGCAGCAACAACAAGGAGGCAGGAAGGACCAGACCGCTCAGTATGTGAGAGAGTTTTATTGATTCACAGTAATGATGAATGAAACGATTGTGATTTGCTCTGGAAGTGAAATTTGCCTCTGACTCAGCCAGTGTCTTTCCACAGTGATCCCAACTTTCCCAAAGGAAACTTGAAACAAAGCTTATCACTTTCATACTTTGAATTCTTACCAGTAAAATAAACATGAGGGAACAGATTACCATTTGTAGGTGTGTCGACAGAAAAAGAAAAAAAAAACTTACAGCTTCAGTTCATTTGGTGGCACGAATGCATCACAGCAAGAAGGAAATGAAGTCACATCATATGAAATGCTTTGTTTTACTCTTGAGATGAGGTCAAAGTCCCTGAGAGCACAGCTTTAGATGAAGATGGTTGTAGATAAGCACCTCGGCGTTAAATACAGAATTAAAAACTGGCCATAAAATAACGATATCCCAGCACTACGTCTACAGCAGGGGCAGTAATACAGCCATAGGATGAATGTGAACCAACTTAGGTTATGGAAAACGGGTCAAAACAACAGGACACACTCTGATTGTGTGTCGGCATCAAATGCATACAAACACAAAACAACAGAACCCAGCAAACATTAGATTCCAACTTTCAGGATTAACTACTGACACCATCTTCAACTGATATTAGTTACAGGCTTTTATGTCTGAGCGAATCCCTATAAAAGGCTCCAAATAAAAGATGAGTCAACATCATGACAACTGTGGTGAGGAATAAAACAAAACTCTTAAAAGAAATTATTGAAGTCTGCAGTTGTCCTGATAAATGACGCAACCTTTTCACAAGATGTCCTGGAAACTGTCCACCGTCTCAACGGGGTTTAACCTCTAAGACAACCAGCCAAACACAATAAACACATTAATGGGTGAAACGACACCATTAAGACGCGTTCCAAGCTGGTAAAAACATGGAGTTGTATCATTGTTGAGTGCACTAAGAGTTACTTATTCAGCAGAGTGATACCCTGCGTTTAGGCAGGCCTCGCTTGGAGAAAAAAGGAAGGCACTGTTTACTGTGTCCAAGCGTGAAAAGGAGTTTATTTTTTTCCTGCCAGACAAACATGTTGTTCTCGTTGGGGAGCAAAAAAATGCCAGCTTGTGGTTGGTCACTGCATGGTAGTAAAAACTGTCTGCATAAGTTGTTCTCCAAACTTCTCTCTCTTTCTCTCTCTCTGCATCCTTCTGTTTCACTTTCTTATCCTTTTCTTTCGATCCCTGCATTTCATCCCTCAATCCACCGTCAGATTGAAGACGGTCCTGTCATTTTTGCAAAAAAACTCGATCTTGGCTCACTCCACGATGAACAATTCCATGTTTCTTCGTAAAGTCACATGCTACAGCCTCAATGTCAACCCGAACCTTAAGTCAAACCAAACAGACATAATTAAAAGGCTTTTTATACGCTTTTGAAAGCCAGCCTGCCTGCGGTTTTGTCAGAGCAGCTTTCCCTCCCATCTAAAAGCCCGGAGGAGAAAAAACTGTTCGGTTACTACAGTTTTAACACCGAAAGTAAAATAAATCAACAATTATTCATCTGCATAATGGGATTGTTCTAAAGCGTCGTCTTGGGTGAACTCAGTTTGGCTAATTATGTCAGAAAAAACATTTGTAATTAAATGCTCGTGAACAAAATCTTTACTGCGCATAGTGTCTGTGAATTGTTTGAATAAATAAAGTAATAAAGTACAGCATAAATAGCACATTGAATATGAAAACTAAACACAAACCATATATTGTACTCTGAAATGTAAAACTTTATAAAGTCATTATTTGGATTAACGCCCTAAATAGTCGAGTTTGGCGGCGAGTTCAAAACAGAACAGAAGTAAAAGTAGAATACTGATGTTTAAAAGATAAAGTGCTTTGTTCCATAAAAATATTGAGACTGTTTCTTATTTAGTCCAGATGAAAAACAAAACTTCACTTTTTTGTTAAAATCGAACTAGTAACAGTAAGTAACGAAAACAAAAAGAGAATAACCAAAATGTTCTGTACAACACCATTCACCTGAAAACAGTGAGGGTAATACTTAGACATACAGTATAGTTGGAGAGCACCAATATAAAAGTACTGTGAAAGCACATCATGACTAAAAATGATCAATTTCAGTGAAGAATTTGGAATTAATTTGTTGTTTACTCAGATTTGTCATCAGCCAGCCTCACTGTTGTTTTCATTGGCATTTATCTGCAGTGTTTTTAAGGTTTGTTATGACTATTAAAAACTAATTTAAGTTACTAGTAGTCCACTTTCACAAACGCCAGTATGGTTTGAGTCGATATCAAGACGAGTCTTCTTCAATAACTAGAGTATAAGATCATGTTGAACCTCGCTGCACTTCCTTGTCATCGGCTGACTGAGTTGAGGGTCTCTGCGATGGTCGCTGTGATGGTTTGAGGAGCTTCAGCCGAGGAGAGGAGCAGCCAGCTTTTTATGGGTGTTCTGTTTTTGTGGGTCCTGATGTGGCCAAAGAGCCACTGAACTCAGCCCACCCTGAGCAGTCTCTGGGCCCCGTTTGGAGGGCCTCCGTTCTGGACCCTGGGGTGGGCTACACAAAGTTGTTGGTGATTTGCCTCTGGTGCTCAAACAGGTCTTCAATCTCTGCGCTGTAAGCATCACCTGTGAAGGGAAGAAGTCCAGATGAACTCTTGGTACAATTGGAAAAAAATCACTTTTAGGTTTCTAAAGGTTATAAGTAGAATGTTAAGAAAAGGGGTTTTAAATAATTTTCAGGACAAATGTACTTCTCTGTGTTTAACTTCTATTAATAACAGGGTCAAAAAAAATCTGTGCAACTATTTTCAAGCAAAAAAAGTCAGTGTCAAGTGTATTTGTCCCTCACCTGCATGACATCCATACATGTAAACTCTGTGGCCGTCATATCTGCACCGACACCTCATGACATTGTTCATGAAGTCAGACTCAGCCATGTCCATCGAGGGGTTGACTTCCACCTGCAAAATAACACGGTCATGCTTGATGTCTTTCACATGGGGAAAAGGAGAATCAACACATTGATACGCAGCCTTTCATTTCAGAAAACACGCCTCATCCTGATCACTGGGAAAGAGATTTGGGGATGTAAAGTTGTAAGAGAGCCTGTCATTAAAATACAACTCCACGGCTGGTATTGTTTTTATTGTCAATCTGTTTCTCATCCATAAAAAGTCGAATGACTTTTCCATGCAGAATTCCCATTTGTGAAAAAAACCCCACACTGGACAGAACTTTCTCACTGATGCTGGAATAATGTGCGCTTCACTGCAGAGGAACAGGAGGCCCTAATAAACACTTGTTATGCAATGCATGAAAGCTACTTCAAGGGAAGCCTGCTGTGGAGGAAAAAAGCACATCTTACACAAAAACATGACAACCACACAACAACGTGGACTCGAGCTCGTGCAAAGGAGGAATCTGCTTCGCTCCTCACATAACAAAGCAACAATAAGAGCTTAATTAGCTTGAATTGGAAGAGGAGTCGTTTTGCATCGGAACTTTTCGATGTCAGAAATCTGTCTTATTCCGCGTGCAGCTCCACATTCTTCCAATAGTCTGTCATTTGCGGAGCAACTGCTGATACAACCTTTCTCATAATCTGGCCTGGTGATAATACTCAGAAGCCATTTACTCTAATAGCTGCTCTGTGCACTGTTACACCCAGTTAAACTACAGGTTACAAACAGCTTCACAGAGAACGAAGGCAAACACAAAAAAAGAAGGACACTTGGGGGAAAAAAACAGCAAACGCACAAAAATAAGTGTCTCATAATTTTTCAGTGTAAATTACAGTGCTGGAGCAGTGTGAGAGACTTTTGCAGGTTCACTTGAAGAATGTGTTGCTCAGAGGAAAAGTGGCAGTAAAAATAAAAACAGGGCAGCAGGAATGCCTTGGTGGCAAATTAGCCGTCTCTAATGGAAGGGGGGACTAGGTGCTGTTTGAGTAAAGGGAGGCAATAGTTAATTTGGGTAATTGGTGTGTTTCATTAGCATTGGGTGGTTCAAGGGCAGGCGTGCTGAGTCTCTCTGTGAAGCGTCAGAAACGTCTGGCATCGTCTGCACTTTACTAGATAAATGAAAGAACACAGCGGAGGGAACGAGAGCTGCCGTAAAAGTTGTTTGTATTTTTCGGCAGCCTTGGTTAGAAACAAAACTGCCCCGCTGCTCGACTCACTCCGCGCTTTCTTTCTTGCTCTCGGTTAAATTTAGTTACGTCCTTTGCGTGCTTGGCCTCACTTAACACTGACCTTTTCACCTTCGGGAGTGATTCAAATCTCGTTCTCTTATTATCTGCTCTCCACTCCGCTCCTCTCCATCATTCAGTCCTTCATGTCGCCTCCACACTGTGCTGCAGCAGCGTACCACTTTATAACCATGCTTCCCTCAACTGACTCGAAATACACTCCGACGACACATGCCTCCACATTTGTATGTGACAGAATGATCATGAGAAAATTAGATAAATACACCCTCAATACAGCGACGTGGAGACGTGTTAATTACAAAGAGTGAGTGTGACCTTTCAGACGAGCAGGCGAGCAGGAATAATTATCTAACAGTCGGTCTCACTGTAACCAGTGTCCCACAGCCTGGATGTAATTGGCAGCAGGCTAAGATCAGAGGACTCCGGCATACCGTAGTGGGATCCGAAGTCTGGAGTAGAAATGGAGGATAATGGGCGATGGAGCCCTTGATGTGTGTTAGTCTGCTAGCCACAATGATTCGGCCCGACAAAGAAATGACAGACAGAGAAAGAGTTGAGGGGATGACTGTGATGAGGAAGGCCAGTAGGTTTTACTGAAACGCTGAAATAGAAACCTCAAAAACCAACTACAAAGTCCACCTTCACGGCCTGTGAATTCCTTTTTATTAACTGAAAATCCCTCATCTCCAGGGAGCAGCCAAAGTGTGCGTCTGAGCCTCAGATGTTGGGAAGTGCCGAGTCGCAATTCTCCAGTACCACACATGCACAGAGGTTTTGGGATTTTTTACTTTACTTGAGAACTTTTTACCTTCGTGGTTTCATTTTTTACAGTTTCATTTTATTTTGAGTTCCTGATCGAGACCACCTCCGAAATGATTGGGAACAGTAATCTTGGTTGTGCTTTTGTCTTTTTATCGTTGTCACAAAAGTGACTATTTTTCCCATTTCCAGATGTGCCTGAACAACAATGCAAACTTGTGAAGAACATATTATAATTTTGGCTCCCTTCAAAAGGTTTGAGCTGAGAGTTATGCCAGCTCTATGGATAAGACGCAGTGGGATTATAGTTCTTAATATTCAAAACATTGTTTTCTAACACTTTAGGCCCATTGATTCATGACGGTTTATTTTGGAGGACAGGAAATGACATCTGACCTGGAAGATGTAGTCTCCTGGTCTCACGTCTGTCACATCGATCCACTGACAGTCGATGTCGTGGCGATATGTGTCCCAGCAGCCCACAGAGATGCCTTGGTCCCCCATATTGTAGCAGGAGAACCTCTTCTGGAGTCCTAAAACGCACAACAGCAACAATATCAATCACAACCTCAGAGCTCATTTAATGCTCAGCACTCCTTGTTCCTTTTAAGAGCCTTTAGCTTCCTGGATTGTATCAGAGTGGGAATTGAGTGAACGTTGCCTTTTTCATACAACTATTTCATCCATGATATACCAGGGAAATGGAGAGTGAACAAACAACAACAGCAGCAGCGATCTAATACATTAACCACAGAGCAAAAACTTGAGGAGCTGCCGTTGAAATATTGATATTAATTTCCTGTCACTAATGAGGAAATGAGTTTACAGGGACACGTGAATAGTGTTGAACATTACCGTCAGGGCAGTATGTGTCCTCCAGACAGAAGCTGGCCTTGTGTCCCTCTGCAACCCTCGTGCCGTTCAGAGTCAGCAGGTCGTAATGCGTGAACACCTCGATGCTGTGGTAGTGCCTGTGACGACAGAGGGGAGAGTCCGGGTGAGAGTGTGCGCACGTGTGTGTGTGTCGGCTTGTCCCTGTGTGCATTTACACTAAGTGAACAGTGGCTGCCCTATGGCCCGTATCCTAATGACCTCACTGCTCGAACATGAGCATGGGTGTCACCGTGACACCTCTCACAGAAGCTTGTTTCAGCGCCAGCTCGCTCGAGCTGTTTACTCGCATCCACTGAATGGGGGGCTTTGAAACTCACATGCACAGCTCCCATATGTTGTCATAAACGAAAGCAGACTTCACTGTGCATGGGCTGCCCTGTCCTTTGTATTGCACGAGACCTGCGGTGACTTGACAGGTTCGGCCGTCATTTCCACGACACGTGCTGCAGGGCCACTCATGATACTGAGGGCATGACAACACCGTTCAGGTCCAACACGGGCTTGGTGGGCCACGTCTCACAGACCGGCAACACTGTGGGCCTCCCTTCAAAACCGTCTTTCACCTGACATCACAAGAGTCCAACAACAAATTTCAGCATCTTAAAAATAAATCTCCAGCTTGATTCCAACCTCTAAATCCTGACACACACTTAAATGATTTACAACCAACTGACCAAGCGCTGACAAAAGGCTCTTATGTTTAATGCTCCTGTTGCTACCTGCAGTGTCACACCACCTGTTCCACGGCACAGTTTAGCTTGTTTTCTTTCCGGGCAGCAACGCAATTAAAACAAATATAACTCGAATTGCTGAAAGTAGAGGGGTCTGTGTCGTTAATGCACGCACAAGCAATTTTGTATGAGGAGCAGGTGTTTATCAGAGTATTTTTGACAGCGTCTAAAAAACCCCACAGCTCACCTGTTGCCAGAAAACTATGAACCACAGGTTTTTCTCCTCCCACTCTAAATGTACCCGGGGAAAACCACAGCATCGCACATATAGTGAGTATTTACAAAGTTCTTTGGAGAGCAAATAATACACACCTAAGGGAAATAACAGGAGCAGGCTGAATGAACATCAGTGGTCCCCTGACTTCAGTGACTCTCATTTTTACAGATGTTTTCAGACATTCACAATCAATTTGTTCATCTGTTCAGGGATGCTCTACCTGTGACACTGGTGCCACGTCCAGCTGTCTTTTGTTGCTTTGGGTCTGAAATCGGAACGGCCCAGGTTCATGATGCGGGAGGAGAAGCGCAGCAGGCGGCGGTGGCCGTACGGCCAATTCATCCGTGCTGCGGACGACGACAGGCAGTTCTCCTCATTGGCACAGGTCAGCAGGTGGAGAGGTCTGTCCTCCAG
>JAUESE010000018.1:9903087-9919867 GCA_032274725.1 Malacoctenus triangulatus | reverse complement strand
GTGTGTGTGTGTGTGTGTGTGTGTGTGTGTGTGTGTGTGTGTGTGTGTGTGTGTGTGTGTGTGTGTGTGTGTAAACATGGAGGCGTTGGGTTCTGTGCAACACGCTGGTGGAGCAGCACAGACTCGCTTTATATTGGAACCATATTTCTCCCTCTGCACAACCCGTACACACAGTGTCAAGTTAACGTCAGGATAAGTCGCAGATACACCATGCGAAAATAGCTAAGCACCGCATTTAATAGCTTGTAGTACGGCGACCGTAACAGTATCCCGGTCCGTCTCTGACCGATACGAATGACTGATCAAACTGCGTCGATAGCTGTTCTTAAACTTTTGACTAGCGCCTGGAATAATCGCAAATTAGAGATGCGAGTCTGGAGATGACCTTGCTTCAGTCACAGTGTCTTGGTCTCGCAGCCTCAGAGGATCTGATTAGTGGAGGAGCTGGTCCAATGAGAAACAGAAGGCAGCGCGGGTTTGCTCGCAGAACCGCGGGAGCTGCTGGAGAGAAGATATTGAAACCATAATGGAGGCGCTCATGATAAATGCACTGCACCAGGATTTCCTTGGGTTTTTTGGCAGTTTACCTTCAAATCTTTCATGACTGGTCCTGCTGGTTGTAACTGTGCACGTGGTCTGTGTTAAGTATAAATGCTACATTGCTTTTCATCCGTCTAGTAAAACCCTAAATACTGTCATCGACAATTGTCCTCTGTGTGTTAAGAACAATTTGATGGATGAGCAGCTCTTTCCGCTTCACTCGGCCACACTCAGTGCACGAGGCAGATATCTGTGTGTGTGTTTCAATGCCAGCTAATGGGAGTTTTTACAACTGACAGAGAGAATTACAAACATCTCACACACATGGAGACAGTATAAAGAATATGATGTCATTTTATGCACATTACGCTTCGCCTCATATTCTTTGTTAAAAATAATGAGGTCCGTATTTTCAGTTACGTGTTAAGATCAGTATGGACACATAACTAGGAACTCTGGATGATTGAGTATCATTTTTGAAATACACATTTTGACCATAAACAGGAAAAAAGACTCACAATTAATCTCTCTAAACGGCTTTCTTCCCTGTCAGCGCTCGTCTCCCGAGGATTCGGTTTTAGATTCAGCTTTTAAAGCAAGCCAGGACTCGGCTCAAGTTATGTGTGTGTTTACATGTGTGTGTGCATGTGAGAGCTTACATGCTCCAGACAGAGTAATACGGGCCTAAACTTCTAAATTGACATTAGCTGTGGCAGTAGGCTGTGTCTCACAGGAAGTCTTTTCATTTCTCTGTTGAATGAAACCAGAGAGAGAAAGTACGCCAACATTTTTAAAACATGGTTTTTGGGTTCAAAGAAACAATTGTGACCACAAATCATCCAAATGTGATTTTGTAGTGAGGAAATGTTTGTTTTTCTTTTATAACATTGCTGGGTTGTATTCACATTTTTTCAAGTACACAGAAGCACGAATTGCAAAGCAAGTTTGAATTTGAAGTTGAGCTTTTTAAGATGCTGTTGTCAGACCAGAAACATGAACAATACTTCACTTTGTGGGACTTTATCATTAAGAAATTAAGATTAAGTCATGTCAACTTATTAATATGTGCAGTCTTATTCAGATCACACTTGCTCGATGTTGTCTTGCATTTAGCTGTGAGGACATTTCCTCATTACAGCAAATTTAGACATGTGAAACGTTCGTGTAATGATGTTTGGCATCGTGACATTTTGTTTTTAACAACCTTTTTTTTCCTTTTTTCATAATATAACATTCACAACAGTATTACTCATTGTTCCTCCGTCTTTCTCTTCTCAACCTGCTTTTCATAACTAAGTTAAGTGAAGCCATTTTTCCAGCTGAAGACCTTTTTGAGGCCTCCAGAGCAAGTCTGTTCCCTAATACCTAACAGCACCGTGCATTTCCTTATTTAAAGATGATATACGATAACATGGAACTGATCCTCGCAGCTCAAAAGAGAAACAAACCACAACGTGAAGCTGCATTGGCACAAATGCTCATGTAATGATACACCTGTAGGTTCAGCAGCAGAGCAAAGCGGGATTTTATTGGAAACTCCAAATGTGTTTCTGCTTCATGTGGGTGGTATGAAAACCAGCTTGTTTGTGTGAACGTGCACAGGCCCCAGTGTACGTGGACGTATGTGTACCTCAGCGTTTCAGGGAATATGCAGAGCTTCAGAAATGAGGCATAGCGCTGACTGATGCTGCCGGCCTCTTTGCTTCACAGAACTGGCTTTTCTATCAGATAGACAGCTTGACAATATCCAGACTCCACTGTTTCCGCTACACACAAATACACAAAGGCACGGCGAGAGATACACTCCCATATACAACGGCCTGTGCACACACACTTGAACCCACACAGCTCCCAGGGTTCGCTCTGCTTGTTGCTGGCTGGACTGTTTGCTGGATAAAAGGCGGACTTGCAGCTGAGCGAGCACAGAGAAGTCAGACCTGTCCAACAGGCTTTCATTGTGTTCGTGTAATTGAGAATTTAGAGACCAATTTAAGACATAAAACAACATTGCAGTTGTTTCAAAAGTATACAGTGTGCTTTAATGATTGAGGGCTCCTACAGACCACTAATGAAGCAACTTACATGCTAAAATGCTACAATCGAGGATAAAATGGAGTGTGACTGCAAACCAGCCTCGATTGAATTCGACTTCATGATCACTTGTTGATACGCATTAATTGTCTTTCTCCATTGTGACTGTGAGAACTTTGCTGAGTGATTTGTTGGGACATCCGAGGTATTGTACAGTCTTTGTAATCTGATGGCATTTGTGCAAACCATTTATTTACCAGGTTGACATTTGTTATCTCAACAATACTCTTGTCTGTTCACTTTGTGCATTTTCTCGAGGCTCCTTTACTTGTTTCATTTTTTGTTTGCATTTTTCCATTGTTTTTTTTTCAACAGTTTGCCTGAAGTTGTTGAACAAATTTTGTTACCACAGTTAACCTGACTTGAAGTTGAAGCTGGATTGTGTCACCGAGCACATCTTTAACAGTTTGTCATCTTTGGAGACTAACTGAGGTCGCACAGCCTAGACTTAAAGTCTAAAACTGACTAATGATGTGTGACCTGAAGATATGATTCACTGTCACTGTGATGAGCACCATTTCCAACAGATGGGAAGATGATTTCTTGTAGAATGATTGATTATCAGTGTCTGCTTAAGTGAAACAGTAGATCATTTGTATTGTTCCCTTTTGGGAGAACAACTGTATCCTCTGCTATTCCACTATGAGTTTACCATATCATTATCTTCTCAGGGTCACACAGATGTGATCGCAGTCACAGTGGTGCGTCGAGCTCACGCTGGCATACGCAGAAATCGGTGCACTCAGGGATTCGCTCTGTCCCAATGTCAATAATTCAGCGTGACCAAAAGCACAGATTTCAGCTTCAGGGCTTCTGGTTGGAGTGCTTTTATGTTTGGCTTCAGTGATCTGTAGATTTCCTGACATCAGGAGGGTGAATCCACTCCCGTCCCTTTAGAAGAGACCACATGACACTTCCTCCTGTCAGGCGATAAACAAATGTTAACCGATGCTTCCCAGTAACGCGATACTGCCTCCTTGGGCTATGAGTTGTTGTTAGCGTGTGCAACAGAAACTGTAACAAGTGCTCACAAGGACACTGACTTAGAATAAGCCGCCTGTAGCGAGACATGCTGCTCCAAATATGTTAAGTTGTTTGTCCTGTTTACCCAGAGGAAGATAAACTAATAGCTGTAGTTTAGCTTCAGGATGAATAAACAGTCAAAACTTGAAAAACTTGAAAGCCAGAATTCTACATTTGCAACTTGTAATTTCTGTTTTTCCACCATTTTATCTATTATTTTCCAATCAATCATGTTGCAATTCTTTTTGTATTCCTCGAGTGATTGTGGTGCAATTAAGCTTGTCACAGCTGCAGAGTCTGACTGAAGATCAAAAACACATTCAACACATTGAATCAATATTAGACTGATGTTTTTGTTGTTTATTCACCAGAAAAAAGTGGCAAGTGGTGCCATTTAGAAATCTGAAAATGCAGAATAGATTTAATTTCAAGCCTCTTTTCCATGAAAAAAAAAAAAATCAATGAGTTGTTTTTGATGCTTAGTTATGATTAGAATAAAAACTCAGCACTTCACAGAAATAGAGAAGACCACTGTCCAGTTTGACTGAAGCTGTTGGAACAGAATCAGTCATAAAATCACTCAAGAATCGTTCTGACAAAAACACACCGACATTTATTTTGACCTTACATACTGCCAGCAGAGAAAGCGTATACTTAGCAGCTCACTGCGCCTCACGGTGCCTTTATGATGTGCGCGCAGACTGCTGCCTTTGTCTCGCTGCACGGCTGCTCGCCTTCTGCTCAGATCTCAGGTGAGGAAAAGCCTGGAATCACTCATCCTGACAGCCACATCTGGCGCTACTTTCTGCGTCCTGATGCCCTCGACTCCGCTGCTGCAAACAGACACCACTCTGGTTTAACCACAGAGGGAAGGAGTTATGATAATAACATCATTGGTGGTTATTAATGAGATGGAGAACAGGCAGTTTACACAGGAGAAATCCTCCTAAAGAGCACTATGTGCAACAAAACTATTGTTACTGCAAGTATTCAAATTTTTTCCTGGTTTGTTCTCAGGCTTTGTCCTGCTGTTGCTGAAAAGCAGATTAATGCCAGGTGCAACAAGCCAGCTTTCTGTTCTCTCTATTTGCTTTTTGGATTATACATCAGCAGCAGTCATTTGGAAATAAAAGCTTGCTGCAAATGCTGAATATAAAAACCAAGTTAAGCATGGATACAACTTAATAACTCTCTAAATCTTTTCGGTTTTCAGATGTTTTTGTCTTAAACTCAGCTTTAGACATGGTTGAACGTTAGTGCTTTTTTGGAACCTTGCACCTTTTAATGGCTTGTCTCGTATCCAGAGGGAAAAACCTCACATGCACCCGGGTCTGCTCTGCTTTTGTGTTTGTGCCACACTGGCCGGAGGTTTAATTTAGCGAACTCAGCTGGTACCACATCCAGCGTTTAGGGCGAATTCTAGTTTAACCTACGCCAACGAGGGGCCTCATCTGGTTCCCGTTGAACCTACGAAGTGAAGGTCGGAGTTCAGGGTAATATTTACATTAATGGAATGATTCCAAAAGAGTTGAATTTCAAAACAAGAGCTGAAGGTATCCAGGAGCCGCCTGCCGTCGCACGTTAAAACATAAACAAACACTTTTGGCACTCTCGCCATGCACCGGCATCTGCTGCTGGCCTTTAACCGTTACTGCATGGAGAGAGTAATGCAATCTGATGGGGACTGCAGGCATGAATGTGAGTGAGCAGTCAGCTGCAGAATAAAACCGTGCTCAATGCTTTGAGGAGTGCATCGCCACAGGAGGCCATGATGGGAAAATCAGTCCGTCTGGATTCTCACTGACTGTTGGTGAGGATGAGAATCTGCAGCCATGTGTGGAAATGGACACACACACACACAAAGGTTAGCGTTCGGTGAAAGAAGGCTGATTGCGTGTTGGAGCCCAGGTGGAGTTTTCTCACCAATACATTTCTAAGAGTTATGAATTGTCCCCGTTTTATGCAGCTGAATTGTTTGAATGGATGAATCTTTGGTTTATATTCTATTAAATATACAGAATGGAAGCTGGTTTCAATAAAGAAATAAAAGCCATATACTTATATGCTCCCTTGATTACCTTTACATTCACTCTTTTGTGGTTGATTTGTTTGTGGTCGTTCACACAACCTTCACACTGAGGTGTTTGAGATTGTAGTTTGGCATTTTATATCTCAAACTTTATTCGTAAAGGCAGTAGCACTTATTAAATAATACAATGAACTCTCTCAGTGAAATATTTTAAATAGATCAAACACAATTCCGGTTGTTCCTAAAGTTCCTTGCATTCCCTCTGAGTGTGAAGACTGTCATAATAAAAGCTCTTATAAATGAGTTGAACTTTGGCTCCAAATATGCACAGCTGTGATTCAAAGAGGACCACGGAGCCGGCTTCAGAGCTGCGCTCTTGCTGGGGCAATCAGAAGATCCACAAGATCCACATGTTTCCCATCATGCTCAGATCGCCATGTGATTTTCAGATGCATAAAAAAGAATCAAAGTTACAACTGCTTTGTGGGTTTTTCCCAGCCAGGTCTTTAGACAAACTGTACAACTTTGCCGACTGTGCTGGTCTGCACCTGATCCTGGGGCTCAACGCGCTGCACCGAAACCCGGACAACTCGTGGAACACCTCCTCCACCCTCAGCCTCCTGAAGTACGGCGCTGGCAAGAAGTACAACATCTCCTGGGAGCTCGGCAACGGTCAGTACTGCAGCACACCTTATACTGGTTCTACTGGTTCTGTTGGAGTGAACGGCAATCTCAGTGTGAGTCCAGAAAGGTTCATTTGAGGATGACAATGTCCTCGTTTGCCAGCTGGACATCGCTGCGTATTTTCATTTAATTTCACAAGTAACAAAAATCCCAACAGAGGCCTATATTTTAGCCTGAGCCTATAAGTAGCAGGAGAAATCCAGTGATCGGACCATGTGAAAATTTCAGTAAGCACTTAAACCGTAACGAAAGTAATCATTTCAAGTAAATCGCCCATGCAGAGCAAATATATAAAGGCTGAGTGAGAAGTGATCCTTTGAATCTAATAGAGATACTCACATAGTTTTTAGGAGTAGAAGCCAGACACACATGAAGCAGACATACTGCAGGTTTTATCTTTGCAACCAGTTACAAAAAATGTCTTCATCCTAGCAGTGAGTTTGCTCAAATTAAATGATTCTTTTTGGTGAAACTCGCTCTGCCTCTCGTTTTGTTTTAATGAATCTGCGAGGCCACCCTGTGCGTTCGAGGCATTCCCCTGACTCTCAGTCCGTCTGTCGATTACTGCGAATTGCCCAATTATCCCTTTTTCTACTGGCTGCTGGATACTCTCTCTACAACAACAATATTCTCTGCCACCTCCCCACCGGTGTTGTACAAGCTCCATCTCTCCGGCTCAGCGCGCTCTGCCTTCTCTTCCCAGAGCCGAATGCCTACCGCAGTATGGTGGGTCGTGCAGTCAACAGCACCCAGTTGGCTCAGGACTACACCAAACTCCGGACCCTGCTGCAGTCTGTGCGCTACTACCACCGCGCTCACCTCTTCGGCCCCAACGCGGGACGACCCCGGAAGAACGCCATCCTGCTGCTGGATGGGTGAGTCACCAAGTAAAACAATGATTGGCCCAGATTCCACTCCTTGTTAGGCTGTTCTGCAGGGGAAGAAGGGGGAAGGTAATGGAAAGTATGCCGGGGCAGTTTGAGACTTTTACCGGGCTTTACTGTGTTTAAGGCACATAGGCGCGCACACACAGACACACACACGCAGCCACACGTTGTAATGTTCAGTGTTTATGGATTTCCACCGGCAGGTTTCAGGGGCTCGGCTTCAGCTATACCCTGTCAGCCTAAATAAAGTGTCATCTGACTGATAACGTGACGGCACGATGTCCCACCTGCTGGTTTCAGCCAGAAGCTGCACCAGCTTTGACTCCAGTCAGCTGCAGTCTGCACTTTATAATATCACAACTACACAGTCTCCAAGCAGGGCACTTGTAGCAGTTTAGGCATCAGAATTGTCAAATATATCTATTTTTTCTGGACGATCATCTGAGTAACACGACATGTCCTCTAAATACTCATTTTTACAACCTTCAGGGAAACTCTAACATTGAATGTCAGTGTTCATTAGAGGTGGAAAAGTAAAATAGTTCACAGATTTATGTCAATGTGGACAATGAAGATTATCAACTGATGCACTACTGCCCAAAAACAGTTATTTAATTAAGTTACATTTTCTCCTTTGTTTTAGTTTTGCTCAAAGGGAAATAAACTGGACTTAGATGGATGCATCAGTGGCTGTGTACAACAAACACCGTTTGAGAAACAAAACATCGATGCATTTACACGACCGTCAGTGTTGTGCAATCCAGAGAAATCTGACCCGTTGGACGGATGCTGGCTTTTTTCCTGGATGAGGTTTTCAAAATTTGGATATCATTCTAACATAATTTTCAAATTTTACTTGAACAAAGCTCACGTTTTAATTGAGCCCTGCTGCTGGAGACAAACATGCAGTACGAAACAGAGTTGTGAGCAGGTATAAGCAGTTTATTGATATATCTGTCCTGAGCTGTAACTCATCTTGTGGATGTTCATAATTAAGCTCCAGTATAAACAAAGAAAAGAAAGCTTTTTTTAATCATGTTAAAAGAAAATCTCTGAAAAGAATCACTTGTAATCGTTGAGTTTAACAAACATGAGAGTGTTTTGTGTATAACATCCATAACAGTGTCTCAAACATTCAGCTTTTTGCTATCACTGTAGAAAAGTAATAAAAATCTGCTCTAAATTTGAGCCTTTATGGAAGTTAGAGGTGGTCCTGCATAGTTACAATGAAAATGAAAACATCTACTCTCTCTTCTGGGTGGCTGAAAGCAAACTGTAAACTAAACTCCACTGTCCTGTCACAGGAGATTAAGAAGACGTTTTAACACAGATAATAAGACATTAAGAAGTGACGGCGGTCGTATTTCCACCGCTGGATTTACCGTCCTGGATAGACCGCGGGGAACTGGGATCCTTTTAACTAGAATGCAGCTCATAAAGTCACTTTAATGTGCGCTAAAATTACAGTGTTTTCCTTTGTGCACTTATGCATGCACACAGCTCGATGTGAGCAGAGGAACTGTTATATGTCTCCATTTATCTCAGCCTGGATCTTTGTCCAGCCCCTCTCTGCAGCCACACACATTTTGACAGGGAGGGAAGAGGGGAGGAATCATTTGATATGTGTTTCCCTCCACTGTGGGCTTGAATTACTTACTTACTTGCTGCTTTTTTTTATCTCACTCACTACTGACAGCTTATTTTTACTGTGAACTAAAAGGTGGGTGTGCGTGTGTCTGTGTGTTTGTGTCTGTGTGCGCGCACAGCGATGAATATATGTGTACTGGACCGTTCAAGCTGATTAATGAGCAGTGGTCTCAGAGGACGGAGAGGATGTAAAAGATGAGCAGTGGGATGAAGAGGAGGAGGAATAAGAGGATGAAGGGTAGAGAAGCGGTGTACGCGTAGGTCATGGGTGTCACGTTTAATGACGGGGCGATTCTCATGTGTTTGACACTGTTACGAGGAGGTGGCTCTCATGTTTGACAGGCCGACTACTCTGCTGCTCTCAAGAAATAAGACGAATTAGACGCTGAGCCGCTCAACAGTCCAAATATCGGGGCTGCACAGACTAAACAAGGCCGAGTGGTGAAAGTTGTGTGCTGTGACATGATGTTTAGAGACAAGCTGCTACCCCCAAATATGGAGCGATTTGGGTCAGGTAGCAGATGCTGCAGCTCAGGAAGAGGAAGGCAGATAGCAGGAGGAGCTGTGTGTTTTCTATATTTGTGTACAGGAGGAGTCCATTTAAAAGTGTCTGGAGTTCATAACAATTTTTCATGACTGCAGAACTGCGACATGGGCAGCAAAAACACTGTTTCAGCATCCTGCAATTCCTATCGGGGACACGTTTGTCACCTGCGACCACCCAAGGAGAATACGTGTCAGAGCTGTAAGGAAGATGCGGTGGAAAAATTACCTCTGGTTGTACAGCCAGTGAGGAAAAACAGTGATGACCATGCCTCCTTCATAAAGTTTACCCTGCATGAATTCTCTACTGAAAGAAAATAAGAGCAACCTCTAAGACGGAATCCACCAACTCTTCTTTTGATTCACTATCAAGGCAGATTTTGCACTTCTCGGTTCAGTTCAATCAGTTTCACTCTGTAAAGTATCGTGTTCTGGAGCAGCCAATGAGTTATTTCTTTTAAGTGACTCAATATTTGCTTTCATTTTGTAATTTATTCGAGGTGAACAGCTGTGACAGCCTGTGAAACCAGTTTTATGCGTGAGAACAGTTTAAGTGCTGTCATACTGTAAACGTCCATGTTGTTTCCACACGTTCAAAGCAAAGATGTTATTGAGGTTAATTTATCTCTGTTTTCCTTTCAGGTTCATGAAGAATGCAGGCTCTGTTGTGGATGCAGTTACGTGGCAACAGTAGGTATTTTACCCTTTTTTCTCTCTTATAAATTTTGTTTGTAGAAAAAAACCCAGAGCTGACCTGCAGTCTGTGTGCTGTACAAACCATAAATCTGCCATCACCCTTCACGGTGTGTTTTTGCATCATTATCACCAGTGAGTGTATGCAGTAGCCAGCAACAGCTATTATTAACACTCTTTTTGAGAGAGACTGATGTACAACGTGGAGAACTCCGTTTACCCGACAAATGGAACAACAGGAAAGGAGCCTGAGAGACAGCGTGGGTTAAATTAGTAACACCTGTCATTTGTCTAAAGCACATACTGCAGGAATGCATACAATACATCGGCGGTTTGATCTTTTCCCCTGCGTTTTATCTGTATCTCTTTACGTACAGATGTAAAGTGTGCACTGAAAGACGCACCCGCTGTAAGCTCAGGCAAGCCCCCGGTCATTAAGGTGAAGGTCAGGTCTAATTAGGAGAAATTAGATGAAACGGAAGGTGGAAGGGCTGTCAGTAAGTCTTAGCAAAACACCACCCACACTGTTAAAATCAAACCATATGCTCTGGCTCATTCCCTCTGTCAATTAGCCCATTTTACACTAGAGGGTCCAGATTCCAGTCTAACCAGGCTGCGTGACAGAAACTCTGACCTCGACAAAAGGAGCCAACCTCATAAAAGTGGAGACCACTCATTAACACGTCTACGCCATAGGTTTTACTCCACTACATCTGTCTCTGGTTGTTTTTGGAACCAGGCGTGGCAGGTAAGAGACGCAGCACTCATTACACGTGGGTTTGTTTGCGCATGTCTGACTGCAGCCTTCATTCAGAGGTGATCTTGTGGAGCTTGCGATGATGAAACGCATCAGTTACGTCGTGAACGTTTTGTACTGTATCATGAAACACTGATATGTGGTTTGCATTAGAGTGTGACAGTTTTTTTCCCCTTGCAGAATCTTTTTTTGGTTACAGCTTATGCATTTGTGAATTCGCAAATAATGTTGTCTCATGTCTTTAACTTATCATCTATTATTTCTCAATTTTTCTGTGATATTACAATTTATTTCACTCAAAAGAATGAGGTCACCTTGACAGGACATGAGAGAGATGGAGGTTTTAGTCTTTTTGTGAGTTGCAGCGCTTTGGCCCCTGTTCTAGATATTTCTGGTGATTTATGCGGACATAATAAGAGGAAGTTTGGCTGCCGAGGGTCAGTATCCATGTTTTTGGTTTTGTTGAGGTTTGATTTTTTGAAGATTTCTGTTTCTCCACCCACACATTGGAGAGAGATAAAATTTTACTTGTGGTGCAATCGAAACTCTTTTTTGTCATGACAAATTTCTCATCATCTGTGGAACGTGATCTTTGTATTTTTAGGTGTTTATTTTCTTAAAACTATACTTCAAGTCTAACCTGACATATCTGGAGCGCGTGTTAGGCAGAATGTTTTACCGCGTTGTACAAACATTTGGTTCCCCGGAGGATGAATCTTCATGCTGATTCTCTAACTTCTCCTCCAGGACTGACATGAGGTTGACATTTGTGGTTTGGGGTAAACATATACTTAAGTTAAACACTTAACTACAGCCAGCCTGTCGAACCCTCCTGTGTAGTGAACCGCTTTACCTCCATGGTGAGAGATTTAGGTCCGTCAGAAGTGTGTGTGATCAGATGGCTGCCAGTTCTGACTGTGAAAATATGAGCATGAAAAAAAGAAAGGGAAAATAAAGAGCAAGAACAATTTCACCCTTTTCCACCAGAGTTGCTGTTTCGAAGCCCCCGAGCGAAGCACATAATGTGAGCCTAATTGTTCCAGCGGTGGGTCATTAGTGGTGTGAACATCTGAGTGTGAAGCAAACAAGCAAACACCTCCTGCTACTCTCAGAAATAATAAAGAAAGGTGTGCTTCGCGTACCGTTGCTTTGGAGCTGTTTTTGAATGTATCAGTGTCAGTATCAGGACTTTAAAACAATCTTTTTCATATCCCGTCTATTTTTTTTTCTGTGTTGTATCGAATTTATAAAGAAACCTGAATTAAAACTTTGTCAAAACAACACTGAAACGACATCCCCGAAAACACCATGTGCTGCATATTGCAAGTGTTGAGAGAAGAAAGAGATGTTACAGATTTGTGATCTCACCTTGAGGGAAACCACAGAGAGACTGTAAATTTACTCGTGTATTCCTGAGGGATGCTTTATAGCCTTCAGCTGGGATGCAGTAAGACAATGATCTGATGTAACCGGCTGGTCCACATGTACGCTCATTTTGTTCTGCTCACTCAAATCTCTTGCAACACCATGCAGACATTTAGCGCTGTTTCGTTGTCAGCCGTTACACGTAAACTGTTGAAACAGTGCTGATATCTTACTGTTGTATTTTCAGGCGCCACATTTTATTTATGCATAAAATAAATACAGACATAAAGAGCAGAAAGCAGAGTGGAGAGGTGTCATTGTTCGAACAGCTGTGGTTCAGCTGGTGAAGCAGGTTGTCTTCCAGTCCCCGGATTGATCTCCCACATGCCCTGTGAGAGGAAGTGTCCCTCTGTGTTCGCCCTGCGATAGACTTTAAATCTGCATGAAAACCTTAACCCAGCTGGGAAAGGCTCCTGTCTTCCAGGGCCTTTCATTGCATGAAGTGTGTATTGCATGGATGAGGCCTGATACACCTCTTTGCGCCGCTCTCATTTTATAAAATATGCGTTTCAAGCCTGCACCACATTTCTGTTAGTAGATGTTGAAAAGTATTGTCAGTGTGCCGACTTTGCTGTGGTGCTGGCGGTCAGAGAGGGCTGTGTGTAAAAACCAGAACAAGGGATCTTATAAAAACTTGTGATTTTTATTGAACTGTGGTCAGTCTGGCAAGTAATATTTCCAATGTTGGCTGAAGTTTCCAATTGTGTTTGAGGAGTTAAGACTTAAATATCAGTGCACGATCCACCTAATCTTCGTCAAACTTAAAAAAAAACTGTCTCCCTTCTGGAAGAACTTCTCCAACAAACCCGCAATCCCACAAGTGTCAGTCAAAGAAAGTCAATCCATTTATTTCACCTGAGGTTTTTAAAAGTCATAGCCAAAGTTGAAGTTATATAAACATTTAGTTAAAAAATGTTCCTTCCAGCCATTTGTGCTGACTTTTGGGATCTGGACTTAAGAATCACTGTGAACAGATGGCAAGATATGTGAATGATTTGTGTCCAGTTATGAATTCTCGTGTATTTTGTTTACACAATAAAGTTTGGGGACGCCTCCAATGGTGAAGATCAAGGTTGAGCTCAGATTGCTGCTCTGCTTGATCTCACTGGAACCGAACTGAGCTCTGCTCTCAGCAGTTTTGTTGACACATCTGTCGTTTCCCAAACTTGTTTAGTTGACATCCGACCTTTGTTTTTGAAAACAATGTTGCCCTTTGTCCATGTGAACATGGTCTGATGATAATGTGGTCCTCTTGTTTACTTCCCCGATCATTCACGGTATAATGCAATTCTTTTTTTGGCACTGATCCCTTCATGTCGGTCAAACTTCCGATGAGAAATTGGCCGGTATTCTCTGAATGACTTGACTGACTTGACTCTGAATTAACATTAAAGACCTGCCATTTTGTTGGAGTTTCAACATTTTTTGAAATCATTTAAACTGGTCTCAAACATTTGTAGTTTCCCAAAACTTTAGAAAACTCGGAGAAGAATAAAACCTCAGCATGACTCATGTGTCCGTTCATGAACACGCTGCATAGCGAGGAAGTGTGGACTTAAGGCAGCATTAGTCTGATTACTGAAGCGGAGCAAGTTCAATCAGAATCAGCAACACATTGTATTGTTAACACTTGTTAACCCTTCCTTCCTTTGAGACAGCGAGCTATCACACAAGAAGAGTTTCTGTTTCACAAAACTTATCCTGAACTGATCAACAGCTGTCACTTCCATTACTGCTTGGCCAGTTTTAGGTTTTGTTCACATGCAGCTCATTACTATAGTGTCATCGCACACATCTCTTGTAGATTTGCTTAAATCCACCAATGTAGTTATCCAGGGCTCATTGTGTTTCAGTTCAACTTTTCATTATTTTTAATGAAGGCTAAAATACATTGGGGACTGATTCAACTCTTAATGAACCAAATTACCAAAATTTAAGGTAGCTGCTCAAACATAGACCTAAACAAGTCTGTTTGAACTGATAACAAATTGAAAACTGTTGTATTTTCATAATAATGCTTTTCAGTGTTTTTTCTGACTGTCCCAGTAACTTAACCTTCAACCAACTTCCTCCTCAAAGGAATTTTTCCTTTCAAGATAATATACGATCCAATTATTCAGGTTTTGCAACAACTATCATGTTTTCCTCTGCAGTACAAATAAGATGTCAGTGTTTTTTATGAGACCTGAAACATGAACTTGGATTTGTGGTTGTTGCCTCCTTGTTTTTCTTCTCTTGGACTCCTGCTGAGTATGTAGGGGAGCATTTCTGTCTGCCCACAGCATGATGTTCCTCAGGAACTTTGGCTCCCAATAAATTCTCCTGTCATCAAGCTCTCTGAACTTCATCTGCTATTTTTCCCTCTTTCTTTTGTGTCTCTACCTCTCTCACACACAGAATCAGAGCAGATGAATTCTTGTATTGTTCCGCCTCAGACTGAACTATCACTGCTTTGAGTTTACATTCTGTGGGATTAGAAGTAAATTAGATTATTCATACACTAAACTGCAGCTCAGTGAGCCTGTTTCTTGCTGGTCAAAGTATTGAGGTGATGTTTTGGTAACTTGGAGGCTGATTGAGATTGCTGTATATTGACAGTGAAGCTTTCAATTTGTATTTGATAAAGTGATGTTTCAGTTGTGAAGAATTAAAGTTAATTTTTGTCATGCAATTATTCAACATGTCAGTTTTTAGGGATGTCTTGATGATGGTTTAAAGATAATTTGTTTAGCTTTTTGACTCAAATAACCAGGTTTAACTTTATTTTTGTTCAGCACGAACAACTCCAGCTGGAGAATGGTTTGGATAAGTAAAAATTATGTTTAAGCTTATACCAGGAAGTTTTATTTTACATCTCTCATTATCACATTTCATTAAACACACAACTTTGACCTGAACAAAACATTGTGCAATATGGCTCATTTTGAGTATAGTGGCAGCAACAGGACATCAATTGCTTGTGTGTAGTCAGTTTGTTTGTGAGCTTGCGGTCCTCAAATGCAAGTTAAAGCTGCATTATGTAAATACAAAGTCTTATGTGAAAAACACTGCTGTGTTCTTTGGGCCAAAGATCATTTAAAATGGACGGAGGCAAAACAGAAAGCTGTTCTGCGGTCAGCCTGTAGTTTTCGGATTATTTGCACCATCTGTTCTCTGAAACAATCATGTTTGTTGCTCACCTCATAAAGATTATACAGAGTGTTTCTCTCACAGTGTCTTTTGTCTATTTCTCTTTCAGTTATTACATGGATGGCCGAGTGAACAAAGCGGAGGACTTCCTAAAAACTCGCCTCCTGGATACACTGACGGAGCAGATCACTAAAGTCACCAAAGTAATGATGATTCTGTCAAGGTCTTGATCCTCCACTGGAAATAATCTCACTTCATACAAAGGACTGTAAATGCCACATGTACTCTAAACTGAATTTATGCTCTTTTATTTAATGGACGCAAGATCTGCACTGCAAGTCAAAAATAGTTTATTATCAAACATAAATTTCAAAGATCAAATTCAAAGATTTATTTTTTTAACTTTTTCTGACTGCCTTGATGCAGGATATTGAAAAATAATTCATTTTAATCATTAGATATATTTGTATTTCCTTCCAGATAGCCAAGGTAGAGTTCACTCAACCCTCTGATATTTTTTGTGATGAAAAAGCCACATGTGCAAACCACAGGAGAAAGCCCTCAAGGCAAAGGGATAATGTCTGCCATGAGGTAATATTATCAATACTTGCTGCAGCGGCAAACGTGTTGAGTTGTGCGAGGTGAGCGGCGCCAAAGGGCCTCAGGAACAAAAGAAACAATCCTTCCCAAGAACAAAACCTGAAACATTTGATGATATTATACAGGAGAGGGTTTTTTTACATCACCCTGCAGACACTGAAATTAGATTTTGTCTTTATGGTTTGCTCATGTGTTCACTGTTACTTTGTATGCATTTTCATATTCCAATCTTTGTGTCTAAGTAAATATATTCTGTTGCCAAAATTCAAAACATTTCAGCTGTTTGCAGACTCACTTCATTTCATTCAGTCACAGAAATGCACTTAGGTTTGTTGGCGTATTTACATTCTACCTGTATGAGACGTTGGAGTGTCCTGCTTTAAAAAAATCAGATTTCAAACTGAGTTCTTGATTTGAACATGGATCGCACTGACACACCTGTGTCCCCATCTCTTGTTGCAGGTTGTGAACACATACACACCTGGTAAGAAGGTGTGGCTGAGTGGACTGGGGCCAGCCTGGACAGGAGGCATCAATAATCTGTCTGACACATATGCCGCCAGCTTTCTGTAAGTGCTGTGAACCAAAATAAAACTCTGAAGTCATGTTTTAGATTTGGGTCAGAGAAGGTGCACAAAATATTTCAGTTTTAATGCTATTTGTGTGTGTGTGTGTGTGTGTGTGTGTGTGTGTGTGTGTGTGTGTGTGTGTGTGTGTGTGTGTGTGTGTGTG
>JAUESE010000018.1:9835796-9864425 GCA_032274725.1 Malacoctenus triangulatus | reverse complement strand
TGTGTGTGTGTGTGTGTGTGTGTGTGTGTGTGTGTGTGTGTGTGTGTGTGTGTGTGTGTGTGTGTGTGTGAATTGATCACTAATTGATCGCATGTATGAGAGTTCTCTTGAGCTTTTCAGCCAACAGCAGCATCTAATGAAGGATTGGAATATAGGAATGTATCTTTTAAAAATTTTGCTTTTCCTAAAAATGTGAAATTGTTAATGTGATATTGCTGTAATATTATTACTTTGTAAAATAATATCAGGTGCATCTGTTTGAAGGGTTTTCCTTGTCCATGTTTGTAAACATTGTTTACATTGTTGTTTTTTGGACTTAGTTTTGTCAGGAAAAGAACAAACTGCCCAATCAGTTCATGTTCTGAATAGTTTATGTGCTTGACGATGATGTTGTGTGACTGGTGAAAATACAAATAAAAGAAGAGGACGAATCAACCACAACAATGGTCCAGTGTCTCACTATTGCACACCAAAGCATGACAATATAGTCGGAAAGATCCTGGATATTCTCTTGACAATTAGATGGGAATCAATGGTAAAGCTCTAGGGGAGCTCAGTGTAAAAAATCATGTTGGATATGCAAGGGGCAAGTCAGCTGAGACCCAGACAGTTATGAAGGGGTAACAATAGGCTATACAACATAATAAATACAACATCATAGAGCAGGTAACAAAACTTATTTGATGCAACAATATTATGGGCAGCACTTAGGATAATTGCTCTTAAAATCCTTCCCCCCCTTTCGTTCTGTTTCCTTCAAAGTGCAATGTAAGTGTAGCCCTGTGCATCTGTGGTTGATGTGACTGCTCAAATCGATAAGCAGGTAGTATCTAAGCACCCACTGGTGTGTGATGGCGAGGAGTCGTTTGGATGGGTGCATTATCATAAACCCATCTCATAAACCTATCTTTGGATATAGTCAGCCTTTTATTTTACCTTTCACCCATAACAGCGTGTGCTGACGTGACATGCCACCTTCAAAAACTCACCTGTTGGCATTAAACACCCATTCATAGTTTTTGGCTCCACCCCTCATTCACAGGTGTACCAAATCAAAGCAAACCCACAACTACAAAAAAAACAAAAAACAAAACATTTTGGTTCAACAGTGGTGTAGAAAAAGGTGAGATAAGAGAGATAATTTGGACTAAAGTAATGCATCTTGCAGTGTGTTGAACGACTAAAGGAACTGCTGTGTGGTAATTTATTTATATTAACACTTGTGCATCTTGTGGTAATATGTGTCACGATAGGTTAGTTGCTCTTTGCAGTATTTTGATGTAGTTACATGCGTACGCACTGATACACTCTGTGTTTGGAGTAGTTACTCTTTGTATTGAGGCATTTCCCCCTGGAGTGATTTCCTCTCCTGGCGCGCGTTCACATAGCCGAGCGCTTCCCCTTCCGTGCTAGTGCCCGCCAGAGCAGCGATAGAAAATGGCGAGTCTGTGCAAACGGCAGCAATGCACAATCGACAGGCGCGGCTTTCGGCAGGAACTTGACTCGTGGCGACACAAACTTCTTCACTGTGTAGGTAAGGACAACCCCGGCTGCGCAGCGTACTATTTTAAAGGTTGAAATCCGCGTCCGTGTGACCTTTATCGGTGTAAATAACCCGCTATAACCGCACTCACTCGGGGCATCACCGAGCGACTTTTTTTGTCCTCAACTGTTTCCTTCTTACGGCCGCTAACCGGAGCTGTGACTTCGCTGCTGCAGTTTGTGATAACGGTGCACGACTTATCGAAGTGTTTCTTCGCTCGTTTTCACCGCTCTTGAGAGTTTCAACTGTAGACTTTGGATATCTAGCTGCGTATCGTTAGCTTGTTTAAAGGGCACCGTGCTTGTTTTAAAGGGAGTGTCATGGGCGATGCGTCGGCCGAAATCGTTCGCTCCAATGCGCGTCCCCGTGAGGGGAGATGATACTGTATTTTGGATGGGGGAGGGCGCCATACAGTAAACCCGAGAGGAGATGTTTTCACTGTACACGACGCTCACACGCCTCTCTCAAATTACCTCCCGTGTACGCGCAGTGCTGCATTGAGGAAGTGGCAGAGACCCCCACTGCTGGGCGAGTTTCCCCCCTCGACGGTACGCCAACTATCTTGCCCAACGGCTAACGTCAGCTAGCCCCCCGAAAGCGTGCAGCTATCGAGGCGTTTGCTGACCTTACTTGGAAAAAAATGATTTTATCTTGTGTGTCAGTGTTGATTTGAGAAGGGATGATGTTTTAACCTGTTTATGCGGTGAAAAATATGCTCCCACAACCCAAATATCCGCAAAACTGATGTTTATCATGAGGCTCAAAGTACCACCCTGCCTCAACATTGACTCGATCATTTCTGTTGACCCTCTTAACCCACGACGCAAATCCGATATGAAGCCTATCATGTTCAGAAGATACTCGCAGTATTTCACATCATTTATTCCTGTTCAAATTCAGCGTTTTCATGCTGTACATTAGAAACTTATAAGCTAGGAGGACTGGTGCATTTTTTAGCCACATATGAAGTTAAATGGAGAAAGCGGACCTGATGGTTTGTTGCAGTCAGGGTTAGATGCCTCAGTTTTTTTTTTCAAGCCTCGAGAAACAGGTTTACTATCACTTAGCATGCAAGTGGTGTTTTACATACCCAAGAAATCCCTTAAAGACCCCCCTGTTTGCACCCAGAATTTCAGCACTGTAAGCCCTTTACGTACTCAACATTTTCATTTACAATGTCGCAGTTAAGAATTGCAGCAAGCACCCAGGTATCCTATCCTATTCAGGATTCAGTCTTCCCTGCTCTCCCAGCTTGCCTGTTTCCACCCCTGATGCTGGTTCATGTCTTGGCACAGAGATAATCATGACATCTGCGTTTCAGATACACATATTGGGGGGGTGGGGGAATGGAGACTGAACAGCTCCACAGCAACTGGTAATGTTAACGATGAACTTTGCCTGCATAACATTGATTCAAATGGCACCTCTTCCTTTGTGATACTGAAGATTTGGGTAGCCTGGCCGACCTGATTTGCAAGTTATGTTAAATTGTTTCTTGAGCGAAACTGGAAGTACAATGCAATGTGTAAATTAAGTCTACAAACAGAAACGCCCATCTGATTTCCGTTTTGCTGTGAAGTCCTCGCATTTTTTTTCTCGTGTCAATGCCGGTTTTTAAAGGGTGGTCATGCTCATTTGTTGATGTCCTGTATTTTTCTTTTTTTTTAAATCATTTGGGACATGAGGGATATTGGACCATTCCCTTGCTGCTTGAATGTGTGCCTGTATCCTACTTCAGGGCAGACTACTTTGAGCTCATTTCTAGAATGGAAAAACAACACCTCCATTGCAGAACACGCTCTGTTCGCCATTCTGTTTTGCCTGTCCATCTGTGTTGCTGTGAACTGCACCCCAAAAGTTCTGATTGTTTTTTTGTGGACTTGAAACAGTGGTCACAAAAATTGAGTTGATAAGCTTGGATTGGATGGAATGAAATGTACTTGTGGTGAGATCATAAAATAAATAATGGCCAGTTAACCAATTGTCTGGTCACTGAAAAAATATGCACTTGGACAAATTAAATCATAGCTCTTACAGTCTGTATCAAGGTGTTGTGTCGTCACACTTTCAGAGTTGCATGTCGGGCTGTTTAATACTTGGTTTCTTCAAAAAATAAACTGAGTGGTTAATGCCTAACCAGTTTTGAGTAACTCCCCTCAATGGCAAGCACCCATCATTTTGTTGTGTTTGCCATGACATAGTCACATTTAAACCAGCTAAAAGATAGACAAAAGCCACATTCATACTGGAAAGTCACATGGATTATTTGCAAAGCTGTACTTTATACAGCTGTACAGTATTTTTACTTAAATAGTGCTATGTCGATACATTTTAGATGTTAGTGTGACTAATGATTGATCTGTACAAGTGCTGAATGTGTTCCTTGTTTAAGGGAGGTTGTAACAGGCCACATTAAGTCCTTCATGACAGTTTGTATTAATACTCATAATGATGGATTTCTGACACTTACATTTGTAATGTCGACAAGTTTGACCGAGAGGATTGTATTAAAAGGGGGAGGCCATTTTTAAATATATGTGGACTGATGACTCAGTTACATAGCAACAGCCAGTGTGAACATTATGCACCTTCACACACACAGACACACACGCACACTGATTACATAAATGAGGAGTCAGGAATTGCTTAGTGAACCTTATGTTTGCTAACAAATTATTGTTGGTCAAAATGCACAATTTGGTGTTTTTTTATTCTTTGATACAGAGATGTGCTGGTGGTGTTTGAAAGAAAGACCCTGGTTTTATCAAAGCTCTAAATTGTTTAAAAATGCTTGATTTTTGAGTAGAGGAAAAAAACAATTCTAGACCTCCAGTAGATTGTAAAGATGTTTACCCAAAAAAACTCTCTTGTGCACAGTTATATAAATCTATTTCATATTTCATGCTTCATTTAAATTTTAATGCCAAGGCATGAACACAAGCTGTGTTTTCCCTTATAATTTTTGGCAGAATGTAAAACAGATTTTGAAACTGCATTTAAATTGTAGGGCATAACGACTATTTTTAAAAGCCAGAACAGCACTTCTCACGCTGCTGATCTCAAAATGTCACATTAAATCAATTTCACTGTAAATGGCTGCTATGTATAGATCTTATTGAGATGTGTGTTGTACAGAGCATGCACTGTATGTGCCCACAAAACGTTGTGCTGCACATTTCCTGCCATTTTACAGTTTTGTTGTGTGGCAAGTTTAGCTTTTACAGGTTCGAACATTTTGCACATTCCAAGCACAGAAGATCACTTTGTTTATGGATGTGACAGTGACTCTTCAAGATGACAATGGAGCTGGAGGATTTTTTAGAGTAATCTGAAGGATAATTCAGGGTAATTATTTTTCACAAAGTTTTAATGTGAAGTAATCCAAAACAAAGTTGTGTTGTTAAAGGCCACAATACTAGGTGGGCTGTGTGCATATCATTGTAAAGATAATGGAGACAGAATAACAGCTGTGGACCCACAACTGTTGAGTTGGTCAGTTCTCCCTTTATGATTGACAAATGTGCCTTGTGTTTGGGCCATAATTGTCAAGCTGCAGAGTACATGACAACAGCATCGGTCTGCTGGCTGTAGAATGGCATATTCTGTCCAGAACAACAAGGACATACTTTTGTTTGGCTTTTTGGTGGAGAGGGCTGCACGCCACCACCACCACCACCCTGCGAACACTGAAATGGACATTTTGTCTTTGTGTATTTAATGTGAGCAGTAAAACTGCAGGGCAGAGACAAGCGCAATTGTCCAGTAGAACAGCGGCAACAATTGTCTGTATGTTTGCCTATACATGTGCTTATGTTCTGCCTTCCCCCAGATGCAAACTGTGGCTGACAGTGTGTTCTGTCTGTATTTGGAAAAATTTGGACCGGAGCAGAACACTCAAACATTAAAAAATGCCTGGAATGTCAGTTATTCACAATTGCATTTGACATGTGAATGAATGGGAATGAAGATCGACTCAAACTAATTACAAGTTAATATTAATGTCACGCAGATTGCCTTGTTTGATGATATAACTTTGCCCTGATTTTTTTCCCTTTTTGAATCAGTTTGCCTCCTCTGGATTTTTGGCCTACATTTTCCTAATTTGCAACAAGAGCTGTGTAGATTTGCGTATGCATTTTACAAGGCATGACCAACAGCTTTAATGAATGCATACAACTGTGTTTGTTCGTGTGGTTGGGCAATCTGTGCGTGCAAGCATTCTCTTTTTCCCATTTTTGCCTAAAATGATTGTGGTCTCATGTTAGTTATTCAAAGTTATGCCTTGTGCAACATTACACCATTTGACTGTCAGTTTGCATCACATCATGTTAAGTATTCATGGAGTTTTTTTTTCCTGCTGTAGATGTTGCTCAAAGCTGCCACGGCACTGCCTGCTGCATGATCTGCTCCAAGTAGTCTTTATTTCTTGTGATGATCAAGATCAAATTAAATAAGATCAAATTTCAAACACTACTCTGCTCACTTATCATGAATGTCTAAAGTCATCACTTGACCTGCACTCACTCGGTTTTCCTGTGAGTGGTGTAGTTGGCAAAAAGGAAGCTATTTTAGATGGATATAGATTTGGCTTGGTCCTAGTGTGTTGGGCTGCCGTGGAAAGAGGTTAGTCATGCACAGCAGCTCTGCTAATTTGTGCAACTTTGCCATCTCTGCACTCATCCTCATTTCAGCCTTCAGCCCCCAGCCCCATCTTACATCTTCAAAGAGCATTGCTCACGGAGATCAGTGACCCTCTTCATACAAAATTATGCTCTCGTGAGCATCATCATCAGCAGTGGTATAATATTTTAACACGAAGCAGTTCTACATGATTAAAGAGTCAAATTTTCTGATATGTCAAAAACCTCTGGCCAAAAACTGCCAGCTTCAGCAAGCGTTGCTTTTACTTTGCACTAATTTGAGCCAAAGGAAGATCCTTTTCTACAAGCTCATGGTCACTCCTTCAGAGATAGTATGTGTACAGTAGTTGGAGTGGGGGATGGGTTGAGTGGGGGTTGATGCGGCATTGTACACCCTTAGCACTAAGGCAGTACAGTGAAGGGTGGGTCATTCAATGCAAAGCTTCATTATTTTGAGCATCTATTTGAATCAGGTGCAAGTTTTTTCCCCAAGATAAGTGAATTATGAGTAAGTTTGATATATTTTTGTGTGAACACTTGTGAGATGAAGATATGCTAATTTAAGTATGTCTCAGGCATTTTAAGCATTCCATCACATATAAAAATATCTTCTGATGTTAGCAGGTGCACAGATTTCATGTATGCCGTTCTGAAGGCTGACTTCTTGAAAAGGTTGTGGAGCTGGATCGAATGTGAGATGTTGGGCATAAAATATAATGTATAATATATTTATAAATATAATATTTAGATTTACCAGATCTGTGATTGGGAGGACAGGTGACACATTTGAAAAAAAAATGGGTTCACAAAGGTTGTCTGTTTTGATTAAGTGTGAAAACATTTTGTTTGAAACAATCAGCTAAAACAATTTCTGAATCCAATTATTTGCAATCTGTGGAGCGAACAGTTCGATAGCAACAGCTGTTGCTGATGCTCTTGTACACAGCGGCATGGTGGCAGATAGTGAATTAAAAGTTCACTGCCAAGGACTAAAGCTCCTTTTTTGTAGGGCTTTTGTTTCACATGACAGTGAATTCACTGTATTTATTTGGAAGTGTTAACATTTATTTAGTGCTTCAATTACTGAAGCAAAAAATCTGGTGTAATATTATGATTCTAAAAGAACTGCAATTGCAGCATTAATTTTGTCATTTTTGTATAGACCTTAGATGTCCAACTAAGGCTGCCTGATATATGGAAATATCAACATGTACAATATACATCTTGCAAGAGATTGACTGAATGGTGATAAATTGTGTATGTCTATGTGACATGATTTCCTTGCCTTGAAAAGTAAGATGGATCCCCGCGGGATTCATCTCATTATCTCTCGGGTTTTCACAGTCCAACTGCAAATCATCCAAGAATGTGAGACATCTTGATCTGCTTCCATCACAAATGTTTTCGGTCCAATGAGATGAAGGACAAGAAATATTTTGTTTTTGAACATTTTTTTGGATCACTGTTTCAGCTGGTTTTAAAAGGCGGGGCGAATCAGTGTCCTCTGGGGCCAACCAATCATCCTTAGTGAAGAACGATACAAATAAGAAGATACGTCAGGGTTACGTTACAGTGACACAAGCAGGAACTGACTTACTGTGGACTCATACTGTGGCTGAACACACAGTTAAAGTAGCTACAGCCTCTGTTTTCTGAAAGCTGGAGTATATTTCAGCATCAACACGAATCCTTTGATGTCGTTGCTAATGGTGTGGAGGGATGGTCGCAGGGTTTTTGCGTTCTTCTGCTTGTGACTGGTTGTATGTAGCGACAACAGTAAGAAGGTGCAGCATACATGCAGTATATTTAACACCTAAAAATGACAGGAGGGTTACTTTTTGATTTTACACATGGAAAAACGTGATTTTGTGGACCCCAACAAACATACAATGTCAGAAATCAGCAGCAGGGTCTTATCAACCATCCCGTTTAATTCACAAAGATGCACAGCATAGGTTAAGGGTAGGATTTAGGAGGGTTAAGCGGATCCTAGATCTGTAGGATTTCTCTTTTCTGAGTGCGAGTGGAAAGGACAAGGGTGTCACACACTCCAAATCTTTCAGTCTCTGATTGGCTGGAGATGTAGGTCAGGAGAAGGCTAAGGCAGATTGGACAGAGTTGCTGCTCACCGTGAGTGTGCATAAGCTCCATGAAAAGACCTGGAAAGTTTTCATGGTCAAGGTTTGGTCATTTATTAGATTATAACTCAGTTACTCACGGTGGCATGACTGTATTTGCCATTTGCCATGGAAACCAGTTTCAGGCACTGTTTGGTTATTGAAAGACAATTGACAATCTCTCAAAATTGTTTAGAAACGATATGAACATTATTTGTACATAAAGAAACAACTATGCTCAAGTTGTTGTTTGAGAGTTCACAATCTGTTGTCTGTTTCTCAAATATCAGGCATGAAATTTTATTTCTCACTTGGTTACTTTTATATTGTGTATTATAACTGTTTATGAACATTATCTTGTGATGACTCAGAAATCAAACCAAATTTTAGTGTCACAATTAATTCCTGATTTCATGGAGGAAAGAGAAGTAAGATGCTTTTAAATACACTGTAGACTGTGCAGTCTGTTTTTAAATTCGTGCCAGCTCTCCACTCCAGAACAAAGTTTAGTGATTTTTCTTTTTTAATTTATTTTTTTCATGTAAGAATCCCTCTGTGAGAATTGGGCTGCGCCTCCACTCCGTTATAAATTGCCTGCAGGAAATTACATTATACATGTCAAGCAAATAAATATAAAGAACACAAGCCAACAAAGGTTCGGAACAGCAAAATCATCTGGAATCATCATTCCTTTCACATAGTTGGATGATTGACATAAATGACACACTCTCCCCTGAAGCAGAGAATGAAAAGAGGAATCTGTAAAATAGACTGCAATACCGTAACAATTCTTGATGTATTTCTGATGACATGTTGTCAAAGCCGTCAGGGCTGTTGGCATGTATATATATATATTTTTTTGCAATAGGTGATACTTTGGTCCTCACTGTTTTTTCAGTAGTTTCTTTTAGGTTTTAATGAATATAATTCTTTGGCCCATCGAGAACTAGAAGTTCTCAATTTGACATCAGAACCTAAACACTGAGTACTGCATCTTTGAAGTTATTGCACTTGAATTTGTATCTTCAGTCTGTATATATCTACCATCTGAACGTTTCACAGCACGTAAGATATGTTTAGCAACAGCCCTGTGCTGGTTTTATTCCCTCTTCAGTGTAAATAATTGGTGCCTCTTCCTTCTGACATCTTAATAAATGGATATTGTGATGCTATTCCTGCACTGAAAAGTAAATAACGTGGTAGCTGAAGGTATGTGTGGAGCTTACAGTACGTTGACTCTCCGGTGTTTTTATTCATTTTTTGGTGCATCTAAACTGTGGCCACTATTCAAGTTTTTATATACTCATTTATTTTTTAAAGCTTGCATGACAATTCTACATGCTATCAATATTTTATCTTCAGCACATGTAGGCAGCTTGCTCTTCTGAAGTTACATTGTCGGCCCCAAAAACTGGTTTGATTTTTGCAGAGCCACTGTACCGTCCTCTGATGTGCAAGCGGAAAGAAACATAATGTTGCCTCCAAGTCATGGTTTACAGTATGACACATTTGTAAATGCCCTAAACTGAATTCCTGAAGAGTAGTTTGATGTCATAGCACTGCTCTGTCAAACGAAAGTGGATGACCTACTTTCCTGCTCGTGCCTCTGAAATATTTCAGAAATAGGATTGGATAGCTTCAGCTGAAGTCCTGTGCACTAACCCAGAAACAGACTCACGCTGCAGCTATAGGCAAGGCTGTGATTCACCACTTGCCCCCCCCTCCCTCTTTTCTCCCTTTATGTTTGGCTGCTGAAAAGTGGGTGGGAATTTGTTGGGAAGCACAGTGAGGCATTTTAACAGATGACAGCTTTTGTTGAATTCACTCTGAGTTTTGGAAGAGAGTGGATGGTAAGGACTAACTGCATTTTCTACTCATTTGTAAGGATGTAGTGTAAGTAGACCTTTTTACTTTAAAATTTTACTTTGGCATTTACTTTAGTTCAATGACCTGCTCATTCAGTGTCTCTAATCTAACTTGGGACATTTGTTTCTGCATAGGCCTGAATATTTTTACTTGTCAGGGCCTCTGATCTCTGGCTTGTATGTCGCTTATAAACAGCTATCAGTCTTATGTTGTGTTTAATGCATCTGCATGGTTTGAGTCATTACTTTTGGCCTCGCAGTGGCTGACACTATTTGAATAGAGCACTCTCATTTAAAATCCAGTTCAGTAGACAGATGTTCTCTTTGACCTCTTTAGTGCTTGATTTAACGCATGTAGTGGTTTTGGATTGGTTATTCAGGCCCTGCGGCAGTCAGCAGACATTGCATATTGTGTTAATGCACTGTTAAGTGAAGTCTTCTGCAGCATAATGCACTGCATTTTTTAAACAGCTGAGACTGTAGGACACCACCACCACATTTGTAATGCATATAAAATACTTCCTCCCCCTGTGTATGTGAGAGTTTTGTTAGCTGCTGAACTGTAAACTGTCATTAAGTGGACTGTGAAAATTAGGTTTGGGTTGAATTCCTCATCTTCATCATAGGATGCTCCGACACCATCACCTAGCTATGTTGTTACTGGCTGTTTCTTTTTTATGTTACAACATACAGTCACTCCCAACTCTGTAGGTGCTTTAGTTGCCTGGCAACAGGAGGATGGAGAGCATGTATTTACTGTTGAAGTAAAAACCTGGGGTGAAAGCTGATAATGTGTGTTTTAACAGAAGGGAAGGGTGGCTTACAGCGGTTGTCAAGTTGAAACGGAAAGGTAAAGACAACCCTAGGTGTATGGCTAAGGCATCATATCACATGTTGTCTCACTGATGTACAGCAGGCAAGGTTTAAGCTTTTTTTCTTCTTCTCTTGTCTACAATAAATTAATTTGGGCCCTCAGGCAGAAAAGGTTGTTTTTAACAATGATTCATTTTGAGTCTTTGCTTGGCTGCTTTTGGTTTCAGAAACAAGCCCTAATTAGGAGTCGGTATGAACAAGCGCTCGAATTGGATATGCTCAGTTTGCTTGTATATCTCTCTCTCAAAACTGTATTTTTATTGAGTGTTCTCTCTCTCTGTCTGCAGGTTTTGAGAGCATTCTCGAAGGTCTGTTTGACCCAGAGCTGGTAGAAGAACTACAATTATTTAAAGGTAAGATTCTCCAAAGTTTGTCCCTGTAATCTTCAGGAATGATCACGTGTGTCTGAATGACAGTTGTGTGGTTTCAGTGTAATCTGTTATGTACTCAGTGTGACAATGCTGCTGTGTTGTACCATCTGGTACCCTTATACATGCGCTCTGGCGAAAACAGCCCAACGGACTGCTGAAAAGAGAATTGCTTGTGTTCTTACAAAGTTGGTGTTTTGGATGGCTTGGGGAGTTTAAAAGTGCCAGCAGACATTGCTACAATATGTAGTCCTGTCAGACAACAGTGGGCATTATTTGGATTTTCAGTAAATTTGCAGCAAGTCCCAGCAGATGGGCTACAATAGCGGTTGTGACTGAGGATTCACGTGACATAAATCAATGTATACTTGTTTTGGTCAGTCTCACTAAAACAAATCAAAACACTTTCATTTTAGCCCATGCCTTCAATTGATTCATGCATTTCAGTTGGGAGCTTTATTATTGAGTTGTACTCGGAAGAACATGACAATTCAAATTGAAAATGAGACACTGCAGGCTTCCGAAAGAATTCTGTTTATGAAGCGCTCCACTCGAGGCTTGACAGCATGATTCTGTGTTGGTGATAAAACGGACAGGATATGAAAAGCTGCACTCTGAGCAGGTCCGTCAGGAAGCAAACAAACTCATTCCTGATCTGTGGTATTGTCACCTCTGATTTCATAATTCTGTCAGTTCAGTTTCAAATAGTCAATGAATAAATTTGCACTGAAAGAAAACGGAAAACAGTTTTTAGTTGTATAAGAATTTAGTTACATATTTGTATGTGATTGTGTGTTTGTTTTTTGTCTCCACAGACTTAGAGCCTGCCACAGTGTCTGATTGGTCATTTGATGAAAATTGTTTATTCTGCTGCCTGAGAAGAGATAAAGTGAAAGTAAGACTTGTTTTTTTTGTTGCATTTTGAATCCATTGATGATTAAAGATCTCAAAGTTACTGTCTTGCTAACTCCCCCCCCCCCCCCCTAATTTTTAAGCCTTTTGTCTTTCAATCTTTAACTGATTAAAAAGCTAAGCGTTTGAGATAAAGAGCACTCCCCAGACTTTCGACCAGGGCTGCCCAAGGACATATATCAGGAGAAGTGGCTTAGATAATTAGTGGATGAATGTTCTGAGTCTATTAAAGGTCCCTCTACTGTCATCATGATTTCCTTGTTGAAGTGCTCATTGCTAATTACCTTGATTATTCCACTCGTGCAAGTCAGAAACTTTCTTTTTGTAAATGTCCTGATGACGTCTTCAAGTCTGATCAAACGGTCTTGCATTTTTACAGGAACACTTAATTGGCTTAAACAGTGAGGGGCTTGAAGACACACCCAAACCTCTTCTGGTTAAAGATCAGATTACAATCAGCAGACTTGAGAAACAGGCGGAGGAATTTCTCAATGCAGTCCTCTGCAGAAAAGGTAAGTTTCAGATGTTTAGATAATGGCGTGTCCTTAGTGTGTCACTGTTTTTGCATTGGGAGGCACTGATGAGCTTACAGCTGGGTCATTTTCCTGCAGAACAGGTGAAGGACACCAGCTGTCACTAAGCTTGCAGGAGGACATTAGTGCTTGACGTTATTTAGAATTGCCTTCATTTCCACCTTGTTTTTTCGATACACACATTATGACTTTAGTGTCTGTTTCAACTTTGTCACCATGTTTGCTGTTTTTCACGTGTGACTCTGTAAAGGAATGTCGCCTTAACAGTTTGCACTTTCAAACTTTCTTCTTCACAGATGTGCCAAATTTTTCAGATCCACACATTCCAGTAGTGGCTCGAGAGATTCTTCAGAGAATGATCAGACAGTTCGCTGCCGAATATACCTCAAAAACCAGCTCCCCTCAGGACAGTTGCTCAGATTCCCAGCCTCATTCTGACCAAAGCTTGTCGACCCCACCCTTGCCCTCAGGGGCTCCTCCCCCTCCTACCAGCCCTGCTGCCTCCCTGGCTGGGCCAACACACAACCCCGTCCTTAGCAAGCTCCTTATGGCTGACCAGGATACTCCTCTTGACCTCACCATTAAGAAGCCCCTGGCTGAGCCTACTGAACAAGGTAGTGTGAAACAGCTCGGCCACCGACGAGTTTACTTTTAACTGATCTGGTGCACCACTTAGAGTTTTCCTATTGAATCTAAACACAATGTTGTTTCCTCCACAGATGGAGTCCTTGATTTATCAATTAAAAAGAATCGCCATAGCAGCAGCAGCCTGCCTCTTCATAGTCCCACATCTACAATAAAGGGGTAAGAAAATGTACTTTCTCTTGATTCTCCATGTGCTTTTGTATTTTTGAAGAACTACTTTAATAGTTTAGGTACAACAAAATGGCTTAAGTGGTGTGCAGGTTGATTGCAGACCCAAAATTTCACTGGCATCAGCTTGGCGGCATTGGTGAAAGTGAACAGTGTTTTACAGGGTTGAGCTCACAGAAAAATCTGTGTGCTCTCATGTTTTGATTCTGCTTCTCAACCTCACACCCACACTTCCTAGAAGATGCACTTAGTTCATGTTAAGTCAATTACACGTCATTTACAAGTTAATGTAGCTGCTTGCTTTTTAAGTCACCAGTATCAACCTAATGGCTGCTTGTGACTTTAACATACTCTTATTAGATTGACCTCATTTTGAGATTCTGTACATTATTTTCTGGCAACACACAGTCTGGCTTTGTAAGTCGACTGGCTGAGACTCTTTAGTTGCACAGTAACTAATCCTACATACATTTTGTCAAAAGAAGGCCTAACAAATTCCAGGACAGACGCAACCACAAAGCCTCAATCTGAGGATTTACTCCGAGCGAAGGCAGTGGAAAGTCCTAATGTACTTGTATTGTACTGAATCCTTCTAAACCTTTAGATATACTTTCTCATGTAGTTGTTGTTGATGTGTTGGTAGGAAAATATTAGTTAGTTAATAATAAAAACTTGAGTAATGTCTGGAAACAAATGTAGTTTGCAGCCAATGCATGTAAATAGGGTCAGATGTTTTTGTTGTGCACAGTCCCTGAACAAATATAGAATATTCATATCAAATTTTCTGGGAATTCAAGTCATATTCTTTACTTAAAGTCTTGCAGGATATTTGCCTTACATTTTGTTTTCATGTTACTCTGAAATGTACAAAGTTCTCAGGTTGATAACATTCTGACGAGCGTCATGAAAACTATACTTGTGGTTTAGAAACGATGATTAAAGACAATGATAAGATAGAATACAACAGACGACAAAAGAAAAAAGGTGTAAATATACTGATGCAAGCGTAGCATCAGTTTCTAGCTTAGTTCCCCTGCAATGTTTGTGGTCTGAGAACTAAATACATCCAGAGTTGAACCAACTCCAAAAAGTTGCCAAAAATTGCAAAACCTTTTGTGATTTGAGCTCGTCAGTCAGGTTTCGTTTGATAACAACCCTCTGCTGGCTTACTCTTTTATTGCTGCGCTTGTTCTGTGGTAACGTCACACACAAAATGTCAAGGGCTTTATTTGCATCAGTCATTTTGTTTGGCATATTTACTTTGCCCTGCTCAACATTTACATGCAAAGCTCCCTTATTGCAATGATAAACAATCCCTCCACCTGGCCAATGCTTTTTAAGCCACAGGAATACTAAGACTTGTATGTATTCCTATAAGTGCCTTTTCTTTTCTTTTTGACTGTTTCTTTGCCCTCTTCTTTTCTTTCTTACTTCTTATGTTGATGCAAAATTCGTCAGCGATTATCAAAGCAAGCAAATAAAACATTGTCAAACTTGAGCCTTTTTTGTTCTGAAAAGTCCCACACTATCACACAGCCAGATGCTTTTAAAGATAGTGATGTTACCAAAGCAAGGTCATATAATAAAGGAGTGGCCAACATCCTCCCCTCCCCAACCCATCCTCCTTTAGAAAAGAGAAAAGGGAACTGTGCAAGCTCTGCTTACACCCAATTTCCTTCCATCCAATCAGGCGATCCTTGAGAGCGGACGGACCTGTCGGGCTGTTTATGAAGAGCCTACAGGATGGGAGGAGGAGGGAGAATTTCGGCCACTCCACCTGTTATAAGCCTTCCTCGTCTCTCGCTTACTCGCTGCACATCAAAGAGGAGGCCGATCTGGAGAGCGACCCAGAGTCCCCTCTCAGCCGTAACAACAGCGCCAGCCCCCCTGACCTTTTCAGAAATGTGTCTTCTTCACGGAGTTCCAAAACTCATTTTGGAGCCCTTCTCAAACTCAAAACCAGCAGTGAAGCTAGTGAGCACCTTAAGGACATACCCAGGTTGTTGGAGGCCGCAGGACTTTTGACAAAGTCTCTTGCATTTGAGAGGGGAAACCTCCAGGATGCCTGCAGGGACCACAGCCTTCCACTTTCTCGCTCATCATCCTTTGACCTCAAGATTCCTCAGGTGCGAGTTTTAGCCACGGGAACAGATGCATCCTGGGATTCTCTGTCCACCGAATATTCAGGTTCACTTTGTGAGAACGGCCTGGGAAAGAAGCTCTGTTCCATTCTGCCCAGGCAGATCCACAAAAAGAGCAATGGAAGTTTCGACAACTCAGGTTCAGAATACTGGCCTTACTCCGGCGATCGCCAAGCCTTGGGGGGCAACTATCCCATGGATTCGGAGTCAGACCTCGCTAACAAGCAGCCGAGGAAGAAACGGGGTCGATATCGGCAGTACAACACTGAGCTGTTGGAGGAGGCTATTGTTGTTGTAATGGGAGGGAAAATGAGTGTCTCTAAAGCCCAATCCATCTACGGCATTCCACACAGCACCTTGGAATACAAAGTAAAAGAGCGTCTGGGGACCTTGAAACATCCTCCCAAAAAGAAGATGAAGCTGCTAAGCCAGGTGGAGCAACTGGGTGTTTCACAGTCCCCCAAAGGGAAAGAATTTCAGGAATCGCTTCACATCGCTTCGGAGAGGGTAGAGAGTGCATCTGATGAGAATGGGACTGATTTCCATGATGGAAGCCTCTCATCCAATGAGTGATATATCTGTGACATACTAATGATTTTTAAAATCATTGCATTTGCCAGACAGTGATGGAATCTGACTTGGTTACCTATGAAGCCATTGGTAATTATGCTTTCTATTGAATAACAAACAAGGTCCCACCTTTTGGTCTATAGTTCAGAAATATGTAATTATGAACATGCACTTAATTCCGGACATGTTGATTTCTCGCCATGGCATTCGGGAATGCTTCAGTAGACTGCAGCATATAATTTGTACGGTCGTTCAGTGGAGACACAACTCAGAAAATGGTTGATCTATATGCATATCCTATATGTGCAGAGTGAAAAACTTGTGAGGAAATGGCGCCCCACAGTGTCTTCTCTCAGTATTGGTCATATATTCACAGTAAACATAGGTGCCACATATACGGTTTCACCGGACATGACGGTCTCTGTCACTGTTTTGCATTTGCTTGTCTCTGTCTAAAAGTTGACACAGACGTGCAATGTGTTTTCAAATACCTAAAATCTATTTATTAATTCCAAACACTGTTATTTATAGAAATATATATTCAAAAGATTTATTTATTGTTGTCTGAATAATCTGCCACCCAGAATTTCACCTTCTTATCCAATCCCATTTCATCTTTATAGTTTTGTTTCCCACATACACTTTTACCTGAATGATACTTCTGCAATAGAACTGGTATTTATTTATTTATTTTCTTCATTGCCTTTACTGCACTCAGGATAAGTTCAGGTTGGGGTGTAGTACTTGTCAGTTTCAGATAATGCATTACTGTATACATTTATATACCTCAGCTACAGATATGCTCAGCGAAATCTTTGCCTCATTTACCACCTCAAACCCTGGAAGGATCGAATACCCTAAATAAACCTTTCCAGGGAACATTTCAGGGCATCTTGCTGACAAGTGTTTATGTCCTACTCTCAGATGTCTTCACAACCTACCTTAAGTAGTTATCAGTAGCATTTCAGTGCCGGTGTAAGCCTTCAGAGCATTTCCTTTCGATGTATTTCAGGGCTCCTAAGTTTCATATATCAGGTATTACAAAAAAATAAAGGGTAGGATTTGTACTTTTTGTTATTTCATCCAAATAATGCATTAAAGTAGTTTTTTCATATACATGCTCAATTTAAGTACATTTATACACGTGATAAAGAATTGTCTCTTTTTGCAAAGATGATACTTTCTTGTAGCTTACCGTTTCTCCGCCAGCCGGATTCAGGTTACTATCATGCCTCAATATCCACCCACCCCAGTTCTCAGAGTACCAAAGCATAAATTCAATGAAACTAACTGAGAGGAACAGTGAGAATAGTTGTCTTTTGTGTATTACCTAAAAATATCCTGAATTACAGAATGTAAAAGAATACACTTGAATGCCTTGCATTCAGCAGCATTATTCTGTTAGATTAAACGTAAATGGTTCAGATTTGCTTGTGTGGTTACAGACAAGAGTGAACATAGTGTGATAATTTCCTTTGTCACGACGTAGATCAAAATGTTTCAATTGTTTTTTTTGTTGTTTTTTAGTGAACCGAAAAAAAAAAAAAAACCTATATAGAAGAATAACTATCATTAAGGCAGTTAAGCCAAAGCTCAGGTTGGCATAGTTTTTCAGGATTAATTGGATGATGATCCTTTCACTATGGAGAGCTTTAAAATGGACTGAAGACCTGTTCCACGTGGTGGTTTTCATTGAATTTATGCAGAATTTCTATATCCTCCAGTATTATAAGTCTATCAGGACGCCTTGTCGTGCATTATCACTTTTGCCTCAGGATATTCCAGATTATGGGATCATAGCCCACCTTTTCTTTATCAGGTTGACACACAACTCTTGCAAATCCTCATGATTTTGCAAATCTTGCAGCCTTTCAGATGTGCAGTTTTTTTTTCATGACCATGGATGTTTTGGTTAAAGAAATTATATAAATCCAAGCAGTTTACTCGGTTATTTTTTTTTGAGTCATATATTACACATTATCAGTTAGATTGTAAACAAAGTCACAATTTGCGCAACAGTAATAAACAATTCAGGGACTTTCACGTGATGATTATTAGCACTGTAACAATGGTATAACCTCATTAAAGATGGTCAACTTCGTGACCCGTTCAGTTTCTTGAACTGAATGAGAACATTTATACATAATGATGACACTTCCTACTCTGAATGCAGATATCTGTAGTTTTTCTTTAGTCTTGTGTGGTTTGCATCTCCTTGTGTAGAGGTAGAAATATCAAAATAACCCACATTCGCAAATAATAAGAAAACAACTGCACATTGATTTACATGTACATACATGTATGATTCAGTAAAGTCTTTCCACTGTCATGAAATTATTGTTGCATTGACAATCATCAAGCAAACTACTCGAAACGTTTTGAGTCACGTTTATTTAAAACCACATACACATACTTCACTTTATCTCTGTGTGATTTAAGTTTGTTGCACTCTACTTTCAATTGTAGCAAATCTAATGGTTGACTACCTCACCTGGAAAATCCATATCACAGTCTACCACTCCTATAGCTGTTTTATGTAGCAGATCCTCATGCACACAACACACAGCTTACTGTGAATTTCTCTGTGGAAAAACATGAATTTACAAAGAGTGGTGAAGTACAAAATGCCACAATTCAACCATTTGTAAATATAGTGAATCCTTGTGGTTGATTGCACCCCACTCTAAAGTTTTCTTTTCTATCTCCGGGGTGTGAATGAAGGAGTTGAGGGTGTTAATACTTCTTTTTCCTTATTATTTCTTGTGAAGAATAATTCAGTGGTCTTTTGCTTCAGAGGAACTGTTTTGTTCCTGAAGCATCTACAGAGTTTATTCCCTGCTTACATACTTTCTCAAACTGATAATATATTAGAAATTATTTTGTTAATGCAGTATTTATTAATCAAAAACAATAAATATAAAGGTTTTATTATTGCTTAAGTAACATTGAATGTAAACAGCTTTAATGAAACAAAACACTACTCGCATACATGTTTGTAGATGCTAGTGTATAATGCATATAAAGAACTGTCTTACATGATAGATGTAAGATCGAAGACTGCCCTACTTTACTCTGAAATAGGTTGCTTGTCTTTTACTTGGTAAATATAATATACGAGGACCAAAGTTTTTTGCAACTGCAAATAATGTGGCTCTTCAAATGCTTAAAGAGTTTCTTTGTCCATAACATGATGTACAGATTTTGTATATTTAAATATACAAAGGAATGACAATTGGTGTATTTCGCATGATCGAATTATGAACGTGTTCTTTAGTGAGAAGGTTGTACGTGGTGATGTTTATCTTTGGTGATGTGTATTGGTAATCAATATTGCCGTGTTGGTGTACTTATTGTGAAATCATCTATATATTAGGTAGATTTAAATGTGACTTGAAATGTTGTTAAATCGGTTCCAAACCTGGTTAATGGTTCACTGAAGATGTTTGATTGATGATATAACTTTGTAAAGTAGTTCGGAATTGCCAGTTCGGTTAATAACCCCTAAAAAAAATGAAATAAAAATGAATATATATATATATATATATATATATATATATAAACCTTGTGGATTTAACACAACCATATTTGAGTGCTTGTAAAATATAGTGGCTACTGGTTTTTTGTAATTTGGCTTGCTTGTGCTTGTCAGGTGGTTTTATTTCTTTTTCCTGGAAGAACAAGACATGTACTTTGTGTCATTTCCTCACTGCGATGCTAAGTGAAACAGAGTGAAACCCTCAGGGACTAAACACTTACCACTCGTTATTCAGGTACTCCTCTTTCCTTTCACCTTCCAAGCAGGGATGTGAAGTTTATGAGCTTAGCAAAAACAGAGTTGGGTCATAGTTCCAGCAGATGTTATTTTTTTAAATGCCGTGTATTTATTGTCAAGTTAAACATGAAGGTTTCTTGCCATGCTGTAGATCATGTTGTTTTTTTGAGCCAAACCCAACTGCATCTACTACAGTTTTATATACTTACTGATGAATGTCAATGTAAGCTCAGTTCAGGTGCTATGTTGACCATCATACATGCCTTTTCTCTCCAGGATAAACTTCAAACAAGATATACTTAGTTTCACAAACATACAAATGTCATTTCAGCTAGAACTTTCTCGGTGCCCTAAATTAATTACAGGCGTCCGAGTTGACATTAAATGACACAGCGAAATTTTTCTACATCATTGCCCACCAGGACAGTTGAGTCGTTTCAATGTTTGTTGTTTACTGATACAGGCTTAACATTTTCCAAGCACTTGGACAGAACTTCACAGTTCTTGGGTTTAATGTTTTAAGATTTTTAATATACTACAATCTCGTTCAGCCGAAGACCTTTCACCTCAGGAATTCATTTTCTTTGAGAAGGACACTTTTTCCTTCATTTACCTGGAAAAGTTAGTTAATATTTGTCTTGGTGTGGAAAAAAGAAATGTTGATATAAAGGATCCAAAACATGACGGTAGACGAGTCACATTCCTCATTTACAGCTAAAAATACAAGAATATGCCTCTCTCTGGTAACTGGTTATTTTTTAACTTTTTATTTCTTGGCACAACAAAGACCTCACAGGCAGTGGAAAACCTGTCTTCTGACATGCTCAACTTCCCTTTTTGTATCTTCCCAATTCATTTGGCTTAAATTGTTGCGCACTTGTATGTGTATGTTGCACTAGTTCTTAATAACTTGGCAAACTGATGTACTCGATATTAACCCCTTATGTACGTGCTATCTGAAGTGATCTGGATGTGTTTGACTTGTTTTAATCAAAATGGGTTTCAATAACTAAGAGTCTTGTGCATGTATTTTCCTTGATGTATACTGTAAAAAGGCACCTGTGCAAAGAGGTATATTGTAGTCGCTGTAACACTGTAGTTGGTCAAGTTCACTGGATGAATGATTCACTTTTAAAAATCACTTATTCTTCTAATAAATATGCAATGATAAACAACTAAAGAATGATGTCATTATTTCTTTATTACTTCATCCCAGTGTGAAGAGATTTCAGTACCTCATATTGTGGAATGTTTTTGCCTCTTATTGGTGTAAAATTACCTTTTAATTTTTTTGTTTGCCCTTCAGTGAGTCTCAAGATGTCCGTATCATGAAGGCAAAAGATCTGCAGTCCACCTCCACTCTGGAACAGTTCATGGCCAAACTCTGTCCGCACCACCAGAGGCAGATAGTCGATGCTATCGGATTCCTACAGACTGAGGTCAAAGCTCACGCATCCTACAAACAGAGGGCCTCTAACGCAACGCCTGGCATCCAGAGAACAGCTTGTTCTGTTGTGAATTCCGGTGCTGTCGCCTCCGTGAAATCACACACCGAGCCAAGATTTTCCACCCCAAAGTCTGAATTCCACGATGTGTCCCACTCTATTCGAAGCAGTGTGAAACGTGTCCCAGTGAGTGCCGTGTCGCTGAAAACATCTGTATTGGCTGGTCCTGTTTTGGATCTCCGCAGCCTTGGATCTGGGGGTAACCCGGCTGCGACCACTATTGCCACCAGTCCGATGGAGACCAACCAGCATGGAGATCACGCACCTCTCAAGATGAAAATCATGACCAGCAAAGCTGCTGCTGGTAAGAGGCTGTCATGTGTGCTCAATGCCTCTCTGTCTTCCCACTCGGACACTCTGGAGGACAGGCAGGGGATTTCAAACTCATCAAGTAGAACAGAGACTCATAGTGCTCGCCTCAGCTCTCCCATGAAAAGACACAGTCACACACTTCAAGCAAGGCAGAGGGAGGCTCTGGGGCATGCCAAAGATGTACCAGAAAAACTGTTTCCAGTGCACATGACCATTTCTTCAGACACTACGCGGACCGCCAGGAAGACCATCAAGACGCACTCAGGTCAGCAGACCAGGAGCGTCATCGACCCTGATTATGGCCATTGTGACATTGTTTTTATCGACAAACCAATTACAGAGTGTTTTAAAAAACAGCACCGTGGCATGACCCCCCGCCGTAATGCCAGGAAAAGCACAAGAGGACACATGTATTCAGACGAAATCTGGGAGTTGAAAACTGTCCGCACACTGGCTGGGCGGGGCAACTGTCCGAACCCCATGCCAGAGCTGATCACACTGGTTACCCCCAGACAAATACTCTCCAAGCCTGAGGGTTTGCCACCCGTGGATATGCCTTTTGTTGGAGCATGCAGGGAGACGACACATCAAGAAATGACCACAGAGGAGCCAGTTGAGAGTGTGATACCAGTAACTGAAGATGTGGTCAAGGTCGCAGCCAGTCAAGTGGACGTGGTGGTAAAAACTAGTCAAACAGACCAATGTCAGAGCAATGAGCCGTCTGGTCTCGCATCTCATCCGAGGAGTCCGACTGAAAACAAGGAAACCTTAATGAACACAGAGGAGGCAGCAGCAGAGTCGGGGACCACACCAGGGAATGAAGACAGTGTAAGTGAGACTCCAGTTGAAGAAGAAATAGACGAGTTGAAACCGCAGGAAGACGCAAATGAAAGTTCAGAGCAAATGGTGGCAGAAACGGTAGAGAAACTATTGGAGGATGTAAGCATAGACGTGAGCAGAGAGGAAGCTGAGGCCCAGCCGTCATTACAGGAGGTGCACATCAGTGAGCCTGTTCTCCAGCAAAGTAGCACCTCATCACCAGCTCATCCAATTGAAGAGGAGAGAGAACAACATGAAAAGAAGGAAACGCAAGAAGAACCACCACCTCAGGAGCTTCAACCAGAAACGGAGACACAATGTGACAAACTTGAAGCGACAGAAATTGTCAGTAACACAAGTTCTGCTGAGAAAGTGATAGTTGAAGAGGCAGAAAGTCAACCGTGTAAGTCAGTTGACCACGTTTCACCTGCAGAGTCAGAAGAGGACAGTAATGAGGACTATGATGTGTCTTCAAAGACACTTGATGCTCTCCTGAAAGAGTTACCACCCTGGCGCAGAAAAAAAGGTGCCAAAGTTTTGCTCCCAAAACACCTGAGAAAAACTAAAACTACAATAGTTGGTTATGTAAATGGAAGGCCCATATCGGCCTCCGACAGAAATCTGCGCCGTCGATCAAGTAACGCAACCTCACCCGGTAAAAACCCAGTGAAATGTAGTCCAGCCAAAACTGCGGATGTTGGTTCAACCACTGAAAAAAAAGCTGTAGGAAAACCTCCTCCGGATGTTCACACGCCCATAAAATCAGACGAGACGAGTCCTGTGAGTGAGCACCCAACAGAACATTTAGCTGATACACCAATAAGTTCAGTGAAGTCGGCTTCTAAATTACCAATAAAGACTAAACAAACCCAAAAACAAAAGGGACCTGCGACAGCCCAGGAAAGACTTCCTCTGCTCTCTGATCAGCCTGCTGAAGGATCTTCCAGTACAGACTCTAAACGGCAACTTAGATCAGCCAGACAGAAGTTAACTGAAACGCCAACTGCCTCCTCAAATGCTGTCACTTCCATTACAACTTCAAAGCAACCTGAATCCCCTGTTGTTTCGCCTACAGAGGAACAACCTTCCCTGCTGCCTTCCCTGCCGCCTTCCCTGCCGCCTTCTCTGCCACCTTCTCTGCCACCTTCTCTGCCACCTTCTCTGCCACCTTCTCTGCCACCTCCAACCACTATTTCTCCTCTTAACGCATCATCCGACCCTTCAGACCCTGACCAGTCAAGGCAGAACACAGTTGAAGGAGCAGTGGAAGTAAGCACTGAAAATATTCAGCAGGTAGAAACTACTACAGAAGAAAAACAAAAAACTGAAATAGAAAATAGACCACCGGCCAAACAAAAACTAAGATCTGCCAAGAGTGCAACTGATGGCAATAAAAACGAGAAAACACAAGATATTGGTGAAGTATCAGATTCGCCAGAAAATACAAGTCCTGTAAAGACCGAGTTGCAGACACAGATTATGCCATTAAGAAGTAAACGCGTTCTTCGAAAGGATGCCGAAGCAAGTGATGCCGCTTCGCTGCCGAAACTAAATGTTGCATCTTCAGGTGACAAGAGTGCAAGTGCAGAAGACAGCAGCTCTTCCACGTCAGACAGAACTACAAGAATGCCGCTAAGGAGTGAGAGCACCAAGGCTGAAACCTCCCAACAGTCTGTTCCTCAGGCACCACAACCCGACAACAAGAAGCTAGCTTTGAGGTCACAAAGATTGGCTTCACCTTCTACCAGTGCTACAACTGTAGCTCCAGGACAATCCGATGTAGCTACGCCAGTTAGAATAATGCCAGAAAGGGTAACGAAAGCTCAGGTAAGGCCCCCATCACTGTCTGCTGCGTCTGTTCCTCACAGCTCACACACCCCCGTCGTCTCTTCGAAGCACGAGCCCCCAAAACCCTCAACAAACAAATTCTTTCAAACACTGACAGGAGAAGAAAGCCAACACCTCATTACGAACCTGAATATCAGGTATGACAAGATGCAGAAGGGTTGGGTGCAAATGGACAAAGAGGGCCAGCCAACAGCAAAGTATAGAAACAAATCAGACCGACAGGCAGCGATATGGAAAAGTAAACGCAGAGCACGAAAATCCAAGTCGTCCGAGAACCAGAAATACTCCCCAGTCCAAATGCTTTTCATGAAGGGTTTTAATCTCAAAAGTATTTGTCGTTGGTTCCTTGAATCAACAGAAACGAAGTCCCTTGTCATTGTCAAAAAAGTGAACACGCGTCTTCCGTCAGAAACCCAGCTGTGCTTCCACAGCTCGTCGAGTGCATCAGGGACCTCTCAGGGGGTTTTTCCAAGCTTGCAGGCAGAGCGCTTAAAAAAACATTTAAAAAAGTTTGCCATTGCCTCTCCTGTGAAGAGCAATCCCAAGAGCCAGAAGCTAATTGCTAAAGCGCTGGAGCAAGAGGCAAACGCAGTCAAAGGGAAGGAGAGGGGGGAACCCCCCAGTAGCACTCAGACTGTGGCGAAGTCGTATTCCTCTGCCAAGGCTTGTGCACATATAGGCGAGGCCAAGAAAGCTACTGGAAAATCAAAGAATCCAGCAAGTGCAAGAATCTTGAGAAAATACTCAAACATACGAGAGAAGATGCAGGTTCAGCAAACCACCGTGAGATTGAGAGAGGCCTCGAAAATCATCAAATCCAACAGCATCAACAAATTGGCCACCACAAAGTCCAGAGCAAATCCAGATCTGAAACCACCTCTGAAGGCGCATAAATCAACTCTACCAGTCAGCAGGCAAATAAAAGAGACGGCAGCAAAACCGGAAAAAAGAAACACGTTGGCTGCAAACAGATCTGTAAAACAAACTGCTCAAGAGAGGCCAGCCAAGGCTCCTACAAGAGATGTGATCAAAAGAGAGCTGCCGAAGAGAAGTTCTCAACGCCTCGGGAGTCCGAAGGCATCCGGAAACGACCCCAGTGACTCGCTGAAGAGTAAAGTCGACAAAAAACCCACCGAAGCAGAGAAAACGGAGGTGGACAAAAACGCAGCAAGAAAAGTGAGTTCTGCGAAGGCGCAAGTGAAAGAAACCCCACAGAATACAGCTGCTGAAGCTGGAAGCACGGAGAAGGCGTCTGAAAAGAGAGCGCAGAGCACCGAGGCCAAGGTTCCCGCCTCGCCCGACCAGGTGCTCACCCGGTCCCAGAGGAAGATGGAAGTGGCCGCTCCGGTGAGCGCCGGCAGCGCTTCCAAGAAGGCCGCAAAGTCCGCCACAGCACAGAATGCAACCGCGAAACCGGCCAAGCAAGCCGACGAACCCGCGCAGACGAGGAGCGGGGCGCTGAAGCCCCCTGCCAAGAGGAGCCAGGCGGCCTCGCTGCCCCGCAGCGCCGCCAAACTGGCCAAAAAGCGAGCTCAGGAGATTTTAGAGACCCCGGCGAAGCGCACGAGGACATCGCTGGCGAGATGAAACCTACTGCAGGGAGAGGCCGTCTTCACCTTGACAATTTCTTTGGATTTTCTTTTATCTTGAATTTACTCAGAAGGACCAAATGTATCTATTTTGTTTGCTCATCAAACAAATCAGAACAGCCGTTTGATTGGGTAACCGTGACAGGAGGGAACTGATTTCGAGGTTCATTTTTGCTTTTGTAAAGCGTCGGTATGATGACACGAATTGTTTGTGGAGCTTTGGTTCTTGGTTCAGGGACAGCGGCCGCGCCCTCAGTGATGTCTTGCGGTCAGAGTTGCTGTCTGGCTTTGACGCAGCTGGAGATGACGAGCGTCGCACCCTCAGTTTTAGAAGTCAGGATAACCAACATTAGACTTTGATGAAGTTGTCAAAGTGACATTTGAGAAATTCTGTTTCCCTTTATCCTCATTTTTGTACATAGTATCCTGTTTGGATGATAGTCTGCACTGCATTTACTGTCCAGAAAGCTTGATTGGAGCTCAAACATGAGGAGGCAGTTTGTATCTCCATCCTGTCTTCCAACCACAACATTGTGAATATGTAACTGTTGTGACCAGGTGCCTTATTTATGAATTTTAATCGAATGTGTAAAAATGTGAAAAACTCGTTAGAGTTCTCTCACTTTCTGATGGCGTCAAAGAGTGAGTGCAAAGCGTTTTCCGTTCCACTTCATCCTCCAGTTCATCCCCACACGAAAGCATAAAGGTCATCCACCGGTCTCTTTATCCATCCACCTTCCAGTTGGGTCTTTTGTTTGTTTGTTTATTTGTTTGTTTGTTTTTTGCACCCAGTGTCCCAGAGCATTAAAGTCCTATTGTAGCTGTTTAGGCGTGATGAGTTTGTCGTCACTCTTTTCATCATTGTGTACCTCTGCAGTGTCTCGTGCATTCGTCGCTATGTGCTAATAGTGGTGACTTAACAGAATACCTGCATGTCGTACACCTGGAGCACCACCTGTAGTTGTGACCGCACTGCATTAATACCACAAAAGTTAAAAAAAAAAAAACAATACCCAGCATGCTCAGCTTTGTGTACAGAAGCTGTAATAAATAAGCCATCAGGATCGACTGAAGGATCCCGACACGAAAACGAACGCTCAATTGGACATTTAGATGAAGTTTATGGTTTCATCATGATCCTAAAATTGCTAATATTAGTGTAGTCATGTTTGGGTTGGGGGTCCAGGTGTGTCAGTTTTATTTTCATTTTTTTTGGTTGTTTTTTAATATTATATTTTGTTTTATTTTTAAATGTCACAGACTGTCTGGCTGATGTTCTCATAATGTGAAGTTTGTTTACTTCCACAGTGGTGACTTGCATTAGTGTGTTGTCAAGGAGAAAACATAAACTACTATTTTTATCACAGTGTTACAGTTTCTTTGTTTTATTATAGTCACAAACCTTCTGAGGGAAAAATCATCTGTAAATGCAAAACAGGTCCGCCATGTTTTTATTGTTATTTAAGAACTCCACGTAGGCTTTTGAATTTAGCAAATCAACAAACAGCCCACCAAATATCAGACTTGAACATGTTTATTCCTTACAGTTGCTATTTAAAGATTTTGATTTTGTATATTAGAAAGAAAAACCTGCTTTATTTGTGGTAATCCCAAGAATGATGCGTCGTTATGTCAAAACTTTGTATTTTTGCTGAAGCTGATATAAAGATGTTTGAATTTTATGTTTGGTGTCTTGAGCCTTCTTTGTGTCTCTGTAGATTTAGAAAAAAATTATATGTTGTATATAACTAATACCATAAACAATCTCTTGGTTTGCATTTTAAGGCACTCCTCAGCTTCTGGTGAAGGAGGTGTCATATAACTTTAGTTTTTTCTTCTCACTCTGCTGTTTAAATGCTCACTGCCCTCTGTGAGAAATGGCCAGTTTAAACACGTCTGACTTTGGAGGCGAGGCCTTTTTGTTTGCCAACTACTCTATTGTAGCAAATGATGGCATCTCACTTGAGGGGGGGTGCACCATACGGCCCAGCGACACCACAGGAAGGTCCCACTGTGGGACAGATTGGTGAGCAGTCGGCCTCCATCACTTTCGTGCCGCTGCCGAAATCACAGGCTGCTTCTGCAACATCTCACTTCAACCAGGATACAAACCATTTTTTTTTTTTGCCGAATTTTTGGGATTTTTCTTCCACATTCAAAAGACATAAAAGAAGAAAAAAAATTTCTCTTAGTTTTTTATCTTGTATTTTGGTAAGAATTTAATTTAAGTAATTTTTATTTTTATTTTTAACCTTTTTGATATTTTATTTACATCCTGAGCATCTTTTTGATTTTTTTTTCGTTAAATAATTTTCCAAATTCAAAAAAAACCCAACCAACCCCACACTTCACCCTTTACTGCCTGTTTGCCCTGACAGTGAAAAGTAAAACAAGACAAAGGCGTCTTTA
>JAUESE010000018.1:9790249-9800779 GCA_032274725.1 Malacoctenus triangulatus | reverse complement strand
AAAGAGGTGCACATGCTCACAAACACACACAAATGTGGAGACACAAACACCCTGTGCAGCTGGCGTTGCGAGCGGGACGGCCTTGTGGGGAGGGAAGGTTCTCATGCTGTTGTTCCATTGTCCGGATATGATAACCCCAATGCACGCCGTGACACACCCACATGCACGTGCTCTGTCTCTTGCGCTCTCACACACACAGTACATGGGAGAAACAGTGATTTCAAAGCCTTATTAATCGTGCAAAGAGGAAAGATTTCAAACAGCAACTCGTAAAACTTCTGCAGTCAGGTTGCCGTCAGTTGTCCTGGAGGAGTTTCCAGGTGGAGACGACAAAACAACACTGAGCAAAGAGGTGCATGTGGAACAGAAGAGAGTTCTGGTGGGAGTGAGACAATGGAACTGAAATAAATGGACTCTAAGTAAGAATAACTTCTTGCAGATTTCGACTGGTTATCATCAAGGTGAATTTCTCCTCTGGTGACGTTCTTCAGCACAAGGCCATCACACAGTGTCAGTGTTATCTGGTTCACACTCACGCATGTTGCAAATTGTTGTCACTTTTCTTGGTATTGAAATATTTTACCCTCGGCCAACTTTGCATTGTTTCCCAACATTTCTTTCTCATTCAACCGTTCAGGATTTCATGAAAATATACATTAAATCCTAAATACTCTCTAACAAACCTGAGGACTCAGGCTCAGACACGTCTGTTGTCCAACATGAAAAACAACTTAAATTGCCTTGGTTGAGCTCTAAACTTTAAATCTCACCTGAGCAGCTGAATTCATGTTTCTGCACTTCTGCCACGTTGAGCCCCCGGAGCTCGGGGGGGCCCGTGCACTGGGTGAACAGACCGATCGTGGGCCTCTGTCTGAGCCACTGGGCCATCCAGGCGAGGTGACAGTCACAGTGCAGATTGTTGGAGTGGAGACGGCTGTCAGAAAAAGAAACAAACATCCATGCATTGAGCGAGCTTTACTTGTGCAATCTAAAAAACCAACAGCTGAAAATATAAATAGCATAAAATGTGTCTATTTTTTCCTGCAACTCATCACAACTAGTCTCCGTGGCCGAACACCCCAAATGATACGCTGGGAGGATAATTGTAAATGGCACATTCTAAAAATGAGGAACACCAAAGAGGCCTTTGCTAAACCCAAACTCCAAACACTGCATTCCTTCAATGCTGTGTCTGTCCAGAATAACTCTTGCTGTGGTGCGGTGGACCTCGGGAGCATGTAGGCTCACTTGCAGACCCGCGTGCGCAGACACAGAGTTTACACACAAACAACAAAGCTGTGTACGATAACCCCACCGGGAGCGAGGAGGCCCAGAGTGGGACCGCAACTGCAGCGGAGTCACGGCCGAGAGTTTCGGCGGCCATGATTGTTTTAATTTGCGCATAATTTCAGATTTAGTAATTACATACAATGAACAATAAACAATGGGCTTCTGGGTCTATTTGTGTCTATCTGGGCCAGTTGTTGTCTTTAGATGGGGGAGATAATGGCCCCTGGCATTGCTACAGACCCTCCTGTGGTCCTCGGTGGTTATGGCTGCTACTCAACATCGCCTGGAATGACAGAACCTGTCTGCTCCCATTCAGATCACATGCTGCTACTTTGCCTGCGTTTTAGGAGTGGAGGACGTTTCTATTTTAGAGATCAGCCCCACGGAAAGGTAGGAAGGGCGGCGAGTGGGTGGTTGTGACTTACAAAGTTCGTAGTTTGGGCATGTGGTTGAAGCTGGAGACAGGGATGCTGCTGATGTTGTTGTTGTTTAGCGTGCTACGAGAGGAGAAAGAGAGAGAGAAAAAAAACACGTCACGCCGTGGAGGTAAGAAAAAAGTCAAAAAGGCACTTCAAAAAGAGTTTTTTTCTTGCATTCGTCCTATTTCGTTCCATCCCTTTAAATCCAAACCCCCTCGCTTCCCTCATTTCTCTTTGTGCCCCGCTGGGAATATAACACCTCATTCCACACAGATGGGAAGCCCTCGCACCTCCCACGCATACATACAGTCGTGCATGCAAATACGAACACACACACACAGAACACACGTGCACAATCACCGGCACCTCGACATGTTGTGGGAGCGTGCGCGCACACTCACATCGAACCCTGGGCATCAGCTGCAGCAGGAGAATCAGGTCATTTCAATCAGCCTAATAACCCTTTACCATATTTCAACCTGCTCCCCCCCTTTGAACGTGAGCCGTCCTCCTCCCCCATAAAAACCTATGCATGCAGACTCCTGCACAACAACCCCCCCCCCATCCCCTCTTACACCATTATGACAACCCTATCACTACATGAATTTATCCCCGCCATGAAAGCAGCCTTTAATGTTCTTTTTTTAGGTCCCACCACCTCCGAAACTCCCCCCCCCCCCCAACAAACACACATGCACAGCAGTCTTTCAGCATCCAAATAACAAGGCTGTCAAAGTGCCTTTGTCTGCCCATAAGCGTGCACCGCTTGTGCACATTGTTTCAGGTGGGGAGCGCTAACAGAGGCCTGTGATTATGATTTTTGACAAGAGATGATTAATTGAATGGTTTAAAAAAAAAAAAGATGAATTGAAAGCCAACTTGAATGGGATTTTTTTTTTAACAAGCTAAAAGGCTCCCTCCTGTCAGATGGACTGCCCAGGGCTGGATGGTGGATAGATGGAGGGGTGGAGCAGTTGTGGGTGGGTGGAGGGGTGTTAATGTGATGGTGGTGGAGGAGGGGGAGGAGGGGGGGGGGGTTCTGCTGTCAACTGTGACTTAATGGAGCTTGGTTTCAATGAGGCAGGCCCCCTCATGGGGCCCATGGGGGGGTATTTTGGTATGACAAGCAAAGCCGGTGGTGTGTATATTAGTTATGGTTATTAGCGAGGTAAAACAATGTCTTAATTCAACCGAGAGCTTCAATGGATTATTACAGGGTTCGATTGCATCACTTCAGATACTCACAGCACTTCCAAGCCTCTCAGAGCCCTGAATGCACCATCCTCTATGCAGCTGATGTGGTTTTTATCCAGCTGGCTACAGATCAGGGAGGGAGAGAGAGAGAGAGGCTTTGTTAAAAAGAACGACACATACATACACGAGGTCCCTGTAGGGTGGTTGTAATCATTGATACAGTAAGTCGTACACGGGAAATCGATACCGGTTCAGTCATCTCAGCTCATGCGACCACAAGAGCGGCACAATGGGACTGAGCCGATTGTCGATCTGCCTCGTCGCACCTAGTAAATCCATGCATCTCCATGTGAATGTGCAGACACCACAGTGAGGATGTAAATCACTGCAGCTACGAGCCACCTTTGGGGAGCTGTGTGTTCAGACTGAAGGGTCCACTGAACATGCGTCCACACACACCTGCGTGGGCTTGATGTTTTACTCTCCCCAGAAGGCCGTTAACCTGAGCAGCTACGGTGTTTACATGCTGGAATGAAACCGAATAAGCTGTGAATGTAGAGCAGACGCGCCCGCTGTTCACTCGCAGCAGCTTCAACTGGAATTTAATCAGCTGTGGAAGATCTGGAGTGACTCGCTATTGAATTCTTGGTTATCGGCTACAATTAAATCTACAATGATTAAACAATTAAACAGTTAGCCATTTACCAGCAATTCTAAGTTAACAACTACAAGGATGAATTAGTGTTCGATAGAAATGGTCAGAAAAGCATTGGAAGCTTCTCACAATGGGGCTTTTATATTACAGCTAAAAGTCAGCTGTGTTACATGCACCTTTTTAACCAGTTATACTTGTGTTTTATTTTGGGTTTTTTTACCCCTTTATCGTAACAAAATCACATTAATTCTGCAATATGGTAGTTCATAAAAAAGGTTTGAGTTTTTTTGAAAGTGGTATCGAAATCCATCGAGTTACAGTACTTCCTAAAAATGAGGTGATGAGCTTTTGTTGCTGTTTTCACACACTAAAAATAAACCTCAGCATCAGGTTGCTTTCTGGCTGCGGGGTGAAGGTTTTGCTGACAGGTACTCACAGGTTTTTGATGTCTGTAGCACCTCTGAAGGCTTTTCTGGGGATGGACTGGATGAAGTTCTCACTCAGATCTCTGTGGAGACAATAAGCAGGCGTTGGTTACAAACAACTTCCTCTCTGAATGGCACAGTTGTTTTTTTGTGTAGTTCAACAGTGCATGTGTACAATACAACCCTTGTTTGGAGGCACTATTAACATGTTTCAACAATTTTCCTCTGCCAGCCCTTCACTTCCAGTGTTTAAGCGTGCTTTTCAACCAGTTCACACTCCATTCACTGTCACTCCCTCTTTTACCACACTCAACAGTGCAGAACGAAAAGCTACGGGCATATTTTTTCTCTCTCCGACGTGTGCCAACACCCTGAGGTGTGGTACTGCATGGAGAGCCCTGCTCACAGTGGAGTGGTTATGTTTTTTGGTGGCTGTATTATTCAGTGTGCACTCATGCTATAATTTGTCCGCTGTGCCTTGACCATGCTGCGGTGTGAGGCGCCCAGCTCGCTGCCTGCACACAGACCAAACAAACAGAGACCGCCGAGGGGTCCTCGGTCATCCTGGCGGGTGGATCCATCGGGGAGGCCAAGGCACAAAGAACATTATCTGACAGAATTAAGTTGTGTGGACGTCCAGCAGTTAACGAAGCGTACAAATTAGGCATTCGGAAAGCGCATGTGTGTGGAGAGCAGCAGAGTGAGAGAGCGGAGGGGAGGGGTCAGAGAGGCGGCGAGGGACGGAGGGCGAGCGAAACACAAGTAGCCGTAGTTTTAATTAGCCGACTCTCCTTTTCTTTCTCGTTTAAATGGTGCACTAATCTGATTCAGAGAGGATTTGACCCTCTTGCGCACACACACGCACAAGCGTGCACACACCACGTGGGGGGAAACTCTGGGGTGCTCCCAGAGAGGCTTCTGCTTTAAAACACATGCAGTGAGCGGTGAGGGCTCCCACACTTGTGCAGATGTAAACAGAGCACTTATGGCCACCCACAGAGAGGCTAAAGCACAACACCAGGATCCATAAAACTACACAACACGGCTGCTCGCTGTACCACTCTGATGGCTTATTCCAATGCACAAAACCCCACACTGCATCCAGTAAGTATCTCCACTTAAACCCCCCCATGGGGTAATAATAAAATGAGTTCCCAAGACTATAACGACACAAAGTTTCTCGCAGTGTCTCCCCAACTTAGTTAATCTTTCCAGAACTTTCCTTGGAATGAATATTGCCAAGATTGCTTCAATGCCATACTAAAGAAGGAGGGGGGGGGCGGGTTACACCGCAACAGTCGTGTTGTGCAATGTTACTAATGAAGGGTTGGTTGTGTCTTTCTGGTACAGCGGATATTAAAAGAGCGCTCTGCAGGCCACTGCAAACACACCACAATTAAAAATGGAATTTGTGTGTTTGATGGCGTTCCATGAGAATCACTCGTGAGGGCAAGATGGAAGCTGTGACTTGTTGAGACATGCTCATGTTTACAGGCGAGATTCATTAAAAGATAAGTGTGTACTCAGAATGGCACTAAGAGTGCAGAAGAATCCTATAAAAAGATGTATCTGTACAAGCCTTAAATAAAGTAAGCAGCACAGAAGATGAATGAATGAATGAATGACTGGATGGATGAACTGGAAACCCTTGTTCTATGGTGTAACCTCCTTTGTAAACTGGGATCACTTCCAAGAACTTACATCTTTTTAGATTTTTGACTTTTTAATCTTATTCCGAGCAATAAATGTTGGTATGTGCTTGATACTCAGAAGGTAAATCTACTTTATCTAATGGAGAAATATGAACCTAAACCATCATGTACCTAACAAGTCATCAATGCAATTCATAAACTTAATCAGATTCATAATCTTCATGTGGATGTTGTTCGAAATAAAAAGAAAAACAAACTGTGCAGGTGCAGATGTGCACATCAAATGCACATTTTGTTGGCAGCAGTTCAGCCAGAACAATAACTCTCCGTCTAGAGAAACTAATTTTTTCATGTGCTAATTTTTGGAGTTTTATTTTCTCAGCAGATCTGCATAACATCTGCTTCCACCGACATATGGGGCAACACAGTTAGCAGGCAATTTAGGCAATTACAACACAATAATCTATCTAATCTGTCAGTCCGCCTCATTTTGCAGGATCATATCCCGAACATCAAACCCCACGTCGTGCCTGCTAACCAGCCAGCTTTGGAGCCAGAACAGTTGTGCTTCACTTCTGGCTCCTTTGTTGTTGTCTTGGCAAAACAGCCCGAGTGCAGAGTTGAAAGCTGAGTCAGTCTGGCAGCCGAGCGACATCGCTGCCTCTTATCAAAGACTCTCCATCCAAGAGGAATGCTTTTGGTCAACCTGCCTCTGAACTCCGTTTAATTACTAATTAGTTCCCTCACCTTCTTCCCACCTCTCAGCAGCAAACACACGTGAAGAGTTTGTAGCGCCCGACTGGAGGCACACAGTTAATGACTTCTCCCTCCGGACGTCACGGAGAAAAAAGTCTCTCCGCCGTGCGCCTGCATGTGTGTGTTCATGCCTGGCTCACAATGAGGCATTTTTAACAGATTGCTTCTGTACGACTGCATTGTTTGAGCGCCAGAGGCTACAGTAGGTGCAAGTGGAGGATAAAAGACTTCGAGACAGACGCGAGAAGCGGGGAAACAAGAGCGAGCAGAAAGGCTGTGACATAATGAATACAATACAACTTGTGTGAGGAGTGAAATGAAAGCTTACGGGTGGAATCCGCACACTAAAACCTCTGTAATCCTGTTAGCACGCTAGCACACGATTTGCTGGAATGATGTATAAACTCCCACTTATAGCGCTCTTTGATTGGATTGGAAACCGAGGTCGTTGGAGGTCGCTGTAAATAACGTAGGTCTGTTTTGGGAAAATGCGAACCCAAAAAAAGCCCGACGACAACCAAAGTGACGCTATCTATCATGCTATAAAAACTGCTTGCTCATATTGCTCCTCTTTCTTCTGTCACATCGGACCAAATAATCACGGCGGCGGTCGAGGTTTGGGGTCCGCAGTCCTCTGTGTCCTTCGAGGATTTATCGACGGGTTTGACTCCTACGAGAGCCAGAGCCATATTAAATTTAGCAACGCAACATTTCTGCATTTACACTCTCTCGAAACTGCAAACAGGACATTTCTGTGGGAGACCATGCTGCATTCTGCATAGTCTGTGGTTGCCCCTCATGGTATTTTCTGAGCTGGCCTCCAACTGCGCGGGCTTGGAGATCCTTGACATTTGTGATTAGCTTGAAAGCTGATTTTCAGGGAAGCGCTGATCCCTTTCGAAAACAGACATGATTATGTGAGAACAGACACCGCAAATCGCGACACTGGCTGCCATCGTCTCCAACATTAAGTCATAACAGTAAATCTAATGTTACGGCCCTTCAATAGAAACCACAACAGTGTGTCGCTTGTGCAGCAGCATAAACATGGTTAATAACCGAACTGGCGTGATGAGAAGAGTTTCCATTCACTTTGTCCTTTGTTTCTCTGGCGCGCGACAGTTTGGTGAATGCACATGTGGGTCCAGGTTGGACTGAGCGAACCTCTGGGTCGTCAGACCACGAGGCAGCGCCGGAGCGGACGAAGTGAGGCATCGGAAGCGGCAGCAGAGGTCACAACCAGCACACCTCACTGTTGTTGCGTAGGTCCGTTCAGGGTGAGCACACTTCATGGAAACCATCAGCGCCTCGCAGCGCTCGTCGCTGGCCCGCCTCCTTCCACACACTCATTATAATCCTGTGAAGAATATCTGAGGCAGCGGCCTCCAGTCCCCGTCCAGGCTCGCAGCCATCTCACAGTGTGCAGTAATGATGTCAGACCCGCAACTTTCTGTTTCCCTATTTCCTGCACACAGCACGCCGGCTCGCTTCTTTCTCCTTTTTTTTGTTCGTCACAGGTGTGTGAGAGCGAGCCTTCAAACGGCGCGGAGCTGGGATAGATTTACCTTAATGCACTGCATACCTTGCGAGTGGGCAGTTAGTTCATTAATGCGGCCTGGCTCTCTTTAGGTGACGTTGCTCACAGTTCATTCCCATTGTTGCCCTAATGATGAGGTAACACACATGTTTTCAGGTGTGCCCTCGCCGTACGAACCGCAGACCTTAAAACGCTGCGGTCAGGATTTTTGAGTTTCCACCCATTCGAAGGAAAAACCTCAAACAATAGTGTGTATCTTTTAATCAGTGTAAAGTACTGAGACAATAAACTTAGCTCCTGATTTGTCTGTTTACAAGAGTCCCCACAGAGTCCATATCTGGAATAATTGGTAATGTTATCAGACATAGCTGAAGGCGCCTGGTCTGGAGATTAGCCGCCTTACTGAAGGTAATGTCTGGTTCCTGTCTGATTCACATCATTAACCTCTGATCTCTATCTCAGCACACAGCACTAATACTGTACTTAAACTCTCTTCTGTCTAACACAAACACCCACTGTGGCAGCTTAATGTTAATACCTCCAATCAAACGGCCGGTGTGAAAGCGCCCACGTAGTAGCTCGTGCCGGAGGTAACCGCACTTTTACTTCTGTCGTCTTTATGAAGGACGGCAGGAAGAGCTTTCTGAGCACGCTGCAGTTTCTCAAACACCGGAGGGACTGCCGGCCTTTCCCGGCGCAGCGAAGGAAAACTTTCAATTCACACATCAAAACACGCAGACACATTCGTACACACCAGTGAAAACAATCACCTCTTTTATATCGGGGCCATTTCATCACCTCCCTACAGTTTTTGCAACAACATAACGTTGACAGAAGCATCTTTATGCAATGAACAATATCACAGATTGGCCTCTGATTTTGTGGCTTATTTGCCATTTAAAACATGACAGGTCATGACTGGAACGTGACTCCTCTCCTCGCTGCTTTCACAGACGTTTATCACTCTTGATCTTTAATCCAGCACTCAATCAGCTGCATTGCATTCACACCTCGAGATCAGGGAGACTCTCTTTAAACCTGATTTAAACACTGACAGAACCATAATCAGTGAAAAGCAACTCGATCTGCCCTCTGCGGATTACATTTCAAACCTATAAATAACTGCTGGTTCTGAACAGAGCTGCCTCACCGGTGCTCGTGCATACGTCCCCGAGAAAGTGCATCTATTTCGGTGTGAGTGTGTCTGAAATAGAGTGGGGCTTTTTTTATCTGAATTTGTTGACTCGATTGCATGATAAGAAAATGTGTGTCCCAGTAGAACGCTGGTAATTTCATTCTGCCTCTTAAAGGGGGAGAAAGAGACTGAGAGACAGAGGGAAATGTGTCTGATTACTTACTCATTAAGGGAGTTAATGAGGTGTGTGAGAGCTGTTAAAAGAATGGCAGTGTGCTGCCACTAAACGCTAACTACTTTCTTCCTCCCTTTACGGTCAAAAACTGCAAGGAGACACACAAACAACCAGACACACAAACTGTGGTCCTTCAGACACACACTACTGAGCATAAATATGGACCAACAAAAGATTTGAGATACAACTGCATAAAAAAGAGCAGACAAAGTGAACCAAACATTAGCCAATAATTATGTGGAATCGAAGACACACATTCATCTCAGACAGACAAATAATCAATGTGTTCTTGATGTTTGTGTCTAATGAACACGAATGAAATCAGATCACGTTCGTGCTTAAATCCTGGATTAAGACATTGAGCTGTGGGAGAATAAATGCAGGTGTAAAGCAAACACACTAATTAAGAGTTGATGGATGTGAGAAACTTGATGTGACAGTAAAAAGGCCTAATTCTGACTCCACAGACAGGCGCCGCACAGTTAATAAACTCCCGATATGTAATTAGACAGTTTTAATTGGGACGCTAATAATCTCTGCCGACACAGACTGAAGAAATTTGTGATGATTTGTCACTTCAATTAACATTAGTCATAAATCTCAGTGCTGCAATTACCATCGATGCTCCTCAATTCCAGCGAAATGAAATGACACTTCATGTTATTTGAACTCACAACACACTCACACACTGGAGGTGATTTAACACCAGGAGCTGGTGAAAGAAGTCATTCTTCATTTTTCCATCCTTGCCTAGATTATTTAAAGTTTGTCTATGGAAAAAAAAACAACTTTATATTTCATGAATTTACACAAACAAGCTGATCTACTTCATGATACAACATGTCGTACAACACCCGAGACTGTTTATCAGGCTGTTTATCTCACAGTGTTGCAAAAGCATGTTTACTGTATTTTCTTTTTTCTGCCAAGTCCAATTTATTTTTGGCTCACTTTCTGCACAAACACCAAGCACATGTCACTTGCTTTGCACAAACCCTCTGCTTCAGTGTTGCCGTTTCCATGTGATATGAATCTCCACAGTCGTTGATCAACGACAACAGCTTAAAGTACAGCTGAAAGTACAACTTGGGTGCGTTTGGATGCTACGTTATTTGGATCCTAAGTAAATCTGAACCTTATTGTGAAACTTGTGCTATTTGGTCCATTCCTGATGAATCTAGGGCTGATACAGCACAGGGAGTGATGGCTATACTAAAGCAAAACAAAAACAG
>JAUESE010000018.1:9700909-9711816 GCA_032274725.1 Malacoctenus triangulatus | reverse complement strand
CACACACACACACACACACACACACACACACACACACACACACACACACACACACACACACACACAGAGTAGAGCAGCTATTTAGCATAAAGTATGGTCAAAATATCCTGAAGACTGATGCTCGGGGCATAATGGAAGTATAAATGGAGCCTCTGTCGTGTCTGTCTGTTTGTGTCTTCAAGCATGTTTATGGAGAGTGCTGTACTACAGACAGCAGGAAGTTTGGGGAGATGACAGAGCTGTTGGCACACCTTGACTACTGGGAGCAGTCCAGCAGGTGCATCAGGGAAGGAGAGTGTCTCTTGAAGAGCAGCGTACGGAATAATCTACCGAAGCAAACTTTTTAATCTACCTCTTTTTGTAAACTGTACATTTAACTGAGCAACAAGCTGCCCCTCGTACCATGGCTCATAATCAGAGAACAGGGTTGTCATTGCTGAAGTTTCTCATGAGAAGACAACTTCGGACTCTGTCTGAGGTCCAGCTTTGCTTGCAGGACAATGAGTTGGGGGAAAATAACAGAGAGTCGTGATAAGAATCCCATCTGTCCTGTTGTCACTAACAGATTAGAGATAAGGGAGTGTGAACAAAAGGAAAGTAGATTGGCCTGGGGGGGGACAATGCGCGGGTCATCCTGATAACATTGGACAAACAGGGCCTCGGTACATGGCGACAGATCCTGGAGGTGAGCCAGAGCAAGACAAGGACCTTCTCGGTCAACTTTTCAGTCGGGCGCCGTCTGATGTGTCGTAAATGCATCAAAGAATTGTGTCATTTTCTCAAACTTTTATAGAGTTTGAAACCTGACAAATAAATGAGTATTTGGTAACTACTGCTTTGCCACGAATCAATAAGGATTCATATAAAATTCTGTCGCATTTATGTTGTTAAAACAACATTAACTTTGTCGGAGCACAATCGGCCATTTATGCTTCAATTTATTTAGCCCACTGATGTGCAGCAGAGACATTTGCAATATTTACTTTCTTTAAATGTCCACAATGAGACCATAAGCTCACACAAGTACTAAGAGTAAGGCTGACATTCAGCCAAAGGAGAGCCTCAACGCAGCACTCAGACCCACTCTGTCCATAGTGTTATCGATTAAAAGGTAAAAGCTCACACCCCAGGGGCAGAGTGAGGCCACACACACAGCTAAAGTTACTTTCTCTGTGTGTTTGGGAGAGAGAGAGTTGAATGGCCCACGGTTGCACTGGTAACCCAAACCCTCAGTGAGGACTGCAGCCCACTCAGGACCAGGAGGGGATTCGGGAGAGCAGATGGGAGAAGCAGTTTGTGCACAGACTTGTGAACCCCCCCCCCCCCCCCCCATAAAGCTTTAAAAACTTCAGAACTGTCGCAATACTTGAGTGACCAAACTCACAAAAAAAGAGTCCATTACCTTCCCCACCGACGGGCTCGAACATCCCAAACTGCTCCAAGACTTTGATGAAGAGACCCATGACCACCAGCACAGCGATCATCTCCAAGCCATCCAGAGTCAACATCTTGCGCGAGCGCCGTCAGTCATCGCCCTCGGGCTGGCCCGAGTCCAGCCGACCACACTGGACCCGTCCAACTGCACCCAACCTCAGCAACCTTTGCCACTTTAGCCGTCCTCCCACTTTCTGCCTCAGTTTCAACTGCCCTGATCCAATCTTGTATTCTAACTTGATGACGACAGGTGATGGAAAAACTTTCTCAACAACTCTTCCTGTGATTGTTCTTCCTCACCCAACACTTGGTCTCAGACAGCCCTTCATATTCCCTGGAAGAGGCCATTAAAGGTGGAGCTACAGGCGGCAGCAGAACAGATCCAAACTGTAAGAACACCTGGGGTAAAGTTTTCTGGTTTCTTTTCTTCCGTTCTTTTTACTCTTTCCTCCTCCAGAACCCCGTCGAGTGATGGAATCTGGGGATGTGCTGCGCCTGTTAGTCCTTTGGCAGTGGTTGTCAGGAAGCAAGTGTTGGGAGGGGGAAAGAGGGAGGGAGTGAGTGAGAGGGAGAGGCAGCAGATAAAGAGAGGGGGAGAGGATGAGTGGGAGATGGCATAGAAAATGAGAGTGAGAAAGAGAGAGAGAGAGAGGGAGCAAGACGAACCATGCAAGGAAAGGAGGGACAAAGAGAGAGAGAGAGAGAGAGAGAGAGAGAGAGAGAGAGAGAGCAGACACCCGTACGTTGTTAGACATGGATTGTTTGGGAGGGGGAGACAGTTGAGGAATGCCTTTCCTCTCCAGTACCATTACCTTGATTAATTTATCTCCTGTAGTTTTCTTGGGAACTGGAAAAAATAGTTTTGAACTGATGGAAAGAAAAAATATTTATATTGGTGTAAAGTCGAGCACCGTCTTGAAAGTGTGTTTTTATGACATTTAGACTGCAGCCTCTGCTCTGCACTGCATTCACCTCTCGGTTGATATAATGTCTCATTAACTTTTCAAATGTGTTGCTATCAGAAGGACAAAGAATTTCTGGCTTCGCTACAGAAAACTGGAGAGATAAAAGGTGTTGATGGTCACAACATAAGCTCAATATCAGGAGTTTCACATATTTATGAGGTTTTTTGATGAAGATTTTGTGTCTCTGAGGAAAATCTGTAGCACATGTGAGAAATCTAGAAGGTTTCAGAAACTTGAGACTTGAGCTACACAGCTGGTAAATCATTACTCCAATAATAGCTCTATATCTGTTCCTTGTTCAGTTGATGGCATTTTTGGCATCGAATCACTCCCACAAATCTATGTTTGCGTTCCAGTAGAGTGACACCAGCTCGCCTTCAAAGCCAACAGGTCGACAGAGGATGGAGCCACCACGGCTTCCCTCACAACTCTCTCACACCACTACCTGCACAACAGCCGAAGTCGCAGTTTATAGACTCTCTCTCCAGCTGTCACAAACATCCCCCTGAAGCCCAGTGCAGAAACTGGGCGTTCTGGCCTCAGGCAGATTTCACACATGCTCAATATTCATCCTGAGAACAAACACATCACAGAGTGTGTACTCGGGCCTCTCCTGCTCCTTTTCCACCCTTGACAAGTCACCGATGACACCACCACCGTCGGATGAAGAGATACCAACTCTTCAAAACATGGACGAATAAATAAACTTTACCCCAAGCAGCCAAATCATTGTACACTGGCCCCAAATCCAACTAACAAAATCTAGTTGCTCCTAAATTATGGCCCATCATGACTGCCAGGTTTGATACATTTATCAGATTCAGCATGAAAAAAATCCACATCAACAGCAACAGTTTTGTCATTTTTTAAGGTTCAAAATCACACTTGGTGTTGCACTGAAGAGACAAACCAGAGGTTCCAACCTCCTACCCAGAGTACAAGAAGCAAAAACAAAGCCATTCCATTACCATCCATTTGATTAGATTTTATTGACCCGTGCTTAAACATTTACTCTTTCTATTTTGTATCAATAGCTCATCAGTTACAGTAAGAGAGTAAATCTGTGGTCAGCTTGCTTTCAAAGCTTTAATTGCCTTGTACAAACACATGTGCATCAGTTTTTCTGAGGAGAAGCATGTTTTCTTCAAATCCACTCAGGCTCTGAGTGAAACAGTCATTTTTGTCCGGTCAGTCATCAGGTGACACTGCAATACTTGAAGCATCAACAGGACTCAGTGCAGGCTGCTGCTGCCCGCCTTCTGATGTCCTGCCCCTCCCTGCATGGCTCCCAGTGAGGGTATCACTTCTCCTTATGCTGCAAAAATAACACAATGGAGGGAAAAAATGGTGTGTTCCCTCTTTGTCTTATTCTCCCACACGGTTTCCCTTTTCTGCTGCCTGCTTTCTGAGAGAGAAAAGGTTGAGAGAGGCGAGACAGGAGGGGTTTGACAAATGTGCCATGTCTGCATCCGCATTTTTTTTTTTTGTAGCCACATTTTCAGCCACAGCAGCATGCCTCATTAAGGAGACGCCTGTCACTTGAGCATCATCAGCGTGGACCGCGTGGGTCACTCTAATGTCTACCGACACACATGCTCGGGCGCACTCAGAAGTCAGGCAAGGTGACAGGAAACCTGATCCTGTTTGACGTCATTTTTCCCATATTTGTTGTGAAGGCAAAGAAACGCCACGCCACAGTGGGCTCTCTCTGCCCCCCGTGGCAGTGATGTATATGCGGTGTATTGAAGCAGAGCTCCCATTGCAAATGTAAACAGAGAAATATTGAACCGCACGCTTACAAAAGAGAGCGAGGCAGAGAAAGAAACAGGACCCCACCAGGTTGGTTAAAAATGATTTCTTTGTCCCCTCATGTATTGAGGAGTTGTCATTTGGAGGGAGAAACGGAGAGGTTGGAGGAGTGAGGAGGAAGGGGGGGGACGGGTCATTGCTTGAGACCTGGTGGCAGGGGAGAGCAATAAGAAGTAGGAAGAGACAGAAACAGCACATAAAGGAACAAAGAGAGGACGAAGTGAAGAGCCAGAGTGACTCAGGTCAGATTCCTCTGTGTACTGATCTGCACAGAACGGAGGCAAGAGGCATCTATTCTTTATTACCCTCCAGCATCTCTCCGCTCCAGGAGGATTTTTCACCTCATTCGGGCTGTCAGCATAGAAAATTGGACCTGCAGATGTGTCCTCTACTCCTCCACTATCCCCCTACCCTACTTTCTCTCTCTCTCTTTTTCCTCCCATCACACTTTCAACGAGGAGAAAATGTTTACACAAGGTCGGTCGGAGCAGACGACAAACTCGATCTTAAAAATCAGCTTGGCTCAATGACTGAGTGCAACAGGTCTGCTGACCCTCTCTGAGCTTCATCACCAGCTACTGAAGACAAAGAGATTTGATTCACACTTCCAATGACAACAACAACAACAACAGCAGCAGCAGCTCTGTGGAATAACTTCCCTCCAGTCCCTTAAATATCGAGTGCTGATGTTGCTCTTTGTGTGTCCTGCTGAGAAATCTCTCACTAATGAATCTTTAAAAGCAAAACATCCTCCGCTCTCTTTTGTCTGATGCGACCTATTATAAGAGGCAATCGGAATCACTCAGCTCTAAAAGACAAAACACAACAAACTTTCCTCTCAGGCTCTCATTGATTTTTCCAAATTTCTTCTGCTGCTAAATATACTGTAAGAGATGCTGAGAGACACGAGCAGCGAAGGGAAGGAAGTCAACTGATAGGTGCAACCCCGTGCAGGGAGACGTTCACGTTTGTGCTGATGGCTTTATGGGCTTTATGATTGACTCGAGTGAATGACCTAATAGACTGTGTCCTCCCATTCACGTACCATTTATATGAGTGAGATGCTACGTGAGAAGAAAAGACTCGGCTTCGTTTCAGTTTTCAGTTTTATCTTCCACCACGCTGAAGGTCGAAACTAAAAAGCAGTTAAGCTGCTTTGGTTGTGTGTTGCCTTCTGGCTCCTCTAATCCACAGAAAGTGCTAATTGAAGAACATGACTATTGATCTCCGCTTCAATGAGGCATGACCGGCCGCGCTGCAGAACAAGCGCCCTCGCGAACACGCAGTCCAAACGAAAACAATGCAGCTAAATGACTTGTGAGAGCGGAGAGGAGCCCCCCAGGGTTACGGCTGCAGAGATCCCTCTCCACTCATCACACAAGTGTAATTTCACCTGACCCGTTTGCATGACGCCAGGGCGCAGATGAATGTACAGCACGCTTTAAGAAAAATCAATACCAAGCTACAGCCATCTGGCTGAACATGTCATCTGTAATGTCAGCGGCTCTCTGTGAGCGGAGGAGGATCAATAAAGATACATAACACGCAAAACAAGAGGGAAAGACATCGGAGTTTGCTGCGTTCTGAGATTGGGCAGACTGGGACATCTAGTGGGCACAGAGGGCAAAGATCAGTGAGCGGAGACACCAAACCTCAGAGCGACTGAAGAGTTGACAGAACACAGCGCTGAATTCATTTTGCATTCAGTCATTGTTACATTTCTACACACAGCTGTAAACTGCATACAAATGTAACTGTGCTCTGTGATCCAATCAAGTCACATATAAAAATTCAAATCACTGACAGATAGAGCAAAAATAAAACACTATATTTCTATTTGTAGTCTCACTTTATTGCATCATCTTGCGCCTCCAAAACATTGACACTGATTCGGCTTTTTTCCCCCCAGTTCACAGCGGTGGTACAGAGAGAGGCAAAGGCCTTTTTGCAGCAATCAGTGTATTTCATGAACACACGTCAAAACATATGAAGGCATACCGTAATTAGATGGAGCAGACAAGCGAGGGAGACTCGACCAGAGTGTGCACAACGAGCCGCATGGCCGACACCGAGTCGGCTGACAACAAGGACGGAGCAGATTCAGAGCAGCAGCACATTCCCAAAGGCGTCAGCTCCAATAACGCAAACAGCCAATGGAGATCAGTCCCAGTGCCAAAGGGGACGTTTTATATTTGGAGAACACTTTCCCTTTTTTTTTTCGCAAAGCTGTTGCATCAGTATAGCTGAATCTCAAGAACTGTTTAGGAAAAGCGTCTCTAATGTGCAGAAGTTGAGAAAAGGAGGAGTTGGAAGATAAATCGAAAAAGAGGAAAAAATCCAAACATGACGGGCAGAAACTTCCTGACTGTGTTCAAATATGTCCCATCGTTATCACAGACCTTACACGATTCGCTGCAAGTTTGTGGCGTGATAAAAATAGCACTCTGATTGAGCCAATAAAAATCCATTCAATCCTGGATTCTCACTTCCAGAAAGCACCACTCACCTTTCCTCAGACAGTAAGAGAGCAGGAGTATTGACATGAGGAGGACTGCGTAAAACCCCCCCAACACCCTCCTCAGAGCCGCTCAACGTGACCAGTGACTGGAAAGGCCACATTGCCAACACAGGTGTGTGATTATCATTGCCTGATTAGGCGGCTTCACGCTATATTTAGATGAAATCAGTCGCCTTTTTCTCCTCCTCCTCCTGTGGGCGTAATCACATACAAAATGCTTTGTGCCGTGCGTAGTCATACATGAACAGGTGTTTAACAGCACCTGTTTGGATAAGGTGAGCGACGTCTTCCTTATGATCCAATTTAAAGCTGTTGACTCTCAATGAACTTTTCATCCAGCGTGAACGAGGCCGTCTGCATCGCTCATTCACGTCCTGTTAGTGCGCTGACGGTCTGTCTTGTAAACTACAGCTGCGGTATTAGTTTCCGTGATGGCTCATGGCAACACACAATGAATGCTGAGCTGCGACACGCGTGGACCAGCACAGCATACAAACAAGAGCAGCTCCATAACATGGCGACGTGGTGGAAAAACAGACACATTTTCTGTTGTCAAGCATACACAGAATAACAAAAGCACGATTGCATGCAGCATTTGCAATAAACAATATAATATTAAATCCTCGAATCAAATGTTGAGTGAGTTAACGGTGTCAGTGTGCAGGTGCTGGATGGCTGGAAATCTGCTGGGACAGAAGAAAGAGAATGAGGGAAGAAGGCTGTGTGGAAGGAAAGACACCAGTGGACTGAAGGAGAGGAAAGAGAATCACAAAATAAAACAGATGCGAGTCTGACAAGTAAAAATAATACAGGTGGGGGTGATTCAAAGACACACAGGCTGCAGAAATGGACTGGAAAGCACAAATCACTGTTTGGTTGGAAAAGACGAGTGCATCTTCAATGACTCTCCACTAGAGGTCAGTGCATATTAAAGGATTTATCCCCATTTTTCTCCCAAACACACATTAAATCTCCGGCTTTTTTTTCATCCACTTGAAGACAGATTTGAGCATAAAGTTGTCATGAGCATCCATGCGAAGCCTCGTTCCACGTGTCTCTCACTCGTTCTTTACATATCTGCTCCACTCATAAAAGCGTCCTGCAGACTGGAGCCAGTGGCTCCATCTCATCAGCCCAGCTTTAAAGTGAGCTGTGAATATACAACCTGGCAAGCAGCTGCTGGTCCTGGTGCTGGGCCAGATACTGCAATCACCCAAAGTCACTGGTTGGGTTTTTCACTTTATTCATTCGAGGCAAACGTCCTGTAAAAGGACCTTGACCAGTTCTATGACCTGACACGTCTCAGCTGTTCCTGCAGCCAAATGTCCAAATGCCTGCATGCGGAATACAAAGCAAAATCCTAATTACAGCATGTAACAGCCTCTCCATCCATCGTCTCTCTCTTCAACTCAAGGGAAGCCAGCTGAATGAATCATTCATTATTTGGACTGACTCACACCAGTCTACTTTAGGACAAATTATGTTGCTGTAGGCTCGCAGCCCGTCCGCCCGCACCTGACAGAGCGTCTCAGTGGACAACAGGACAATGGGACAATGACAACGTGCACGTGGACGTGACGCTATGCTGATTCAGCAGCTAATCAAAAGGAACAAAATGATCCAACCTGCACCAAAGGACAAATCTGCACACACACAACCTGGCAAAGTCACAGAGGACAGAAAGCAGACTATTGATAAATGGACCTTCAAGTACACAATCACACACAAACAAGATGGATATCAGGAATCTTTACCTGCACATACAGCCTATTTGTTTATGAATCAATACGTGCAACCAGTTGTTTGCTGTAGGTGCAAGGACATAATGTGGAGAGGAAACGAGATGCTGTGATTGGCTGTGACAAGCAGACCCAGTCAAATGCTCTATTGTGTTTAACCTGTCAACTGTCACCAAACAGAGAGAGAGAAAGAGTGAGCCAGAAGGAGCGACAGACAGGCTGTCGTCATGGACACGACACACAGCATCAATTCCCCAGGTCTCAGTTCTCACACTCACTCACACACACGCACACACACACGCACGCCTGCTCTATCTGTCTTCACCCGGCTTCATGTATTGGTAAAAATGACACACACAGTCATTGCAATTTCATCTATTATAGGATGAGAGTGAGCGTATTGATCCGGCACACAGCGACACACAGTGAAGCACGCACTCAATGCATCATGGTGCTCACCACACTCTGAAGTTTCCTCACTTGTCTGTCTGATATTACATTGTAGACATGACAAACCTTATTATCATGGCAGTGCAGGCAATGAGGCCCATTAGTATTCCACAGAGCCAACACACAAACACGCATAGATACAAACACGTGCAGACTCTCAGAGTGGGGTTGTTTCATCGAGGGGTTGAACATGCCTCCCAGAGGGTAATTATTCCTAATCTTTTTCCTGCTGCTGTTCTATCTGAGAGGAGAATATATACTATTATACAGTCGTTGAAGAAACGACTGCTCCCACAGAGGCTCACAGTCAACCTGTGTCCACAGGAATGGGGCCGTTTATAATCATTATCTACCAATGTTTTTCAGCCTAATCATTAAATCGACTTGAGTTATTGTTAAGCCTTTCTGTCCTCTGCAGCTAAATGTTTGATAAGGTTTCAAGCTCTAAAGGTCGGTGCTTCTGGATTATCGTCTTTCTGTTGTTTTCCAACCTCCTGAAGTTTCTCGGCAAACGTCACAAATCACTGCAGGTGAATCGTGCATCTGTGTGTGGCTCAAAACTTTGCCTGAAGACATTTTAAACTTTTGAATAGCAGTGTAACTTTCTGTAATCATTGTCTGCATGACACTGGAAAAAACACACTGACCCAGCTGTAAACAGCTTTCCAAGGAGCTACTTTATTCTGAGGCGCTTCTGTGGCTCTGCACACTGCTGTTGACATCTGTGAGTAGCTGCAGACTAACAAGCTCGCCGAGAGATGCTGTTGAATCTGTGAGTAGAGTCAACACAGATGCATTCATTGTATCAGTATGCATAAGCCGAGGAAGGAACTTTTCATAAGCAAAATCCCCAAACTAGAAGAAGTCAAACCTCAGCAAAGGTCAAAAAATATTCTCTTTTTTTACTTCTTTTAAATCACTCAATGAAGATTAAAGAGCAAATGAATTCAGTGAGTGCTGCAGTATCAGTTCTAAGTAACATCCATAACATTTATGAAGGAACCTGTGTCAGTTTAGGGTGCAAGTTCAAGTTGTGAAGTGGAAGTCACCTTATGTTTCTTCTGCCTTCATTTATTGAAATCTATAAACTGAAACATGAAGAATTCAAGAAGTTCCTCAACAGTTTAATGTGAATAGAACGCTGAGAAATAGGATAAAAAATAGTTTGATTGTAGCCAATGTGAAAAAGACCAGTATATTGTTCTGCCATTTGTTTAGTCCAGTCAGAAAAACTTCTCCAGAATATAACTGCTCACAAAAAAAACCTCCCACCGATAATTCAAAAGCACATAGGATTACAATCACAAATATGACACGATTTCTTTGAAAAACATCATATCCAGCTGCTTCCTTTAATCCACATAAGTCCCAAAATGAGAGAGTGACAAACGTTTCAGTAAGAAGCAGGAGGTGAGGATGAGTTGACCAAGCACCAACGTTTAGTGTCAAGAAGCAGTTTTTTTGGAATAAGACACCAAGTCTGCGTTTCTGATACTATTTTTATCTGCTTTTTGTCCCTCGTCCTGATTTTCTATCCTGAAAGTCATTCAAGCATGTACGCCTGCATCTGTGTATCTGTGTGAGCATATGGCTAAACAAGTGCGGCCACATCTGCTCTGCATGGGGAAAAAAAAACACAAAGTAAAAACTGCATTGAACCACATGAATATGATGTTAAAGCCATGAAACTCACACGTGACCTGGGAAACAGAACACATGCACTCACGGTTTCACACCTGATAAAATTGCTTTGTTATGTGCTCGTATTGCACAAAAGCGGGCAGGGACACAGGTCATGACGCGTTACAGAGTGGAGTGGGCCTCCGCAGCTATAAATAACCCGAGGAGGAATCAGATTTGGAGAACCGGAGGTGGGAACTGATGAGATCACACATACCCATATGTGTGAGTGTGAGTGTGTGTGTGTGTGTGTGTGTGTGTGTGTGTGTGTGTACACATACTCACACAAAAGGCTGGGATCTGAGGAAATGG
>JAUESE010000018.1:9646188-9657059 GCA_032274725.1 Malacoctenus triangulatus | reverse complement strand
GTGTGTGTGTGTGTGTGTGTGTGTGTGTGTGTGTGTGTGTGTGTGTGTGTGTGTGTGTGTGTGTGTGTGTGTGCATATGTGCTATTGACTAGACCTTGTCCAAAGTTCTGTCAAAACTACTTGATTGATTGTAAGACCTGCTGCAATGCTCTCCAACATCCCTCAGGCTGTGTGTGTGTGTGTGTGTGTGTGTGTGTATTAGTGTGAGCATGCGTGTGTGTGCATGGGTGTGTGTGCGTGCGTTATTATGGGATACGAGTGTCTAAGCATCTCCTTTAACAGGAGCAAACCCCAGGCCTCCTCTAATCACCTCCTCTTCTCTCCTTATCACTCTCTGCTGTGCCATCAATCACACCAAAGACGTACAACAACATCCTTAACAAATGGACTAAATGCCCTCTATAGAATATTTATTAGCAGCAGGTTTACTTATTAAAAACACACAAAGCCATGCAGCGCTATCCTTAAACTGGGTTTTCAGTGACATGTTCCCTTAACTTGTACACAAACCTAAACTCTCATAATAAGCTTTGGTTTTAACATTGTGACTCACAACATTGTAACATTTTTATGTCTAAATTTTCTGCATTTTTACAAAGCCATATATATGTATGTATTCAAATATATATATATACGTATATATTCAAAAATTCTCACACAAAAAAACTAAGAAATACATTGAAACCAGAAATTAAATGTGTATTTTTAATGTCTTCTCTCTTGTTACTGTCATAACAATTGCAGCCAGGAGAGGGCATGTTCCTCTCCACTTGGTAGGTAGAAAAAATCTCAAAAAACATTCAAAAATGTAATTTAGAATTTTCCATTCTTTGAAGAGGGTTATAATGCCAAGAATCGTTTTTCTCTGGGAGAGGGCTCTGCTGTGTGGATGAACCACCAAACTGCAATATTGTCAAAAGGCAAAGGGAGGGGGGGGCGCTGATAGTGGTTCACCCACACACTCCTCCAGACATCCTTTCCCTCGAAACACTCAGTCAATTACAGTCACGTGTACCCTTCAGACATCCTCTACGCAAATGTGTACCACTTCTTACAGGCAATCCACACACGCACACTCACGGTGATCCCCCATCTTCAATCTCCGATAACCTCTGATACACAGACAGCCAAAATCAGCCGGAGGGCATCTCAAAGAGGGCACAGTATGTTGTAGAAATGAGTTACTTTCTGTGTGATGAAGGACGGATGAGGCGGCGGGGCAAAATGATTCTCTAATGCAGATCAGATGTTGTGAGTGACAGTAAAGCGAACCAGGGGAGAGGCACACGGGGAGTGACACGGGGCTCTGTCACACTTGGAGACATTTCCTGTCACTCAATCAATCTGTCACATATTGAATGCCTGATGAGGTGAAGTCAAAAAGTTAAACACAAAAAAAAAAACCTCAGTGACTTCGTGTGTGTTCGTACGACTGAATCAAATATCTCCTCTTAAATATTTCATCATTAGATTGAGATACAGATCGGCATTTTCTGCAGAAAACAGCATCCGTTCTGCTGTTGCCGAGTTCTCAATACTTCTTGCCTCCTTCCCCCCCTGCAGGCGTTTCTAAATGAATGTGTTTACAGAGAAGGGGAAGAAGGAAAGGAGGAGAAGGGGCTGGAGAGCCAAGGGAGAGGTGAGCAGCCCTTATTTTAATTAACGATCACCCAGCACTCCGTAGATTCGGTCAAAGATTAAAACTCGTTAGGATTGATTCTGGCTTCCAGCCCTATTAAGCTCCGATCCCACTGTGGCCTGACAGAGTTGAAGAGGAAGGAGAGAGGATGAGGGTCGGGAGGGAGTTTGGTTTGGGGATGGATCGTCGGGAAGCTTAGAAATGACACGGGTGTAGACATGGGAGAGGGGAACGGACAGCAAGGGGCTGAAGACACACCATTAGATGGAAATATATATGGTATTATATAACCTGATGAGTGGGGTGGAGACAGGGGGGCAGGACCAACTGATGGACAGATTATTAAGAAGTATATCAGAGCCGTTCAGATCATGATATGGGAATGATGTATGGGCAATTATACCAAGGTTTTTTTTCATTTCAACATGCAAATTTTCTTTTCAATTTCTCACTTGAAGCACAAATTGAAACATCAAATCAGCATTTCGCACATTACAGGACGAACTTGATGGATAGGAGTTGTGCATTAGTGAGATGTGATTGGCAGGGAGAGCTTTTATAATGGGGCATCCGACGCCCACAGACTACCAAAGAGCATCGCTGGGATTTGCCTGGCAAAAGCAATACAGTATCGTCCATCTTTATGCACTTTGCTTCTGTCCGCCTTTCGTCACTTCTCCTCTCCATCTTTTCATTAACCCATCCTCCTTTCCTACCATCAGTGATGGAACCGATGTGACAGACAAGCCTAAGCGAACCACTCCGAGCATGCCTCCATGTAGAGAATCAGTCATTTCACATCAGCAATGCTGGCACGTCCCAGAAAGAAACTTAAGCCCAGGAAACCAAAATAGGAGCCCTGCTGAGCAGCATGTGTCACACACATTCTGGCCTGGCACATCAGGTGACACTGAATCAAAGCTTTCAATTATTGCCAATGACCATTACTGCCTCAAAAAAGCCACATTGGGAAGGTGACACTGAGCCAAACTGCTTTTGACAAGCTCAATTATGGAGGTAATTTCTGGCCCTGGCTCAGTTTTTGTAAATTATGATTTTCACTGCACGGACTGTGGGAAGGTGTGTGTCCAAAGGTGTCGACACACACACACGCACACACCATAACCTTCAACCAAACACCTCTTTCCCTTTCTCTTGACAGCTTCTTTCTTAATCTGAGTTAAATCCATTGTGACTTCATGCAGGAGCTGCGTGTGAGGAAATAAATGGTTCAGATTAATCAAAAGCTGAATATTTCTCCTGGGGGCAACACAAGAGCCGAGCAACAGCACTTCAACCAAACAGGTGAAATTGTTTGGGGTTTTTTTTATAGCTTGTGTGCACTTGTGTGTATTGTTACATTATCTGCATTTGAGCATGCGAGTGGCTCTTTTGCCTGATTATAATGGCTGCTGGAGACGCACTAAAAACACACTTGGCAAAAACAAAAATCAAAAAACCAGGTTAATCTCAGACAGAGGTGGGCACTCCTGGTCCTGGAGGGGCTCGGTGTGTCCCAGCTTCAGCACACCCGAGCGTAATGAGGCTCGTTATCAGGCTTTCTGCAGAGCTTCAGGTGTGTTGGAGCCCTGCGTGTTTGTAATGCGCTCAGGCTCCAAGACGCCTGAATCTGATGAACGTGTCGCCATGAAGCTCTGCAGGAAGCAGACTGGCTAGAAAACCGGGTGCGCTGAAGCTGGGACACACTGAAGACATGCAGGACAGTCGTCAAACCTGTCCCACACACACAGAGCATACTGAACACAAACGCACACACAAAAAAACCAGAACAGATTCAGTATGGACAGTTTTCAATCTGATGATTGCTTGTGAATTTGCCAACAAGTGAAAGACAACTTCAAAGTCAGTATTTAAGACTAAATGCATGAACCGAACCTCGGATAAACACATCATCCCGTTCAAATACACCACACACAAGGTAAATATCACATCATCTAAGTCCCTTCTCCATTATTTTGTCTGTAAATGTTATAAAACAGGAGAAAATGTCAGTCACATTCCTCTGAGCCCTGAGTAACCCTGCTTTTTCAGAGCACAACTGAAATACGTGACATTTATTCGTGCAGAGCACCATGGAAACCACCAACAAATTGCGTTTGAATCCCTCTATTTTTGCTGACAAACGCAACATACATGATTCATCAGTTGTCAAAGTGGATCGAGCAGCGGTCAAAGAGAGCCTTTGTAGTGACACTGTTGACTTATGCCGTGATGGCAAAAAAGTATACCGACAAATTGGATTTGAGACGGGGAAAAAAAAAATGGGAGGAAACAATTTGTTTATCGGGTTGAAATGGCATGATGCAACCGCAAAGCAGAGGGGCGTTTGGAGTCCAATCTAAAAAACGTGATTAAATATTAAGAAGGGAGACATTTAACACCTTTGCCGTCTCTGACGTGTCCAATGATGCATAAGATTAGTATGAGACAATACAGGGGGATGACTGGCGGTCCGCCTCCCAGTGGCAACTAATCTATCCTTTACATGTAACTCTGGACTTGGTGAGGGAAAAAAGCAGATCATGATAAACGTTGATCCAATCGGTGCAAATGTGCATATATTGCCTGTATGTGTGCGTGCGCTCTCGTGTGTGTGTGTGTGTGTGTAGGTGATATGATTCCTCTTGAGTGCGGCTTGTGAGGTGGAAGAGGAGATTACTGCACCACGCTTCTATAATTACCTCTCATCTCTCAGCCGGTGCTCTTAAACACAACGGGGAACGCCAGGCTACCACACGCTCCGACACATGCGCGCACACAGTGGGGCGCACTCCGGCACAATGTAGCAGGCTGAGAGGGAGTTATTTCTAGAGGGTTACATTTCACTCAAATTGTGAGACCACCCACACTGCCTTTAAGCAACACAGGTCAGCTTTGCTTCGAGCACACACACACACACACACAGACACACTCACACACCTCTCGCTCACTCGCACTCACAAGTTGCTGGTAAGTAAAAAGAATGACTCACCTGTAGCTGTCCTTCCCACACACACAAAAAAAATCACCTAATAATCTGCTGTCACAAGTCATAGGCTCGCATCAGGCTCAAGACTTTTCTGTTTAGTCAACAGAATACAGAAAATCATCTGTCACCTGTTCTCTATTTGTCATACACACACCTGTGCACACGTCAAGCCAACTCACAGATGACTGCGAAAAAACACCAAGACTCAGTGTTTTTTCAGCTGCATCACTTCTTCATTACACGAACGTTTGACGAGGACCAGCCTCAACGCCCATGCAATGATATCAGGGCTAAGTGTGTTTTACAGTTGACACCGTCTTGCAAAGATGAATTAAGCATGCAATTCACAGCTTTGAAAAAGTCATTAATAACTAAGCCAGAAGTAAATTGGTCCGGCACAGTGAATGGCTCCCCCCTCCCCCCTCCCTCCACTTTGCACAACTATTAAAAAAGCAATATAACTTGTTGGGGACGGTCAGACACTGGGGACCATTTCAGTAAGCTGCAATGAAAACAGGGAGGGAGATTAAATGTGAAAGATGAGGAAAAAGGGATGATTTTTTTCTGAGGAGTTTAGATTTACATTTCAGAAAGTTGCATCTCCTCCGCTGCCACATTTGCTAATCATCTATGATGCCTTTCATAACCCAGTGCACATTGCATGCTACCAATTTGCAACTGATCACTGAGCCACAGGTGAAAGCGAGAGGCATTCAAAGAGCAGGAAAACACGACTGCTAATGGATCTTATGAATTCGGTTGGATAGGGAAAAAAAAAAAAAGAATAAATCCTCTCAAGTTTCAACAGCAGACTGTGCAGAAAGTGCTGCTCCTTAACTCACCCACACAAGCATACCCACACATGCTTTGATAAGCACAAAATATTCACAGATAGAGCCGCACACCGAGCGTCTGCTGCAGACATCAGAGCACCTTGCAATCTCCTCCTAATTTAGGACGCATTCAAATTGTGACAAAGCAGAGCTGCTAATGCGTGGACGAGTGCAAATGAGATTATGGTGTTCCTCGGAGCCCGAGGCTTACATCTGTCTGGACAGGCGCAACTTCTTTTTGCAGGCCCAGAGATGTGCTGGAGCACAAGAGCAAGGCTTGGGGGTTTATTCAGCAGGGGGCTGGCACTTCACAGGCAAACGGTCCTCACATAAACGTGAAATGTTGTGTGTTTTAATGTGACAACTGAAGACTGTGCTGACAAGAAAACACCGAGAGAGAGAGAGAGAGATGGGGGGAGGAGGGGGGCTCACAAAGGCGCAGGTATGAGCAGGCATGCACGCTGGGACTCGATGAAACGGCTCATTGTGTCGCCGTTAAAACAATACGTGTCAGGTCTGAAAGTGGAGGGACCGTGAGCTCGCAGGAGAGCGCTTCGCCACGCCGTATCGGACCGTTCCCAGCCGTTTGTCTCCAAACGTCGGGGCGGACACGGCGGATTACGCACACGCTCACCGCGTCCGAACGTCTCCGTGGCGTTACGCACAGATGTCTGCTGCACTTGAAGAGCACACAGACTCTTTTTACTCCAAAAAAACGGCTGAGCACCAACTTCAGGGGGCGAAAGTGGCACCGACACACAGAGCAAACCCCCAGTTTGTGGCATGAGCCCGGTCTGACAGGTGTCATAAACCCCCCCGCGCTCCTCGCCACGGTGGGAACAATACGGTGGTCTCCCTTAGCTGAGCCAGGTCAGCACTGTCACAATGGTTTAAAAAAAAAATACATTTTCACAGCGTAACGGAACACAAGTCACAAGCATTACAAACCAAGTCAGGCAAACACAACGACATGCAACGTTAACAAGCAAAAGATTCAATATGTTGGTTTATTTCTGTCCCAAAATCGCGCCAAACTTGCCTCCAAATTTGACGGCTACTTTAAACGGTAACACAACCGAACAAAGGCACGTTTTTGTGTTACCGTGAAAGCCCAATATCAAAGTATGACAAAAAATATTGTTTGTAAATCAATGCTGTTAATAATGAACTTAAAAAATTGGTTTAAATAGGAAATTTTCCAGCTAGCTCTCTGTTTCGTTCGATGTTAAGATGAATGGCGGCCAGGTTGTGACATTTAAAAAAAAGACACCTGAAGTTCGGCGGACAAGGCGTCAAATATTGAATCTTCTCTTTCAAACACGCAACGTCCACCTGTGTGCGTCTCCACCGCCGGCTCACTCACCCGTCAGCTGGTCATAGGAGCCGTCCAGCTCCCTGGAGTCCGACAAGCTTTGGTCACGGTTTTTCGCCTTCATATTCCCGGTGTGCGCTGGAATGTCAAACTGTGGAGAGCCGCTGGGATGTTGGCGAGTCTGGTCGAAAAATGACCCCTTTTTTCCGCCTTCGCCGAGGAGGGCTACAAGAACTCTGTCATTAACAAGTCATGTTGGGCTTGTTTTTCTTTCTTTCCGTGAATAACTAACGGAGAGCTCCGTCGTTATTTCCACCGGTCTGAGTCTGCGTGCGCTCTCGGCATCCAAAAGCTGAGTGAGAACCAAGCGCGCTTTTAGTCCGCGCTCTCAGGAGAGCCGCGTGCACGCACGCACGCGCATACAAAAGAGAGGCGTGAGGTGGGGGTGGGGGAGGTGGGGGTGGGGGGTAGTTTTCAGGATATTTCTTTATCACATTCAGATGAATGTAGGTGCCGTTTTGCCCACAAACACATCCGACTCCCCTCTGTTCTCGCAGAGTGACTAAGTCATCTGCCTCTGCCATTAATGTCACCATCACAACCTCTGCTCATGTTCTCCACTGAGTCAGAGCCATGTCGGATGTGTACGGAGACATCGGCGGGAGCAACAAGGAGCAACACTGCTGCTGCCAGGCAGAGGTTCTGACTATATCTGATCTATAAATACTCACTGGCTGGAGGAAGCCTTGTGTCTCTCCCTTTTTCTTCTCCCCTTCCTCCGTCCTGTTGGTGTCTTCGCCTTTTCTTGCTTCACTTCGGCGCAGTTACTACAGTGTGGCATTTAGTCACAATCTGTCAAGCAGTCTGTCTTGTTTTTGCCTATTTTCTGCATTTTATCCCTGTTTTCGCCTCCATAAAGCTCCCCGTCCCTCGATCCACCTGCTCCTTCATTTGTCTCGTGCACCAACAGTTGTAATATCTGGCATTCTGCTACTGCGTGCTAAAGTTATTTGGGGCGTTCACGCCCTTTGCACTGCGATCATTAGATCTGATTTACCACGCAGTTCTTTCATCCAACGCGTTCCTGCAAGAATCATCTGACATCTGAATCAGTTCAGCCTCGGGTTGGCTCAACCTTTCCTTTGTTTGGACTGATTAAGGAGTTAATTCGGTCTCACAATGGCAATAAAGTGTATTTACTCCTTCCATGTGGTCCTTGATCTGCTTACACGTGAGGAGCAAAGTGCCACATCACTGATGAGGGTTCAGTTTGAGTTGCTGTTGATTTGCTCTAAGTTTAATTAAACTAAAGGTAAAAACAAAAGGTAAAATCTATAAAACAGAATACACAGAGGTGTGACTAAGTCAAAATTATACTTGATTTTCAATGTGTTTTTGTCTGAAGTCGACTGTGAGATTCATTTGAGAGGACATCTTGTTTCAGTTTCTTTTATTTGCTGCCGCTCAGGTTTAAGTCCTTTTTTTTAAAAAAGAAAAAAAAAGAAAAAAGGAAGATAGAAAAAAGCTGAAGACCATTTTTCGCTACAGTTGGTGAATGTAGAACATCAGATTATTTGCTTTTTCTGAGGGCTAAACTTCCATTTCATTTTCCATACCCGCTTTCGCCAACTCCTCAGGGGGTTGAGAGCACTTCAACAAAACAGGAGGATTATGCAGGGAGAGCGTGCAAACTTCACACAGAAACACGGTGGAATCAAACCTTAAAATCATCTCTCCGGGAGGGGAAAGTACTGACCACTCCCCCGCAGTCTGTCCTCATCTGGCTCCACACGCTGATCGTAATCTGTCTGTTGTTCAATAACAGGAAGTGACATCACACTGATTCGAACAAACAAGCGGTCGGAGGCCCTGATGCTCGTGACCTCTAGGTTCTTCTTCAGCACGCTTTGCTGTCATTTTCTAGCTTATGTTTGTCTTTTGTATCAGATAAATCAACACTCGTGTTTGATAAAGACAAAACTGTGATGTGTCTTGAAATATCAAGTCTGATCCAAGCTGTTGTGGAAACGATTCCTTTCACTGCAGGTTGTCGTGTAATTATTAGGCATCATATGAATTTGTGTTTCGTACTGGCAAACCAAAAGACACATGGGTTTGCTTTCCAAGCAGCCCTTGTGGGTGACAGTTGCTGCATTTGCAAAGCAATAATGACTCACTGGGAAAAGACAAACGTCTTTTCCATTGGGACATCAGGCCAGTTTTATTTGAGCAAATTTGCAGTCTGAAGATTCACACAGAAAAATAAATAAAGGAGAGAAAGAAAATGTACCAAATTGATATTTTCTTTAAAAACTTTATCTGAATAAACTTCAGGAGCAGCAGATAAAAGAGCATCTGCTTTACTGGAGAGTCTGGCTCCAATATTGTCAGAGATGCCAACAAGGCTGGTGAAACTGTGATTATTTACAATTTTCGTGTGAAGAATGATTGAAAGGCATCAAAACACCCAAGAAAAGAGGTGACTCGAGGTCACCGAGTTCGATGCTCCTCCATTAAGCTTCGTTTGAACCCTGCAAGCCTCAATAAACGGAGAGAGGCCCACAATAACCACAGGGCCCGCGTTTTCTGTCATCTAATACCAACAAAATATTTCACAGATACGGCCAATTGGATAGTGATTGGATTTCTGTGTGTGGTAAATGAAAGGAGACAAGGAGAGGTGGATTCTAAATGAAGCAGAGGAAGGGTGTGCAAGAATGAAAGATTGAGGGGGGGGGGTGGGGGATGGGGGGGGGGGGATCGATTCATGGTGTGTTAGAGGGGCATTCGGTGATTCAGTGGCAAAGTAGGAAGAATTGGCGAGTCATTGATGAAGTGGCTGCGTGTGACTGCGGAGTTGTTGGAGGGGTCCTGACTTCCACGTCAACCTAATGCAGGTGTGTGCACATCACAGCTGTGCAGTGACCCAGAGACGACCTTGTTGTATCTCACGACAGACTCGTAGGAGCCGGGCGCGCCGCCAGCAAGGTAGCCAGTTTTGCTGCGGCTGCGTTGGCGAGGTGTTGTCTGCGATGGACCTTTGCACACCAGAGGAAAGATTAAGGAAGAGATGAAGGTCCCGTCATGCTTCTAATTGATGAGCATCACGCACAGTTTGTCCTATTGTGACAGCAATAAATGTAGATATCAGGAGCGGAGGCGGCAAAAAGGAAACCTGCTGTGCTGCGTCAACCTGCTGGGATGTTTACAACCAGATTCACTCGGAGACACCGTGAACACGTGCATGCTGCAGGGAGGAAAATTCAAATGAAGCCCAAATTAAGTGTTTAATCCGAGTCTAGTCATAAACCTCCGGCTCCTCGGAGCCAGATTATTCTCACCTGCTCAGAAGCTCAAACAGGTTAGGTAGTCGGTGTCTGCAAGTAATTGATAACGACTCGGAGCCGAGGGAGAGCGGGAGAGGCAAAGAAAGCAACGTATCAAGATGCACCCTCTGGCTCCGACTGCAACCCCCAAGGTCAGTTCTTCGTCCTCGGTAAGTCTCCCTCTCATGAGCCAAACTGCACCGTGAATATTAATAGCACAAAACAGTGGGATCCCCAAACAAAGGTGAGTGAAACAGAGAAAGGGCGGGGGGGTGGAGCCGAGCTCCCATTTTAGCCACAGCGATGACACGACAGCCAGGATAAACTTCAGTGTGTCACTGACTGCAGCGAGACACAAATACAGCTCAGGAGGCTTTAATGTAAAGCTTTAAGATTTCACTCAAACACAATATTGAATAACGGCAGATTCTTAACAAAACTTTACACATCAGCAGAAAAGATGAAACAGGAGGGATTAACTGAGAAATTACTGTCTGCCAGTATATTTCAAAGCTTGCCTAAGTAGACAGAGGAAAGGAAAAAAAAACCTTCTTATTATGCAGCATTAAAAAGCACTTCAAATGTCTGAGCGACGCCTCCTTTCATTATTCACCGCTGCCAACAACCTCCAACACAGAGCGGTCAGCTCACGCCGCCAATACAGGCGCAGAGACTGATTGATGATGTCCAACGGGACACACAGACACACACACACACACACACACACACACACACACACACACACACACACACACACACACACACACACACA
>JAUESE010000018.1:9490991-9502334 GCA_032274725.1 Malacoctenus triangulatus | reverse complement strand
CTGAGAAATTTGTTATGAAAATTATGAAAATGTTTCAGAGCTCTCACTGAAATTTATGCTGTCTGTGGTTGTAACAGTGTCAGTTTGAATGAACTGTGTGGAGTGAAATCATTCATAAATACTCAACAGAACAGGAGAGAAACTGACAGAAAGAGAAGCACACCTTCATTTCACTTTCAAAACCACACAAACAACAGCTGCACAGTTTCCTGAACATTAAACACTCTCTCACACACACACACACATACACACACGCACACACACACACACACACACACACACACACACTTGCACCACTACGACGACAAAAGGCTCATGTCCTGCTGCAGGCAGGGGCGAGTTGTACTCATGCATACGCAACCCCAACACACCTGCCACAACAGAGCACAGCTGTCAGTGCATCACCCTTTACCCTATACGTAACCTCACTGAGCACACAAACACACACACACCGAGCTCCATTCTGCACATATATGAGGAAGCGCACAAACCGGCTGATTGTGCGCAGACACCTGAGCACACATTCACCAATAAAGCTGGATTTAACTCTCACTGGGCCTGCACACGAGGAAGCAGGAAGCTAATGCATGAAGAAAACACACTTTTCTTTGGCACATGTAAAAATGAGCAAAAATGAAAGTAATTCCAAGCAAAATTGTCACATATTTCACTGCGAGAAATATAACATACAGATTGTGGAAAAGCTAGTTAAAGTTTGTGCTTCATGAAACAACAAGAATGATGTGAAAATAGAAGTGTAAATAGATGAAATTAACGAATTGGCCTCCTCCCTTTGAGTTGCTGCTGTATGTTTTATTAATAACACACACAGAGGGAACAGTGAACAAGGGGAATGCTAATTGGCTCACTCACACACACACACACACACACACACACACACACACACACACACATATACACACACAATAAATGTCAGCTTGCCGTACTGTAACTAAATCTCAGCCCCTCCCACCTCCTCTCCCTCACACAGGCGCTGATGAAGGGGACGATTTGTTTGGAAATGACATCAGAAATATCAAGCACATGAATCCAGACTGGTGAAGTCACAGAACCAACCAGAAGGCCACAACATCTTATAACCAATAAATAAGTGATGTATCTCTTTGGCTGCGCACCCCCCCCCCCCCTCAACACACACACACACACCTCGACAGGAACACACTTAACCCAACCTCCTCTCCTCCCTCTCAGCCCCGACTTTGCCCCCCAGCTCACTCTCGCTATCGCACTGTCTCCCTGGATGAGGGGGAGGGGAATCATGAAAGGAATATGAGTGACAGATAAGTAGATGACTATACTGTCCCAGCTCTCATTAAAACCCAGCGCTTATATCAATCCGCCACTCCTCCTCCTCCTCCTCCTCCTCCTCCTCCTCTGCATCGAGCTCTGGCAAATGATACCCCGGGAGAGGAGGACAGAAAGACAGACAGACAGAGAGAGAGGGAGAGAGAGGAGGGAGGTGCCTCTCATCAGTTATTCCTGTTCTCTGACCTAACTTGACAACCAGCTCCAATAACGAGACAAAGAGGGATGAGACGGAGATTTTGCCACAGACCAGGATGTTGACAAGGAAGTGAACTGTCCTAAATTGGCAGATAATGGGCCTGCTGTGGGACGCACTGTAACAAATCATTGTGTGAAGCTCCCCTGTGTTCTGAGGTAATTCTCAGCACAGTGCATCTCTCAACCATGCGCTCTTTCTCCTCTTTTACAAGCTTTAACCTATGAATAGACCGTGGGTCAGTTACAGGGTGGGATGTAATGCAATAATGGCTTTCCTTTGTTTCTTTTTTTTTTACAGGAAACTCTGACATTTCATCTGTAACTCAGTGAGTCACACTGTAAAACCTCCTAACCCACACACATCACACAATGTGCCTCAGTACACACAGACCTCAAACTACAATCACACAAAATGCCTAAAATAACAAATGTCCTTCTTTGTTTAAAGTACACGGCAGAACCGCGGCCGAATGAAGCCGCGACATCACAGCAGAATCAGCAAACCACTGCCTCAAGTACAACAAGGCCTCGTTAGGTTTCTTTGTTTTTGAATTTATTCAACATTTTCCACAGATTTTGGTTTATTCATAATCTTCTATAAAAATTCTTGAAAAACCTGACAAGCATTTGTAGTCCAGTGTTTTTTTTGTTTTTTTGTCTGAAGCCACGTGGACTTTGGAGTGCATGGAGAGGCTCCCTGCATGCTTTCAGCCGCAAACAGGAAATAATCAAGAGCTAGGAAATTGCAAGTACAACAAGAGCGTGTTAACAGTCATTTTAGGCACTGGAGTCTCTGGAGTCCCCAGGACTCGTGATGAAGGATATGTCATTTCTTCAGGCCACCGCCTCAGAAAAGATTTAAGACTACATTATTCACATTAGCACTTCCAGTCGAAAACAGAAAATAAATAAAAACACAACGTTATGATTTCAAATTAGAGCATTACTGGTGTGAACGGTGATCCAAAGAGTAAACGGGGACGAAGGAGGATAGAAGGATGTCCTGAAGACTGAAAAACTGCCTCGAAATAGAAAAAGGAAGGAAAAACCAACATGTAAAATTATAGGTGGAAGGTTGTGGTTTATTATTTGGTCCCATAATGCTTGGTTGACGACTGGCCGTACAGCCCGTAGAAGTCGGGCCGTCTGGCCGTCTGCGGCGCCTCCATCAGTCCCCGCATGGGAAAATGCTGCAGCGGCTGATTCGCAGGGAGCGGCGCGTGAGAAGCAAACTCCTGAGAGGTCATGGATGGGAAGGAGTCCGACGCCGGGTACGGGGGCCGGGCACGGCTGGCGGGGGCTCTGGAGCAGCAGCAGTTATTCAGAGTACACATGAGGACCTTCCTCCCCTCGTACATGGCTTGTTGCGAGGCGGCTGCACTCGGGAAGTGAGACGGCGGGTACATGGTCCCTGAGTGGTGGCTGGAGCTGGAGCCCAGACCCACCATGTGGTGGGGGGAAGTGTCTAGGAGCTGACTGTGGCCCGGGCCAGCGTGGGCGTTCTGGGGGAGGACCTCCGAGGGGAAAGCAGAAGCAGCTCGGTGACTCTGCTCGGCCAACAGGGGCTTTTTGCTGCTGTAGAGTAAAGGTGGATCCTGGCAGCTGGAGTTTTCTGTGTTATTCTCCAGGAACGCCACGCTGAATTTCCTCTTTTGGTGTGCTGGACCGGCTCCCACCGAGCTGCTGTGACACTGGACGATCTCGACAATAGGCACCTCATTGAACGGCTCTGTGTGGAGTAAAGAAAAAAAAAAAAAGGCACACTATTCATTCACAGACCACGTCACACCCCAGTAAAGGCTTCGAATCCAGCTCTCTTTCTTCCAAATCTCTTTACTGCATTTCTTTCTTACCTTCCAGCATTTTCCGCAGGTTCCTCTCTCTCGTCGAGAGGTTGGACAGCAGATGACGGGAGTTGAGCTGGCCCACTTTGAGCGGAGGAAGTGCACAGCTCAGGAACGAGTTTGACCTGGAAAAAGATACAGAAGTAAAACCCCAAGAACAGAGGTCTTCCACTGGTGGTGTCCCCTCCTGAAGCCTCTTGGCTTTTTTCTGTCATACGATGATGAGCAAAGAGCTACAAAGCGGCACTTGTTATAAAAGTGGAACTCACCTGTCCATGACGAGCTGGTAAGGTTTGGTGTTCTGAAAAAAGGCAACAAGATGTAGAAGTCCATCAGATACATGTCTTTCTATCAGCTACAATGAACCACTGTTGTGTTCTGCTCTTTGTGTTGGCTACAGTTTTGATGCTTGTTGTTAAAGCTCCAGACAGTAACGCGTTTGGAACGGTCTGAAAAAAACGACTACCTTCATGAAGTTCAGGCTGTCGGCTCTTTGGAAGCACGTCTGCACCGAACTCTGGAGCTTCTCCGCCTCCTGGTGACTCTCGTTGAGCTGCAGGACCTGCTGGGAGTTCTTCCTCGCATACACGCCGTAAGCGCCGTCCAGCATCTGCATGGTTTCGGTCTGGTTCGCCTCCAACAGCGCGTGCATCCTCTGATACTGAGCTCTGACGCGCTCCTTCAGCTCAGACACTGCATCCTGAAGAGAAGAGGAGGCGCGATAAAGAACCGGGAGGACGTTTTGTTTTTTCTTTCTTCAATACATTATGGAGGCTGAAGGTTGCCGCCTGTGTCTGATTGGGGCCGGTGCTTGTTTGTCATGACTTGGAACCAGACAAAGCCAGTTGTAATTTAGGACAAGGTTTCACCCTCGCGTCGTCCTCTCACTATGACGGCGTTATGATGGTGTGAGCGTGTACTGGACCTTCATCAGCGTCTTGTCTGACTCCAGCTTGCTGAGCTGCTCGTCCACGGTCTGAACACGAGCGTCCAGTCTGTCTTGCTGCCTCATTAGCATGGCCTGTGGAGAGAAGACATGACACAGACGAGATGGATCGGACAGATGAACCACAACAGGGAAGGCTGGGAATAAAAAAAAAAATACACACATGCATGCACACACACACTGCAACTCAACAAAAACTGGGGGCCTCTGCTGTGACCTAAGCAAACCTGCCTGCTATTCACAACTCACTACAACAACTTCCTCCATAATCCTAATTAGACAAAGGAAACACAAGCTCCCGGCAACCAGCGCACGCATTGATCCATTAGGGGAGCACCAACAAAGGTACACATAATAGCACAAATCCATCTCTGATTGCTCTCGTGTTGGTAAAGGACCCCGCTCCCTCAAGTGAAGGCCATTGTTGGGACCCGCACTACTTCCTCCGTGGGCTCGATCGGAGCGAGCAGAAGGAGCCAAAGGCCAGTAAAAAGAGCCAGTAAACATAATCCTTCTCCATTTACTGCGGGAGATGGAAATCAATCTGCAGTCACAGACTGACAGCCAAGTAGGAACAAGGGAGGGCAGGTATGCTTTTTAATGAACTGTTTCTGCATGGGAAAGGCTCCATGCCCAAATAAGAGGGGGGGAAAAAAAACCTCCGGCTGTCATGGCAACAAAGCCTTGTGTATGTATTTATATGTGAAAGCTAATGTGTATGTGAGAGAGCAGGATGGAGGGGGTTGGGGGGAGGTGGGAGGCAAAAAAAAAAAGAAGCAGGGGGGTGTTTCACCACCCCTCTGTGCTTCCTCATTTTGCCACATGCATTGCTCCCATTGTTTGCACTGGCCTCTGTGTCAGTGACAGATTGTCATGTCTGTGTGCACAACGCCGGGGCGGCGCTCTCTCTCTCTCTCTCTCTCTCTCTCTCTCTCTCTCTCTCGCTCTCTCGCTCCCCTCCCTCCCCGCCAACGTGCACCGGAGAAAAGGGAACCAAAGGAAAAAGCCAGCGCTCACACATGCCAAGAACGGACAGAAAGAAAGTGAGAAAGACATACAAGAAAAGAGAAGGAAACCAACAGAAAAAAGAAACTTTCAGAAGGAAATAAAAAAGAAAAAGAGAGCGATAGGGAGAATGAGGACATTCCTGTGGTGTCGAGTGAGTGAGATTCAGGCTAGTTACATTGTGGAATCGCAGCAACAGGCCTCTTCAGCTGCTGACAACACTCATGTTGTCTTATGCACACCAACAGCCTGGCCTCTCCATCACGACCAGGGCGAACATGTTTTTAACACTCCAACTAGTTTCCAAAGAAAGCTCAAAACACTCGATGTCGCCGTGCCAACAAGACCCACTTTTGCTTCTTCACGATTTCTAAATGTGCTTTAAAGTGATGAAAACTGGGGGACAGTGTTTCTACCTGGTCTACGGCGGACATGCTGACAGGAAGAGATGAAAGTCAGGATACTATTCTAAGACTTTCAGCTGCATGTGATGTTTGCGCGAGCAGGCAAAAAAAAAAAATGAACCCTGGTTTGTTTTGTTTACCGTGTGAAAAGCAAACAGACTATCTTGCCGACCAGAGAGAGGAATCGACGCGCGATACGTCACTCGACTTGTGTGTAACCATGGCGAGCCGTTGGACGCACTCGCTCAAATTTCCGTGTTTTTAAATAAATACAATGACAATACAGTGAAATAAAGAAATTGGTAGTGTTTGGATGTCTTTTTGACATTTGGCCATGTCACTGCCAATCTGCCTCTGCACCAACTTACACGCTGCTTACTTGCCAACAAAATCACGTCTGGTATCTGCTCTAAACAAATGTCATTGTCAATATGGTTTTTTTTGTCATGCTGGATTTATGGCGTTTAGTTGCCTTGATTGCTGATGGAAGTGATTCACATCAGTAAAAAAAAACACTGTAAAATTTAAGACCAAATCATTTACTCCCAAACACTAAAAAAGCTCCATTGAGCAGAAGGAAGCAGCAGAGGAAGGTAACAAGCCTCTTTGGGACTTCTCTCTGCGAGCGCGGGCCTCTCACATTACACATGCAGACATTTGATTTATTGTAAGTATAAAAATATCGATTGGGACGGCTTTAAGTGCTTATAAGAAAACATTGCACTTCCAATAATCTATCCAGGCATTAATTGCTGCTTTGCCACTGCAGTGCTGACTGTCTCTTTTAGAAATTGGTCCCACAAGAAAAATCAGGACTACATCTTACTTTATGAGCTGTGATAGCGCGGCCTCCGCGGACGGGGGACAAACCCGGGCCGTTAAAGCGAGGCCGCCATCATAAAATAATACATTACACAGGTGCTGGTGGCAACAGGCCCGCCTTTAATTAGCAACGGTGCACTTTTATTTTGGTGGAATCTAATCAGACAGCTGCACTCGCAGAGGATTCATTGTCACTCAAGGTCAGACAGCAAATTCAGAAAAAGTGCTCGCATTGTTTTCTTCCAACTGCCACGAGCTCAGCTGCAGACACAGGAAACTACTCCACGCACGTATTTATTCATGGAGCTACATTGATTTTTCAAGCAAATTTGTGTTTGGCTCAAACAGATCAGAGTTGTGGAGTTCCTTCAACTACTTCTTACTGTGTGTTTAATGTCCTGACAGGTTAGTAGAAACATCCAGCTTTGGTGAAATCTGAATGAACTCGGGGAGTTTTCAGCCAGTAGAAAACCTTCGGGGAAATGTAACAACCTATACTTCCCTGTTTAGTTTGAATCAAACATTCAGCCAGCAGAAGAGGGCTGTGTACCTTTCAGATGAGGTGTGCTGAGTGGTATGTCAAGTTCAACTTGAATTCTTTTCCTATTGGGTCGCGCCCAGCTCCAGCTAAGGTTTTAAATTGTAACGTAGCGCTCGTAGGGACGCTTGGTGCCAAAGGCGTCCGGTGTTTTGGATCCATGGGCAGCATGGCAGTCGGTCCCATGATGAAATAAACACACAGCCTATGTTTAGGCTCAGCTGAGTGGTCCCAACTCAGCCCACACCTGTGCTACATCTCAACAACACTACATCCTGCTTACATAAAAGGCAGCTCCACCTAAACACTCTTCAGACAATCTGATTATACCTCCAACAGCTGACTGGAGCTGGCAGACTGATGTGCCCAATGAAGTATTCCAGTCTCTGTGTGCAAAACACCTTTAAATCTTTCAGACTTTCAAACCGTTTTTTTTACACCGTACATAAAACGTCGCACGTTCGGATTCGACGCGGTGTTCTGACGAAACAAGGAGGCGCCTCTGAATCCTGCTGCTTTACTGCCGTTGTAAACGGCGCGCGAGCCGCTTTACGTGCTCCGGCTTCTCGTCGTGTCAGCAGCCCTTCAGGGCCACGATGCTTCTGCTCAACACTTCGTGTCTTCCTCATTTCGGCCTGCTTCCGCTCGCACCATTTTCTTGGTGTGGACGGTTTGAAACCCCATAAGGAGGGCAGGGGCCACACAGCAGCATGAAAGCCTACCTTTATCAAGCCCCAAACCCATCAATGATCACTTTTCCCACTGTCCTATTTAGGCATCCAGACACCCGCAGGTTGCCAGGAAGCTCATGTTTAAATGAGGAGCCTCAGGCTCAATGAACAGAGAGCCTCTTTCACAATCAACTGACAACTATTCCCCACTTCTGATGTCAATGGACGGCCCTCAGCATTCTGGGGAACTGACTCACTCCAGCCCAGATACAAGAATCTGCAAACAGCAGAGAGAGCGTCCATGAGCGATGGTTTCCTGCTGAGGTGCCTGAGAAAGAACCAAGGTGAGGCTGTGTGGGAGGGCTCCTCCTCCGCTTGTCCCAGGGACGACATTACTATTATATTACTCTTCCTTTCTCATCTTGAAATTACCAGCCAGCTTGCAAAAGGTTCCTGTAAAAGCCTCCTTTGAGAGCCAAAGATAACCAAAGATATGAACACAGCTATGGTGGGGCTTTTTTTTTTTCCCTCTTTGTTTATCCCAAAAGCAACAAGAGTGCTGCCAGGGGAATTTAAATCCTTTTACCAAAATAGACTGTAGCTCTGTCAAGCAGAACGACCTCTCAGAAAGTACTGATGAGAAGCCACTCCAGCCTCGAATTACTTCAACAAATGACCCAGCATTCAAGAAGCCCAACTTTTTTGGCTGTTGGCGCATTTATCAATAAATTAGAGGGGCCCCGGCGAGGCAGAGCGCGCCGCACGCGCACAGCGTCGAACGGAGAGGAGCCGCGAACTGTGACTCCTGGATAACTCCATTTGCCCAGCGACCATACAGCTGTGAAAGAACAGAGGGATGGGTGGGTGTGTGCATGTGAGTGTGTGTGGAGGGAGCAGCTGTGGAAAGGGCTGAACAGACATCTTTTGTCCCAATAATAGCCTTGAACCAGGGCAACAGTTTGCACTAAAGACTTCAACTGATTTGGAAGTTTGTCATCCCGTCCGGAACAAAGTGCGACTGTGGCCGTCCTCGGCTCCAACCAGACGTCCACCCAAAGGATCCGCGAGATGCTCCGGCTCGTCCGCCTCTCCCTCCCGCCCCTCGCGGAGGGGGGAGGGACGCGGAAAACGTCTACGAGGCGACGTGGGTGGTTGGGTTTATTTTTTAACACCTTTCCACTTACATTAGACTTGTGAAAAAGGAGCGCAAACCGAAATAAAGCAAAGCAGCGGAGAGACGACGCCAGAGCAGAGAGAAAAACCAGCAACGGCACGCCGGCCGTATGTGAGACGCATTCCTCCGTGCATCTTGAGGTCGACCCTGCCAAGGCAGATCATTATTCACTCCTTGGCAATTTGTTGCCAGATCAACACACACACACACACACACACACACACGGGGTGGTGAAAATTTTCACAATCTTGGTTTATCGGCTGCTGAACCTTCGCAACTCGCCCGGCAAACATCCTGAAACTGACCGGGGGTCTCTAACATAAACAAACTACATGTGGATCCACCCCGCCCCCTCCCCTTGCTGCTGCGGCACAGGGGTCAACGTTTCCGGTGGATGCAGATTGCATCACAGCACTTACCCGGGGGGCACGGCGCGGCTAATGGGAGGGCGTGGCGGTGCGGAGCGGCCAGTGTGATCAAGGTTAAAAGCAGCGTGTGACGTACGCACGTGTACGTGTGTGTTCGTGTGTGTGTGTCGTCATCCAGCCGGAGGGGGGGTCGGCTTTCACCTGTCCGCTCCCCTCACATCAGGCCAGATTAAAAGAGGAGGCAGAGAGAGGAGGCCTTTATGGAGTAGTGGAGTGAAAGCAACGCTCGCCTCCCTCCCAATTCAAAGAAACATCAACGGTGTGCATCCATCACATCTTTTCACTCTCGTCCTGCGTTTAAAGCTCCGAAAACCCACCGAGTGGGAGCGAGCGCGCGGGCGCGCGTGGGTGTGATTTGTCTACCTGCATTTGTATGCGTTGTGTATCCACGTCGCGGACTGTGTGTCTTTGGTTCGTGCAGTGGGAGATGCAGCAGAAGGGACACAGAGCCACCTGCTCCTCCTCACAGTGCAGCAGCCTGTACTCCTCGTGGCTGGGACAGGTCCAGGCGCTCAGCTCCTCGGCCTCCACCAACAGGTGTCCCGGCGCCGCGCACGGCTGCTGCAGGTGCGTCTGGACGTGGGTCTGGCAGCACGGCTCCTTGCAGCGCAGGCACACCTTGCGCACGGGCAGCGGGGGGCCGCGCCGGCACAGGACGCAGTGCAGCACGGCGGGGACCTTCTCGGCGTTGAGCGCGTTGAAGCGCTTGACGATGTTGGCCAGCTTGAAGTTCTTCTCCAGCGCCGGCTTCTGCTCGTACTCATGGTTGCACTCGGGGCAGCGGACCCCCGCGCCGTCCTTGGCCCAGGCCTCGGAGATGCAGCCCTTGCAGAAGTTGTGCTTGCACGGCAGCTGGATGGGCTCCTCGAAGACGTTCAGGCAGATGGGACACAGCAGCTCCTCCTCGAAGCAGTTCTTCCAGCTCGCGTCCATGACTCGATCCAGGCTGATGGTGCGCGGCTGGAGACACACACACAGAGTCAACAACAAATCTCAACAGAAAACACCGAGAAAACAGCGAAGTCACACGAAGGTTGACGACGTGGACCTTTAATGACAGCGTATTACGACATAATGAAGTGATGACGCAATCTGTAGCGACACAAACTTAAGCGAAACAGGTTTAAAAAAAACAAACAAAAAAACAACACAACCTCTTCGGACAACTACGAACCGTGACAGCGAAACATCTCACAAACTGTCAAGTGCGATAACGCGGAGGTTCAGTCGGCTTCGTGCGTTGTTCAGTCGGGAAAAAACAGGACGACACACGTTCGAGAGCGAGTGACAACTTGAATAACACACAAAATGCGACTCGGGACTAATGAAATGTTGCACTGGCGATTGATCCCGAAGCGACGGCAGCCCGGTGCGAGGTGAGAGCGAGCGTCTGTGACAGCCGACGGAAACGCGCCGCCGTCGGTGTTCTTATGAAAAGAAACGCAACGTTACCAACTATTTATTTTCCATGTCGTCGGCGGACTCCGGTGCACCTCTAATGCCGTGGAGAGCCTGTCATCCAGCCCGCAATGAGATCCAGCTCCTCCGCTTGGATTACCAGCCGGCAGTCCGACGACGCGCTCCAAAGCCGGGGGGCTTTTTTCAGCCAAAAGTCCCCGACTGCTCTCGGTTTTCTTTTTTCTCTCCTCGGCTGGTTTCGCTCTTACTTTTCCTCTCTGAGTGATATTTTATGGTAAGTGCAGGCGGATAGTAAGTGGTCGGAAGGGAGCGCAGTGCTTCCACACCGACTACCCTCCTCCAATAACGTGACCCGTCACAGAGTTGATACATCGACGGGGAGGAGCCGAGAGGAGGCAGGCGGAGGGAGCAGCCACAGCAAACTCTACCGGGCGGACTGGAAACCACCGGGAGACGTTCGGGTGACCCTCCGGGTCCCGGAGAGGAGCGGTGCCGCACGGCCGAGCCCGAGCACAGGAGACCCCCGGGGGGGCCATGAGGGTGCAAACTCAAGAAAACCAGCCAGGTT
>JAUESE010000018.1:9436875-9460989 GCA_032274725.1 Malacoctenus triangulatus | reverse complement strand
CCCCCCCCCCCCCCCCCCCCCCCCCCCCCCCCCCCCCCCCCCCCCCCCCGAAAAAAAATACAGCTCGTGCATATTTATCTGCTCACACGCTGTGCTGCTCCGCTTTTCAGCCGCCTCACTTATTCAAGGACACAGTTGTTGTGGAGCATCACTGTGGAACGTTTGTGCTCGGGAGCACAGAGACGCTTGTTTACAGGGCGGATGTTGACTGCTGTGAGTGGCGAAAAGCTGTGCAGGGCGGGGGGGGGGGGGAGGCTGCCGGCTTCATGTGGGTCACTTGTGTCCCTGCAGGCTCGCTCACAGAGAGCTACGATGAACTGGGGAACCGTTACCAGCTCCCGGCGTACACTCTCGCCCCGCCAGTCAACCTCATCTCCGAAACGTCCAGCGACAGCAAAGTCTGCGACCCCGCGCAGAAGCAAGCTCAGCCGCCCCCGTGCAGACAAGAGTTCCAGCTGCGGGTGCGACTATCAACAGGTGAAAGATTTTGCCTCCTACACGAAAGGAAGCGTGTTTCGCAGCGTTTCCCTGCGGACGGGACATTTCCTCCAATCTTGTAACATGCTGGAGACTGATTTATAATTCATAGCTTTGCAGTTTCTCGCAGCGTGCTTGAAAAAATCTGTGTCAGCTCTATTTATACCTTCTTTTTTTCTTTTTTTTATTTCCCCACTTAGGAAAGGACGTGCGTCTGACAGCCAGCTTGGCGGACTCCATTGCCGAGCTGAAGAAACAATTGGAAGAACAGGAAGAAATCGACGTGACCCGCCAGAGGTGGTTCTTCTCTGGGAAACTTCTCACCGACAAGACTCGCCTCCAAGATGCCAAGATCCAGAAGGACTTTGTTGTCCAAGTGATTGTCAATATGAATCCTCCGGTCATCGCTAACTGAGGACTGAGCCAAAGGGAATGAGGTGCAGGAAAGATTGAACGGTTTGTGCCAGAGAACAAAGAGTAGGGCTTGAAAAATCGCTCTCCAGTGGGGAAACTGCAGTGAAATTTTGTGTACATTTTTATATAAAGAAATATTGCTTTTATATTGCTCCTTTTTCTATTTTTCCTTTTTTTCCCCCCCAAACAAAGTCAGAGTATTGAAAAGCACTGAAACACTTTAGATTAGAGTAGAGCTCTAAGATGCACATCCCTGTCTGTCCGTCCGTCCGTCTGTCCGTCTGTTTGTGAAGACATCAACTCACGGCTCTGTTGTTTACATGGGTCCTCTCCTTCTCATGTCCCTTTGGTCTCTTTGTCGCTGTGCTTAAGGACACATTAAATATGGTTCAACTGAGAATCCCAATATAGGGAAAAAAATCTTTTCTTTTCCTTTTTTCCTCCTCTCCATCTTTTTTTCTCTCTTTTCAGTTTCTTTCTCCTCTCTCTCTTTTTTTTCTTTCTTTGTAGAAAGGGAAAGAAAACTGTAAATATCAGGTTCACTTTGTGTTGTTTGATCATGTAATCTTAATAACGTGCACACTACGTTTTCATTTTCACAGCTGTACACTCATAGTAAAGACACAGAATGTAAGGACGGCAGGTCGTAAAGACGCGATCAGACTTGTTATTCATCACTCCAAACAATCTGTTGTAGTTTATGTACATTATGATGCTCACCGTACTTGAAGAAATTATCAATAAATACTGTAAATTCCAGTGGTTGTTCTTCTTTCTGTTCCTCGGGACTAATAAGAGCAGGATCGATTTTACCCAACACTCCTCGATGTTATTCATTGAATCGATACACCTCGATTATATTCATTAACACTTTAGTTTTAGGTGTTTCTTCCTGAGTGCAATGATTCTGCTGGAGAAGTGATCTTCTACTTTAATAACTAGATATTTTTGCACCCTGTCCCAACTGTTTGGAAACTTGTACATGTTGTATTTTTAGCTATTTGCGTTCCTCCTCCACGTCAGCTGTCGGTGTGATCAGTGCTGGTGATGATCAACAATCTGCTTGTAGACATATAGCAAATGGTGATTTTTTTGACAAAATTTACCTTTTCTTTCAGACAATAATAAGAGATAAACATTCAACTTTAAGCAAGACAAGAAAGCAGGTGAAAAATGTAAGAAAAACTGGCTGGAAATCGCTAAAGGAGTTAAATGTTTAGCTTGAAGCACATAAAGAGAAGTTCTATTTATATTGCTGTATTTCTGGAGCCCACCATGCAGAGTGACAGCAGTCTGGAGATGTGACTCATGAGCTCCTGTGCTTCTCCTGACCTGAGCTGCAGGCTCTCTGGAGGACACAGCGCCCTCTGCTGGCGAAATCCACAGCACAAGCACGTGAGCGCAGCTGTGACGTCATTCGGTAAGCGACAGAGTCATCTGGAGGCTCGGGAACAGTTTTCGGGGGGGAATCGTGATTGTTTTTAAACCCCGAAAATGGTCAAATCGGGCAAACTTCGCTCCGGGACCGGGTCCAAGCTGAAGCGGTGGAAGAAGGGCCACAGCAGCGACTCCAACCCGCAGACGAGTCGCTTTCGGGAGGCGGCGAAAAGCCGCTTCTTCAGCCGACCCTCCGGTAAGCCTCCAATCACACGTGGGTCTGTGGCTACTGCTAGCTGCAGCTAAAGTTAGCCACTGAACTCAGCACGTCCACTAAATTCATGGCGACAGCATTTATTGGTCAGCATTGTTAAACTCACACCTGGAAAAAGAAACGCTTTCTTCGTGTGTGTCCTTCTCTGTGAAACTTGTCACTTCAGTTGGTGATACTCAACAATTTGGTGTCTTGCAGCCAGAGAAGCTAAACACACTTTGACTGTCAACACATTTCATTCCTGTTGACTACAAAAAGATCCTGAAACACAACTTAGATTCATTCATTCAAAGCACAGAGCCACACAAGCTGTCATGTTTGCTCTCTTCTCACTTCGGACATGATATGTTTATCTTCATCTAAAGGTCAAAGGTCAGATTTTCAGCTGTGCAGATTACTCAACATTTTTATAGGGACTTGTTTTGTTTATGGGGAAACAGTTGTTGGACCAGCCTGTGTTGTTTTAGTTCTTGATTTCAAAGTTACTTGTTTTCATTTTGATGCTTTGACTATTCGGGTGCATTTTGAAGGATGCCAAATACTTGTGCTGGGCTCATGTTTGTTTCTTTTGTGACACTCAAAACAAACCAATCAACACAATTGTTTACATAGCTGCAAATCAGAGCCCAAATCAGCAGCCCTGTCTTGTAAATGATGGATTTCCTTTCAAACCTCTCGAGTTTGATCAGTTTGAGTGATTTTAACCTCAAGTTAAATGTTGGAACTACATTATTACATTTAGCTTTGTATGATATGTTAATTTATGTGCAAATCTTTGCTTGTTTTAAGCACCAAAAGTTGTGAATTTGATTTGTAAAGTGGTTCAAACTTCCACTGTGTCTATCTGACCCATCACGAGACAATGTCTCCTGTTGCTCCTCAGGCAGAAGCGATCTCACCATCGACGCTCTGAAGCTTCACAATGACCTGCAGGCTGGTCCGCTGGAGCTGGGCGGGGCCAGCGGCAAAGATGAGCGCATGGAGGACGAGGCCAACGAGAAGCTGTCGGAGCGAACGTCCGGCACCTTCCTCAGCGGCCTGTCGGACTGCTCCAACCTCACCTTCAGAAAAGTGCAGCGCTTCTGGGAGTCCAATTCAGCCGCCCACAAGGAGGTGCGTGGACGGACACGACGGCGTTTTAAGGAGACAGAGAAGGAATAAAGAAAGCGCCTCCAACTTTTTCTTCTTTGCCTCTCAGATCTGTGCCGTGTTGGCAGCTGTGACTGAAGTGATCCGCAGTCAGGGAGGGAAAGAGACTGAAACCGAGTACTTTGCTGCTTTGGTAAGTGCCGGTTCCTTTTAATGACAGATTCAAGTGTTTTGATGTGTTTTTTAAAGTTGCGTAACGTTGAGCCGTGTGGTGTTGGTGTAGATGACCACCCTGGAAGTGGTGGACTCACCCGAGTCCCTGGCGGCGGTGGCGTACCTCCTCAGCCTCGTCATGAAAAGGTAAACCCCCTCAAACGTCCCGGTCAGAGCCGCTCGGACGAGCCCGGAGGTGTTTTTCATCGGCACGTTGTCCTGCGCTCGACAGAGTTCCTGCTCCAGTGCTCCAGTCCAAGTTCTCGGACACGACCAAAGCCCTGATGGACGTCATGTCCAAAGAGGCCACGTCTGACGCCGCCTCGGCGCTCAGATGGGTGAGTGGGAGCGTCTCTGTGTCCCCGTGCAGTGGTTGCAGTGTGTGACATGGGGGGGGCTCTGCTTGGATTTGTTAGATCCTGTCGTGTCTGGCCACTTTGTTGAGGAAACAGGACGCGTCCGTTTGGACCTACCCGTCCACTCTGCAGGCTTATCACGGCCTGCTCAGCTTCACAGTGCACAGCAAGCCGAAGGTAGGTACCAGTTCCCATCCATCCTCATAAACAGATGCATTCTGGGTGGTAGTTACACCAGCGCATCTTAGTTTGGTCCCTACAAAGACAAAGGTCCTCAGCAGTATCCAGAGGCAGCGTACAGAGAAACAAAGCACATACAGATTGCTTGTTTGTTTTTCTCTCTCAGGTGCGTAAAGCAGCACAGCAGGGTGTCTGCTCCATTCTCCGAGGGAGTGACTTCCTGTTTACTGATAACGCTCCAGCCAATCACCCTGCTGCTGGTTCAACAGCCAAGTTCTGCATTAAAGAAATGGAGCAAGCAGGAGGTAAAAAGCTGCAACCGTTGACATACTTCTGTAAAGACCATCATGCACCATCAGCAGGGGAATTCACCTATTTGTTGCCCTGTTGTTACTTGTTCGTCTCTTTCTGCCACTGCTGAGCATGTTGTGTACTTTGTGTCCTCAGGCAGCAAAGAGGACACCACCACCCTCCACGTGCTGGGCCTCCTGAAGGAGCTAATGGGGACGTTTCCTCTGGGAGCCGTCAAGTCCTGCTGTGAGACTCTGCTGAGAGTGATGACGCTCAGCCACGTGGTGAGAAAACCGCAACATGTCCGGGTACAGCCGGACGCCCTGCTAACTTCTGGACCTGGTGCTCAGACTGTGTTTGCTGTTCTCCTGTCTGTAGCTGGTGACAGCCAGCGCCATGCAGGCCTTTCACAAGCTGTTCAGCGGGAAGCCGAACGCCTCGACGCTGTCCGCCGAACTCAACGCACAGATCATCACTGTGAGTGAACACGGAAACACAAACGACGCGTCTTCGTTGTAACACAGAACGTGGTGTTGAAACTCGCGTTGGTTTCTCCCGTCGTAGGCTCTGTACGACTACCTGCCCAGTGAGAATGACCTGCAGCCTCTGCTGGCCTGGCTTGCTGTCATGGAGAAAGCCCACGTTCACCTGGCTGGGTAGCGACAAAACAAGCACTCAAGAGATTCTCTCTTTATATTTTGGTCCCGTCTCCGTGATGAAGGCTGTGTGTGAACAGCTGTGTTTCTGTGCAGCTTGCAGAGTGCTCTCAGTCTGGGTCACCTCCCTCGTCTCTTCTCGGCCGCCATGTCCTGCCTGCTGTCACCGCACACGCAGGTGGTTTCTGCAGCCGCAGGCACACTGAAGGTAAAGCACAGACAAGATGGATTCTATTTCTGTATCAATCTTCTGCTTCATCTCGACTGTCTCCTTAATTTATACAGTTAATAGATGTCATTTTTTTACAGTTTGACTTGACTTATTTTTGATTTTTTTTGTCTTAATTGATGTTTGTTCCTTTCAGACGTTGTTGACAGAGTGTGTGGCTCCTCACATGAAGGATGTGGGCACCGTCACTGTCTCCTCCTCAGCAGGGAATTCCTCCTACATCTGCAAAATGTTCCGGTAAGATCCCAAACTTTGAAACGTTTCTGTATTTTCCTTTTTGTTGGTGGAGAAAAGATGTTTATATGTCTTAATCTTTGTTGTTTTTTCTCCAGTATTATAGAAGAGGGCTTGTCCTATCGTTTTCACGCAGCCTGGCCGTTTGTGCTCCAGACTCTGGGTTGTTTCTACCGAGTTGCAGGGAAACAAGCCCACCCTGTCATGACCAAGGTACTGTCAGAGGACTCTGTGGGACTGTGTGAGAGAAACGGACGATAAGCGCTGACCTGAGTCTCCGTGTTGTGTGCTGGACAGTCGCTGCAGTCTCTGGCAGACCTGCGCTCCACTCCTCACTTCCCCTTCAGTGGGGAGTTGGACCTGGCCGTGGGCGGCGCGGTGGAGAGCATGGGACCGGAGATCGTGCTGAGTGCCGTGCCGCTGAACATCACGGGCTACGAGTAAGGCTTCACAGATGAGCGCAGGAACACAAACGTCTTTTTCTGTTGCTGTGTTTTAACACGTTTTCCTCCCTGTCAGTGATGACTTGGAGTTCCCGCGCAGCTGGTTGGTCCCAGTGATCCGGGATCACGTGAAGAACACTCAGCTTGGCTTCTTTTCTTCTCATTTCCTCCCTCTGGCCAACACGCTCAAGCAGAGAGGTAAAAAAAATAACCCCCAGCTGCTCGACTTAAGGAATTAAGATATCTCATGCTTTTATTTGCACAAACTGATGAAGATTTTTTGGTGTTGCAGCTGAAGAGTTGGAGCAAGCAGGACAGAAACTTGAAGCCAAAGTCTACCTCACGCTGCAGCTTCAGGTAGCTTTTGTATTGCTGTGCTGTCATCGTTGATGGGATCAAACATACATGCTTTACATGAAGATGAGCTCTCTGAATATGATTTTATTCATTATTTAGTTATTCAAAATCTACTGGAAAGTGAGAAACCCAATCCTGTGGTGTTCGACGAAACAAGTCATGAAGTTGCTTCCTGTGTTCTTCAGATCTGGACCATGCTTCCTGGCTTCTGTACGTGTCCTGTGGATCTCCTGACATCCTTCAAAAGCATCGCGCGCACGCTCGGTATGGCCATCAGTGAACGGCCCGACCTGCGACTCACGGTGTGTCAGGCTCTTCGCATCATCATCAACAAGAGCTGCGCCACAGGTAGAGAGTCAGTGAGAGTCACAGAGAGACAGGACGCACTGAATCCAAACCTAAACGCTTCTGCCTGCCTCACGCTTACAGAGGAAGAAAAAGCCGAAGTGGGACGATTTTCCAAGAACTTCCTGCCGATCCTCTTCAATGTGTACAGCCAGCAGCCTGCGGCTGGAGAGTCGGGAACCTACAGGATGGCTCTGCTGGACACCATTAAAGTCTACCTAACCGTCACTGAGACTCAGGTAGGTTCCCTTTTCTCCAGCTCAGCACAACGTTGTTGAGGTGCTGTTGTTTAACCCGAGTGTCATCCTCAGATGACCTGCACGTTCCTGCAGAAAGCTACGGACAGACTGACCAGCGCAGAGAGCACCGAGTTCACACGGTGGGACATGAACACAAAGATAGTTTACAAGCTTTAAAAAATGACCCTTTTTATTTAGTGTAAAATTGATCTTGCTTGAAGATTTTTAATAACTTTTTTCTGTTTTATTGTCTGACTTCGGCTCTGCCCGGCTTTCCCCGCAGGCTGTCAGTGATGGACCTCGTGATTGCAATGGCTCCTTTTGTAGACGAATCCACCATGACGAAAACCTTTGAGCTAATAAAGCCATATTTAGAGGTAGGAATAAACGCAGTGTGCACAATTCCCTTCTTAAATGTCTGGGATCTAACCATGCTCATGCTGATGTGTGCGTCTGTCAGACGAAGGAGCCGGGCATGCAGAAGAAGGCGTACCGCGTGTTGGAGGAGATGTGCGGCGCGGAGAGAGAGGAGTGTCGGTCGTTTGTTGTGTCTAATCTGGACACACTGAAAGTCGTCCTGCTTGAAACCCTGAAAAGTGCCTCGTCTCCAGCGAAGAGGGTGAGAGGAACGAGCGCATGTCAAACGCTTCGAGCTCCACGGGAGATCTGATCGTATCTTCGGCTTTCTTCGAGGTGTCTGATTGTGTTCTGCTTTTGTGTTTCTCTTCATCAGCCGAGACTCAAATGTCTGACTCACATCGTGACAAGGTTGAATGAAGAGCACAAAGACTTTATCACCGCCCTGCTGCCAGAGGTCAGCGTGCAAATGAATACTGAAAGGAACACAGACACGACAGGAATTGAAGTTGGTGCATTTTATTGGAATGATTTTCCTTCCCAGGTGATCATTTGTACAAAGGAAGTGTCTGCAGGAGCACGCAAGAGCGCCTACACCCTGCTGGTGGAAATAGGAAACGCTTTTGTCCGTTTCTGTGGGAATAAGAAAGGTAACTTTAATTTCCTTTCTGATATGTTCAAAGGTTTTTTGTGTGAAAGGCTCGACGTGTTTGTTTTGAATGATTCGTGCTGTTGAAGTGTCTTTTCACTCTGATCCAGATGCCATGGACCAGTATTTCATGTTGGTGTATGCAGGACTCATGGGCTCCGTCACCATGATCACCTGTACCGTGTTGGCACTCACACGACTGGTGTTTGAGTATAAAGGTGGGCGTGATGAACCTCAGTTTTCAGCTCGTCTCGGAGGATTTCGTGTGTCTTTGCTGGACTCAGTCAGCCTCCGTTGTTCCCCCCTGTCAGACTCCATAGACGTGCCCACCATGGAGCAGCTGCTGCACAACGTTTGTCTGCTGCTGTCGTCCCGCACGAGAGAGATCGTCAAAGCTGCCTTGGGCTTCATCAAGGTCATCCTCTTCATCATGGACCCCAAGGCGCTGGCCTCACACGTCACTGTGATGGTACGCAGTGCACATCCTGGTTACTTTGTTTCACAAAATGTCCATCTGTCTCACGCTTTTAAGACATTTCCTTCCTGTTTGTTTCCAGATGGAGGGAATCGGAAGCATCAAGGACGATGTGAGGAGACACTTCAGAGCCAAACTGAAAAACATTTTCACCAAGTTCATCAGAAAGTTTGGGTGAGTCATCTGTAGTTCCTCCCGATATTTGGTCCAGTTGTGGGAAGTGTGTGTGTGGCTGATTGCGTGTGGTGTTCCAGTTTTGAGCTGGTGAAGAGCATGCTGCCCGCGGAGCACCACAAGGTGCTGGCAAACATCCGCAAAGCAGAAGCTCGCAACAAGAGGAAGAAACAGGCCTCAGAGGAGCCCAACGACTCGGAGAGTGAAGAGGAGAAACCCAACAGGAAGAGCGAAAGGTACTCGGCTCCTAACAATACAGACTCTTTCTTTCTAAGTGCATTGAACTATATTAGTAGCTTTAGTCGTAGGTTGAAATCTACTGGCAAAGTGTTTGTCCAAGCACCCTGTTGTTGCATCCTTACAAAGATTTCCTGCGTTTTTTTTGTCCTGAACACCTTTTAATTCTTCCTCGTGAAGCATCGAGGAGATCCTCGCAGACTCGGACAGCGATTTGTCGGACGATGAAGGGAAACCTCGCGGCGCTCAGAAGAAAGCAGGCAAACAGCAGAAAGGCCGAGCGTGGCTCAAAGAGGGAGAGGAAGATGACCCTCTCAATTTCCTGGATCCCAAAGTTTCTCAGAGAGTTTTAGGTAACAGAGCATCTTGATTTTTCATCATTCGTTCTGTTTGTAGTCTGAATCGAAAGTTGATCATCGTGTGTTTCTGTTCGTTTTCAGCCACCAACCCAGGACTGAAGAAGAGCGCCAAGGTTGAGCACGGATTCAAAGTGACGTCGGACGGACGACTGATCATCAGGGAGGACGAGGAGGAAGAAACAAAAGACAAAGGTGTGAAGAGTTCAGCTCTGTCAGGTCTGCTCTCTCTGTCTTGATGGTCTGTGACATAACCTGGTACTTTGCTCACAGATGGAGGAGAGATGGAGGACATCTTAGAGGAAGCTGGAGTCAAAAGTGTGAGTATTACTTGTACATAGTACTTACTTATTTTTTTGGAGATTGTTTTTCCCCAGTTTTTATCAAAGCCTGTTTTCTGAAACCTCCTCAGAAAAAGTCACAGAAGAGAAAGTTTAAGGATGACAGCATTGCTGATGACATGGATTTTGAACCTGAATTGAAATATAAAGGTAATTTAAATTATTTTTACATTATTATTATTATTTTTTGATGTGACTGAGATTGTTGCTGATAATCCTGGTGCTTTGTGCTGTCAGCTGGAGGCTCAGGTATCCACAGGCCTGTGGGAGGCCAGCAGGACGTCGGAGCGGACTACAAATCAAAGGTGAGACCGACACTGTGCACGAATGACTCGGCTCTGGAAAATGAATTTATTGAGGTGTGATACTGTGGTGTTTCAGTGTGAATGTCAATCGGAGCATCTGCTGTTTCTTATTTGCTTCTCAGAAAGGAAAAGGAGACGTGAAGAAGAAAGGCAAGCTGGACCCGTACGCGTACGTCCCTCTGAGGAAGGCTCAGCTCAATCGCAGGTACGAGCCGCAGGACAACAATCCTGGAAATGTCCCGCTGAGCTCTGAGGTTTTGGTAGGAAAAACCAACGTGTTTGCTCTGCGTTTGCAGGAAGCGCGCCAAACTGCAGGGCCAGTTCAAGGGCATGGTGAAAGGAGCCCAGAAGGGGGCGCTGTCGGGAAGGAAAATGCAGAACAAAAAGAGAAAAGCTTGAAGAGGAACAGCATGATATATTTCAGTGGACTCTAAATGTTTTGTGTGGGATGAAGTGTCCTTAAACTGGCTCACTTTGGATTTTGAGTGCATGTGTTGGTGTGTGTGTGTTAGTGTGTGTATGTGTGAGTGTGACAGACTGGGTACCAAGAATAGAGCAGTTTGTTTTTGAACTGTACCATCTGGAGAAGCTCCCGAAGTGCTGTGATTAAGACTGAATCATTTTCACAACAGTCAGTAGGTGAGTGTGTCTGCGTCACAGTGGAAAAATGCGTTTGGCTGTTCTGCACCTCGTGGTGGATTCTGTCACAATGAAGAGAAATCCTCCTCCGTGTCGAAGAAACCGCTGTGGAAAAAAACAGTCATCTGTATTTATTTTGGGAAGCGAGTGAAATAAAGCGACCTCACAGAGGTATGAATTTGTTAACATATTAAATGACTTGGACAGGTATGACTCCAGCTGGGAGAGTGAATTGTGCCTTTTGTCTTTGTAATCTTTGGTCACTTGAGGGCGCTCTCGACTTCTGAGAGTCAGCAGTGTTTATGAACCTATTTAGGTGATTGGGAAAGAAAAAAAAAACATCATTAAAACCTCTTTGGCTGTAAACATTGGGGAGAAAAAAAGCGCTCCAGCCTGCAGTTGTCATATTTTCATGTGACATCCAGAGCAGAGCTGGAGCTCGTGTCGCTGCGGGAGTCGGTAATGTAACTTCACTCCATTGTGAATCATTTCCTGGGTTGCAGCAGCAGTGAGTCATGCAGTGACAGACTGACCCCCTAATCGCAGGCTGTGCGTTTGAGCCGCGTGCCAGCCGGCGCTTCTGAGGGCTGAAGCACGGCTGACTCAAGAGACTCCCAGACCACACGTCATTAACATGGCAGCGACATAGCTGAACACATAAATGCTCGGATCACATGACATGCAATGGCAGAGAAGATAGCTCTTATGGAATTTAAGTACTTTTCAAAGCCACTGTAGCAGCAGCATGACCACGGTGCCATCATTTTAATAGTAAACAAGCTGCAGCCAGATTAAAGCCACATTTATTTCCCTTGAAGCACACTCAAAAATCTCATTTAAGGTTGATTCAGCAGGTTATTGATGTAAATGTCACTGTTTATTAGTGCCCTCCCAGCAGTGCTGTGTAATTAGTTTAATGAAAGCACCCCGCTAGACGCATTACATCACCACATGTTGGACCCTGCGATATCCAATCATCTAATAAGTATATCATAAGATCTTTCGCGGTGACCTTAATGTGTTTGTCACTTAGATTTACCGCAAGTCTGCAGCTGCGGGCCTGCTGAGACGTTAGGCCAGAGTGGGACAGAAATCACACAGGCCTAAAAAAAACAAACAAAACTTTATTTGAAACAAAATAAAGTGTTAATAAAGAAATAATGCAAACGATCATTTCAGTCAGTAAATGCAGTATACAGGAAAACCCTGAAGACGCCTTTGAATGCAGTCTTCTTCCCTTCAAAGTGTTGGAATAAGACTGATAATACATGAGATGCCACCAAGCATTCTAATATCCACCTCTGCCCCCCCCCCCCCACCTTAGAGATAAACCCTCATTGAAATGAACTAGGATGCAGACAGGGCCTCTAATAAAATAAATAAAACCAGGGGGAAACTGCCCTGCAGTTGTTGTAAAAGTCACTGAATTTTCTGACTTTACTGAGGGGGTCGACGCTGATCAGCCGTAATATTAGGACCACCTGCGTGGCTCTGTGTCGGTCCTCCTCCTGCTGCAGCACTCTCCACAAACCGCTGACGCCAGAATGTCAAAAGCTGCGTTAGCTTCCGCAGCAGTTTGAGTGGCAGCAGCTCGTCCCGTTCAGGCCGTGCAGGAACGTCACGGTTCACCTCTCTCTCTCTGCTCAGTCCACTTCGGATGAATTAGAGCCACTGCAGACGTGAACCGTCCAATAAGGAGCTGCCAATAAGGAGCTGCTTGGACCCAGTTCAAATTTCTCAAACTTTTTCAAATTGCTGTTTTTTTCTGCTTATTATTTCTGACAACAAAGCTCACTTGCTCTGTAACAAAGCTCCAATATTAAAGGGGTCACAATGTTTTCCTCTTTACTCTTCAATAGTCTTATTGTTTTGGCTGATCGGTGCAGTTTCTTTGGTTGTAAAGATACAGTCCCTCGTGTTTCAGAAGCACCAAAACAGGGTAAACATTAAAAAACATCCAACTCGCCTGACATTGCCATCTCCTCTCTCTACAATACCATGAATCCCACCACATTATAAGCTTTCACACCAGAGTCAAAAAAAAATAAAGTGTCATCGTTCAGAAACTGTCGAACAGAAGAAAATCCAGGGAGGATTGCACTTACTCCGACCACACAGACCAACAGGACATCCCATAGTGTACAGGCTTAATACTCGAGTAACTACGTGTTCATTTTATTCCCAATAGTGTTTTTTTTTGGCTTGAAAAAACATTTGATGAAACTCAGTAGCTGATTTGGCAATCAGATAAATATTTTTGCTGTCCAGCAACAAAGCACAGAGCGTCCAGTCAAAGCTCCCGGCCTCTAACATGAAGACTTTCTGATATTTTCAGAGTCTTTGGGGTGGAAACAAAAAAAAAAAAGGGGGCATGTTTCTTTTGGAATGAGTTGACACATCCGTTGTTTATAGGAGGCCCTCTGCCATTACAGCCTGGGTGGGGGTCGAGATGGCGGGGGTCCTGGAGGCCCCGGGGGTGCGCGAGCTGGGGGCGGACCTGGAAGGGAGCGAGCCACCGGAGGGGGTGCGCGGGAGGGCGGCGCGTTGCGCGAGGACGGCGTGGTGCGGGGCCCTCGCGATGGCGGCTTGGTGCGCGGGACGGAGTTGGAGACCAAAGGTTGCTGTTCAATGGGCGGAGGAGGAGAGAGAGGAGGGGGAGGAGGGGGAGGCGGGGAGGGAGAGGGAGAGTGATTTGCACGAGGAGGTGCCCGCTGGGTGGAGGTGGACTCTCCATCTTTGACCCGCTGGAAATTTATACAGCGGCCCTGCGAGACACAGACAGACAAGCATGTTGAAGCTTTACAAACACACACGTAGGTGCAGAATTTAGATAAATATATTATCTGTGTGTCGTAGCGCAAAAAAAAATCAGTCAGCCTCCAGCTGCCGAAACGGTTTGTGTGAGGCTTTGCCCAGCTTCACTGACAGGAGCATGTGTGTCTGAGACCCTCGGGGGCACACAGAGCGGCTTCTGTCTTCTGTCCACACCTGCACTACAATAGATGCGATGCAAAGACAGGCCCTGACAAAGTTATCGCACACACACTCACACACACACAGACCGCTTTTGCAGCTTTCCCCACTTCCCTCCTCTCAGAGCCTCTGCAGTGAAACAGAAAGTGGTTTATGTCTGCTGTGTGCCCGACATGAAGGAACGTAAAGACGGGATTTAAATGTCCCAACAATAGTTAACAGAAGCCCTTTAACTTTTAACATAATTTACAAGTTGAGGAGAATGGAGCGCTTCTCTTATTGTCCTCATTCATGGTTTTCCTTGCATAGCATCCTTCTGCAGACACACACACACACACACACACCCTTGTCTTGCTCCGTCAGTGTGTGAAGGATGGAGAGAGGGTCTCTGTGTCACAGACCCTTGGTGGTCTGATTATAACACCTTATTAAACAGAGAGGCCCTAAAGTCACACAGGGGCCATTAAGAGAAGCCCAGCAGCAGTAGCTTTGTGACTGAGTGGGCCATTGTGTGTGTGTGTGTGTGTCAGTGTGTGTGTATGCATGTGTGTGTGTGAGGGGTGTGTAATTGATTGAGGGCGGCCCCGGTTGGAGGGGGAGTGGGGGGGGGGGGGAGGCAGGGGTGGGGGGGGTCAGTGACTGTGCCGGTCTTGTCGTAGGGTGGCAGTGAAAAGGCCAGTTTGTGAGCAGCAGCACAACACCAGAGAGAGCATATGGACACAATGAGAACACAAGCTCATGAATATGAGTGTGTTTGTGTGTCTGTGCGACTGTAAGCAGGCCTCCACCGCAACATATGGCCTGAATGAAACGTCGGCCTCATCAACGAGAGAGAGAGAGAGAGAGAGAGAGAGAGAGAGAGAGAGAGAGAGGGTGGAAAAAAAGGAAAGAAAACCCCTACTGTTAAAAAACCTTCTTGCTGCTTTTAGAAAGATAATGAATACATGAGTGGTTTGTGTGGCCGGTCAGCGGTGTGTCATTGTGACGGTCAGTGTTCCTCGGGAGCCTTTGAGCAATCATATCTGTCCTTTCACTTCTTGGGAATTGTTGACATCATTCAGTGAAATCCTCTGGAGAAACACAAAACCCTGATTCACCCCCCCCTCCCCTCCACACCACTCCTCTGTGTCGTCGCCTCTGTTTCTCCCCGAGCCCAAACAAAAATCCCCCGACCGCCCTGCTCCCAGCCGTTCACGGACACGCGAATTAGACCGAGTGTGGATGTTTGGAAGGAGCCGACGCATGTTCGGCAAAAAATGTAGCAACGAAAATAGAAGACGCGTGAGATCGCCGACACACACGACCTGACAGCTCCGCCTGTCACTTCGTGGTATTATTGTAAGTTCTTATGTCAGTCTGCCTGGCTGACTATTGTGAAAATTTAAAATGTAAAGTTTCACACCTTTTTAGTCCTTTTTGTGTCTGTAATTTTACCTCAAAATACAATTGTGCAATTCTTTGACTGAGTTCCTCCTCTTCAATATTCAAACCTAGTTAAGCTCCCCGCATATTTTCCTCCAAACTACCTGGCAACTGCAAGAAAAGCCCCTCGAGGGTGCGAGTGAGCCTGCTTGGAAATCGTGGCTTCGATAATCCAAACCTTGCAGTGTAAACAGTTTTGGCTGGAGTGAGAAATCGTTCCCATAAAAAGCCAGTTGACAGCCTTTTTTCTGCACATTATGCAAACAACTGCAATGAAACTGACTTAAAACAGATGTTGATATTAGAAAACATTATTTTACCCCCAAAAAATCCTTCACAATAGAGCAACATGTACTCTGGTTCTGGTACAAAAGCTCCATAAAACCAAACGGATTAAACCAGAGTTACAATTATATGAAGTATACTTTCAAAATTGAGAAAGCAGAAACATCCTCTTAACTCTTTTTTTATTTGAGAGGCAGAAATTCAAAACGTTTACCTCATTTTACAAAATTTTGGGCTCTTTTGTTGAATTTTCTGTGAAATCGGCCTTTAAGCACATTAATGGGGAGAAACAAAAAGGGGTCTGAGGAAGGGGTTGGGCTCACTCGGACCGTGTGTGTGTGTGAGAGGACGGAGGGTTTTGGTGGCCGCCCTCTGGTCTGGCCTGTGCTGTGTGAGGGGGGCATCAGTGGCATCAGCTCAGGGGACAAAAGAAGGGAATCTCCTCTGTCACAATATGGCTCGTGGCCTTTCAGCTCCCCATCTGTTTGTGTGACGCTCGCTCAGGACGACTGACACACATGTTACCGTGACACACACACACACACACACACACACACACACACAGTGTAGAGAGAGTAGGATAAAATGCAAAGAGGGAGCGTGGCAGAAACTGGCAGCCCACTGATGGCTGTTTGCAGGAGCAGTGAGGTGGAAGTAACGAGGGGAGAAAGCAGGACAAGCTCCTCCTGAGCTGCTGCTGGTTAACAAGGCACATGAGGCCGTCTGATCCTGATAGTTAGCGCTGTACTTTTTACCACCTTGATGGTCTTTTTGTGTCATGAGACTGTGCAGCTCTTCATTCATCGCCAGCTTTTTAGTTTATCAAGAGACGTGATTGTGAGGAGCTTAAATGTCATCCTGCTGGCAAATGCAGGCCACCGTTCACTCACTGTGCAATATTATTGGATGTAACAATAGTAAAGAAAAAAATCTTTGATGATATCCAGAAAGGGAAGAAGAGTTTTACGGAGGCTCCCTGCAGGAATACAACATGGACAGTCAGCTACATTTTGACTTACACACATTCTGGTCAGCATCAAAGCTTGCGCTGGCATTTCTTTGAAAGCACAGTGCATGATGTGTCGCACGGTGACTCAATAGCATGGTCAGGTAGCATAGTTTCATGTCGTGATGTTACATAATGGTCGAGTGCACAAAGCTCCAACAGAGGGAAGCTATCGCATGGGAAGGTAAACAGGTAAAAACGTCAACTACTTGGTGGAAGCAACCAGTTAATGTGGCCGTGAATGCATGACAGTTAGATCAAGCTACTTTGGACTGAAACAAAGTCTACTTATTGTTTATTTTGCTTTTATTTTACTTAACTGGCCCCTGAATTAAAGCCTGTTCAGACCTGATTTGGATCAACGCCTCAATGCCGTCATGTAATCGCTGAGGAATTGTGATATGGTCGTTAGCGTCGTTTCAAAACGACTATCTCCATTGGAACAAAAGTGCATTTTTCTCCCCCATTTTTGTCCACGTGAGAAGCGGCGTTTTTATTTTCCGCAGTTAATGGCGCGTGAAGGGAGTTGTGAGGGTCATTGTTGGGTGGCTCTGTGAACCAGAGCCCCTCAGAAAGTGACTGACAAAGACTGTGGAAACTTCTGCTCGGACAGAGATGAATTGTTCTCCTCGGAAAAAGAAAATCGTCCAAGAGGGAGAAGAGAAGGGGATAAAACCAGCGATGGTGAGCACTTTAATGGACTACAGATACAGTAGATAGACCCACGCTCTCTCACTGCGACACAGTAAAACTGAATCACACCATTCAAAGAAGAAATCAATAAATTGTACATTGATGTGGGATCTGCTATGAGAGGCGACAATGACACCATTTACAACGGAGCAGATGTTTCACCAAGACAACCAGTGCCATGATGAAAACATGTCTTTGGGGTTGTGGGACGCCACTCACGGGGGTCAAGGTTAGATAAGAGGGGCCGCTCTGCGCCCCACACTTAGAGGGTTAGGACACGCTGATATCAGGATTTAGGACTTCACGTCTCATCCGAGCACATCTAAATTTTCAACGTGGTGTTACAAGAAACCACCTCATATAACAAAGCACAGTGACACAGAGGCTTTTTTTTTACTCTAACCACCACTTTGACATAAAGAGATGAGGCTGCAACATGTGATTTGGTAACTTGATGGGAAACCAAGTGATTTTCAGGGAGCTGCAGAAGGGAGCACAGAAAAGTACAGTACTCCTTGTGTGCACACAACTGAAGCTTTGATGAAGGGAGTGGTATCAGTAGCTCATTGAGTCACTGCGGATGAGTGTGTGTGTGTGTGTGCGTGCGCGGTCGCGTGTGTGAACGTCCAGAACTGTGCCGCAGTGTTCGAGATTCTCCTATACGTGTTGCATGCTGACATACATCTTTATTCGCAGTGACAGAGAGAAGAAGGATGCAGATGGTCTGTTGTTCCCCCACAGAGACAGAAAACCTTCTGTACCATCGAACCAGCCATTAAAGGCAGACGAGCAATCCTTCAAATTACACAGTTGGTGAATTATAGCTTGGTCACCGCGCGCGTTTGTGGTGCGATTCTCGCAGTGGATCAAGATAAAACAACACTTAGGCTGGGAGGCAGACTCACCTGGTCTCCAGGCTGCGGCCTCATCAGAGATACCTGGTCGTATCCTCTCCTGAACAAGGCCCACAGAGCGTCCAGTTTGCCCTGCGGTGCCCAGGAAGAGACACACATTTCATTTTAAATCCAATATTACACTAGAAAGAGATGGAACACAAACTCCCGTCACAAACAGTCTGACCTGGATGGGTGTGTACCACCTCCTCTGCTGAGGACGGCGACGGGGTGGTTTCCGAGGTTTGGGCTCGTACGGTTCGAATTCCTGTTCGGGCATCTTTACGACGGCGTTCTTTGGCTTGTCCAGCTTGGCACCTTCCTCAGTGGAGCCTTTCTCCCCCCAACGCACCTGAATGTTACGAAGCGACATCAGGAAAAAGTGAAGCACAAAGACTCAAGACCCCTCCAGTAATCTCTGATGATTCCCTAAAAACAAAACTCAGTGAAATATACAATGACAGTGGTGTGTGTGTGTGTGTGTGGGTGTGTGTACCTCCATGCGTTTAATACCACCGACTCCTCTTCCTCCGTAGTATGAAGCGTCCACAGTGGGCCACCTCTTCTTCGGCATCCCATCCTCATCATCTGACTCCTACAAGTTAAACTCAGTTATTATGATGAAACAAACGACTGTTTTACGGGGTGAAGCCTCCATTGTTTTGTTTTTTTATTATGTTTTTCTACACAGGCTGCAAATTATATGTAATCCTGCTGCAAACATTGCACAAGCTTGATTGTAGCAATTCAGAAAATATCAATTTAGGCTCATTTAGCTGGTGACTTACGGGCTCTGGTGGAGGAGGTGGTGGAGGTTCCTTGATAACCTAAAAAGGAGTAAAAACATATGAAATGATTGAAATAAATAAATGAAATGCAAGTTTTTTAGCCGCAGTACTTCAGTGTGGCCCAGTTCCACAAACAAACGTTAAATCTTTGAGTCTGATCATTTCGGTGAACCACAAAAATCTGCAGCACAAACTTACCACAGTGCAGCAGAGAGGCCAGAACCACCACAGCAGCAGCAGCCCCAACAGCAGGAACACCACCAGCAGGGAGATCAGCACGATGGTGCCATCGAACTGCACACAACAACACAGATCAAACAACAGTCAGCGGTCAGATCGATAAAACACATCGAATGTGGAAAAAAAGGGGAAGTGAAAAGTGAGAGTACTCACAGCCTCCTCTGATGACAGACACAACAGAGGAGACCTCAGCGAGCGAGGAGGAGGAGAAGGAGGAGGAGGAGGAGGAGGAGGAAGAGAGGAGAACCGAGAGAACATAAAGTTGGAAGAAAGTTTATTAAAACAAAGAAACATGCAAGAGAGGCGCTCATTCAGAAGTGTGTCACTGTGACCCGCAGTGGACAGGATGTACTCACACATTCGGTGGTGGTGATGTGGACGGAGCTGGTGATGTAGGAGAGGCCTTCGTTCATGCTCACCTGCAGGTAGATCACCCTGAGGAAGAAAAACCAAATCGTCTCACACACGAGTCCAACATGTCTGATTGGATCCACGGGAGTGAAGATAATCACACTCTTGTTTTTTGGCTGCTGCAGAAGTTCACCTAAAACACATTCCTCGATTAACTCTGTCCATACTTGCTGCCTTAGAATCACACAAATGTGCTGACAAAGACTCGAAGCCTCCGGAGGGGTCAGGGAGTTCTCCACCCACAGAAAAAAAATCTCCGTTTGGATCATATCCAGAACTCTAATGTGGAAACCACAGACAGCTGAAACGGCTCCTGATACTCCACCGCTGAACGCTGATAACTCGTGTCACTGCGACTGCACGAACACAGGCAGGCCGGAGACCAGACATGGGGACGAAAAAGAAACAGTTTTAGCTTGTGAGATGGCAGGAGGAGAGAAAATGTTTGAATCATAGATGGTAAAGATGGTAAACTTTGAGGAAAGACTGTTTTTGGAAGTTTTACGACGTATAAGGAAAAGATAAGCAGGAGTCGCTGGGCAGAGTGTGGACCCTCGCTGTAGGTTCGGAGGAGAATAGAGAAAGGCTCCTTGTGCTGTTTTGATGGTTTAAGGCGACAGAGACAAGGGGGGCATTGAGCTTTGGGTTGAGAGTTGGGGGGGGGGGCACAGCGGAGATCACTGTGGAGAGGTGGTGAGGATACAGTGGGTGGGGGGATGGTCGGGGAGGAAGGCCTTTCCTGTTCTACATCCCTTCAGCACTGTCCCTCCCCTCTGAGACCCTCTCTTGACTTCCTCAATCACTGACTCTGTTTTCATCACCTCACGCTCCCCCCCCCACCCCCCCACCCACCAATCCCCCACCCCTTCTCCATCCCACTGTAGTTTGTCTCATAAGTCATGCTGACACTGACTTGGGAGGAGAAAATTGGCGGTGCAGGTGGCACTAATATTTTCTTCCACTTTTCCCCCCTCCTGTTTCTGCCCCCCCCCCCATCTTTCTTGTCGGGCCTCCTTTCAGGCAGACAGGAGACGTGGCGCTATCAGCTCCACTCTGACAGAGAGATCTCAGCCCCTATCAATCATCGATCTGCCCACTATACACGGGTTTGCCCTGTGTGTGTGTGTGTGTGTGTGTGTGTGCGCGCGCGCGTGTGTGTGTTCATGTGCGTGCGCGCGGGGGGGGCCGCATCCGGAAGGTTCCAAGTCAACACAGATTTGTGTGATGGCAGCGTCTGTGACTTCATTGTATGCGACAATGCGACTGTGGTGAAGCAGGAGGTGAGCGAGGGTCTCTGGGGTTTGGGTGAGGAGGTGATGCTGCGAGCTGGAGTCCCCCCCTCAGACCTGATGGAGAGACCCAACAAGCCCCAAAGTGGAAGCAGAGTTCACCTACAATGTGATCTGACATGTTCGCAGGGACTTCACAGCTGCAGCTAATGGTTGTTTTTCCATCCTGGTTATTCCAAACTTTAATTATGGCACTTTTATGATGGAGAAAATATAAGAATCAAGAATATTCTCTGTACATTCAAGAATATTGACAATATTCTACAGAGTTATAATGGAGTTCCCAATGTTTGTTGCCCTCAAGTCCCTCAAAGTGCCTTTAGGAAAGGCTGTAATGTGACTCAATCCGCTTTGATTTGTCAAAAACTGGCATCTCACCACCATAATAACACAGGAGATTTCACAATAAAAGCAGTGAGCATTGGACGTCACAGCCGATCACCCAAGAAATCTTTAGATGGCTTCATTTATCTGTATTGGTCCTATTTATTTTGACGTGACAATGGCAAATCCTACAACGACAGACACAAATATGAACCTATTTTTTTGTGTGTAAATGTAGATTGAGTGAAAATCTGAATGTCTTGGATGTTTTTCGGCAGGAGTGCTAAAAATAGCGAGGGCGTGCGTGCGAAAACCATTTTGCACCACCTGCCCGGGCTGCAGAGTGTCACGCTCGCCTTGCCACATATTTCCACATCTCCTGCGTCGCAGCCCAGAACTCATCAGCCAGCTGTTGGCCTTCTCTGCGGGCCCTTCAGCCATTCACAGCTGACTTCCCTCCTTAGCGGCACTCGGGGTGTGAGGCAGTGCTGACTGTGCTGTAATGGGCCCGCGTTACACGGCAGGACGCCTCCTTCAGGCATCACTGCGGTGTGTAATGACGCTCCCTGTCCTGCGCCGCTCTCGGGAGGAGCAGCTCCACCTGTCACGGCGCCATGCTGGCAGCCGTCCACAGACACCAACGCAGGGAAATAAAGGATGCTCGGTGTTTACTGCTTAGTATCACTGAGGAACATATCAATCTGTTTTTATGTTTGAGTCTACCTGTGTCACAAGGTGCAAGCACGGACTCTACTGTGACCGACAAAATGCCTTTTTTCAAGTCTTTGGCAGCAGTTTTGACTGGCGGACAAGACAGATTCAAATCATAATAGAAATCTGAGTGACAGAAACAAGACAGATGATGACTGGGAGGTGTCTGGGGCCACAGGCCACAGTGTAGAATTATGCACAGGACTGCAGGCGGCCGGTCAGAGCGCCGGCCCTCAGCGCCGCCGTGCGGCTCCAGCCTCCGAGCTGGAAGCCCTCAGAGGAAACTTTACACCGCCCTGCTGCTGACTCCCAGGACGCTTTTCACTCTCCCAAAGTGCCAAACAGAAATTGGGAACATGACAAACACACACACACACTCAGACACACACACACGGTTACAGAGTCCTCTCAAGCAGACTCTCATTAAGTCGTGTTCCTGGGCTCTACTCCTGTTGTCCCCGTGTGATTGGTGTCTGGCTTCGTTAGCTGTGACAAACATTGATTGATCACAGACACACAATGACTTTGGCCCTAATTTGTTCAAGGACAGCAGTCTTCTGTTTCCGCATAAAAACTTGAGTGCAGCTGGCACGTGTCCGTCTTACAGCTGTACGCGGAGAGTTTCGGGGAGGGGGCGAAAAACCTGGAGGGAGCCCGAGCAGAGGTGGAGCTTACCTCCCCACTTCCTCAATAACAGGAGCAGGACACAGCAGGAATGTATCGGCGATGTCAGCTGGTCTCTCATCTGCATAAAGAAAAAACACAAGTAGATGAATAATAAAGGCCTCATCACAATTTCATGGTACATTTAACTACATATTAATCTTGTTGACTCTGAGATTGATTATGAGATCCAAAGAAGTGCTCAGTGACTCCACATCTGTTTGACAGTTCTACCACCAAATCGTCCGAATAGTTCTCCGACACCAGTCGGTCAACATGTACTCGTGTGCGTTCCCAGTACTCACCCACAGTGAGCGTGTCGTTGAGTTTGAAGCTGCAGAGGACCTGGTCGATGTTTCTGGCATGCAGGAAGCCGTTACCTCTCACGACCACCTGGAAACTCTCTGGGACAGAAACAGAAGAGCGCAGGTGCTCTCACAAGTGATTGGGAACACGCCGGCGCCGGCATAGCTGCGGTGCAGACGCATACTTTTCAGCTGTGTGTGAGAGTCATAAACGCTCAAAATTAGACGCGTTTTTCAGTGTGATGTGATAGAAAAATTTCCGGAGCAACAATTATGGTAAGTGCCGACAGCGATCGCGTTTCTCGGATGTGCTGATCTGGAGCAGCAGCGACTTGTGCACCGCCTGTTTGCGTCTGTGTGTTGTGTGCGTGTTGTGTGGAAAGGCCACAATATGCTCCAGTGGTGCTAAGGCTAAAAGTGCTGCTATTTACAAATATCTCAGAATGCTCAGTAGCTTGAAGGAGTGTGTGAATGTGCGTGTGTGTGGGCTTCTGCTTGTGTGTGTGTGTGTGTGCGCGTGACGTGCATGTGCGAGTGTGTGTCTTTGACCTTTAGTTTCCCCGAGGCTCTGTTAAAGTGCACTGACAGAAGCTCGCCAGCATATGCTGGAGTGTCTATGTGGCTGCTACCCAGCATATGTTAAAGAGCGGGGGAAAAAACACTTGGTTAAAACATGCCTGCGGGGCTGACAGCAGCACAGTACTGTCAAAGTAGGTCTGACCTTACCTATGGCGCCATGTTGTGGCATTAGCACATGTGTGCAGATGTGTGTGAACATACACGGTGCGTGCGTGTGTGCGTGCCGCGTTCGTGTTTGCCCGAGCAGCATGCGGGTGTTCGCTCAGCGCCAGCGCGGGCATGCGTGGATGTGCGCCGGCATGTGTTTGAAGATGCGTGCGTGTGCTTGTGGTCTCTGGCTGCGCGGGGAGATTTCCCCTAGCATTATCCCGGCTAATAGAAGTGAACATTTGCCACACCTTTAACATTTAAAGCTCCAGCGTGAAGATCACTGGATAGGGAGCTCACAGGGTGCGGGTGTATATGTGGCAGTATTTCTTTAAAGGTCAGACCAACAGCGACGAAAGGCAGTAATTCAGATACACAAACAAGGAGCAGAAAGCCTTCAGACACTGCGTTATCTATACATCTCCATATGCTACGTTAAGGCTGAGGAGTGCAAAGTGTGAACGTACGAGATAAACATGGATTTAAAATTAAGTTCTAACAATACAAGGAAAACTATAGCAAATAGCAGTTCGATCATTTGTGGTACGACACTTCAAATGCGTGGATTTTTTACTTTAAAATGCAAATTTGTATTGTCCATCAGTTCTGTTCACTTCCTGAGGTTATTTTCAGTGTCAGTCACTGTCACCAATGCCTCATCATTTTAACAGCTACACT
>JAUESE010000018.1:9426293-9436614 GCA_032274725.1 Malacoctenus triangulatus | reverse complement strand
CGCCACACCATTAAAACCCAATCATTAAATGCTCTTGCATTCTCCTCGTCTTGAACACAACCACAAATATCAGAACGATCATATTAACCGAGCAAAACAACATAACTTGTGGTTCACATGGTTTGCAGTAACAGCAGCAGTGATGCGATTGAAAGGACTTTGCAGTAATTATTCCAAATGCTCAGCGCCTCAGTGCCTCAGCGGCCATCCTCCTTTCACACAATGTTATCATCAAGTAACATGTGCTGCACCATGACAGCCTGCACACACAGAAACGTAATTTATGGTGCTGAGCATGGTGGTACAATTATTATGATAAAATAATGTTTGTCAAAAAAAAAAGAAAAAATGTTTGCTTCTTTTAACAAAAACAACAGCATGCATTAGCACAATGAATATTCATTACAGAATTAAATATTACTTTTAGTTTGCATGTATTTATAGACGCTCTCTTTTGTGATTTCCTCTGACAGTCTCTGAATTAGAAAAAGGAGCCTTTGACGTCTCAATCGGAGCATCTTCACATGCATGCACACCGAGCCTCGATGGGCTAAAAGGTCAGTGCTGTCAGGCACATGGTGGGCAGGAACTGGTGGTGTCCAGCTGACTTGTACAACACATATGCTGCTGCCCTCTCCTGTCTGCCTCCTGCCTGCCTCTGCAGCCACACGTCTGTTCACATCTTCACCTGAACGTCTGACGAGGATTAGATTGTATGAATGTGTGTGTTTGTGTGTTACTACATATGTATAACAGATATGTGCGTGGCTTGTGTGTGCGGAGGGGGAAAAAAAAAAGGGTTGCGGCTTGTCCGAACGGCGCTCCCTCAATCACGTTAGTGCGAGGGGACAGTGAAGGACAGGGAGGGGCAAAGGAGGAAGGGACAACGGGGAGAAAAGGGTCAGACGTTAATGAAAGCAGCAATCTCTCCTGTCATGTTGGATCTGAGGTCTAAGTGTGTGTGTGTGTGTGTGTGTGCGCGTGTGTGAGGGGAGTCTGTGCTGTCATGTCTGATAGTGTGGCCCAACGTTCGCTGTCCAGTCTGATGGCCTGTTTGCGGGCGGCTCGCTCTGGTCACTTCACATTAAACGTGAGGGACGTGTGTGTGCATGCGCTCCACGGCGTGGGTGCGTGTGTGTGTGCATGTGCGTGTGCGCGTGCAGAATAAAGATCATGTAATGCGGGTGTTAGTGAAGAGCGTGGACGATATGGTTTGTGACGACACGCAGGCAAAGAGAAAAACAGCGCTGTGTAGAGACTGTCACAATATATACACCATGTGTCATATGTGTGTGTGGAAATACTTCAGAAGGAGAAGATGTTTACCAGAGGTTATATCTTGATGTCGAGCATGAGTGGGAAAACGACTAATGTGACGTGTTTATTTCAATATTTTACAAGAATTATCTCTAACAAATTGTTGACAAAATCTGTAATGTAAACCAATATACAGACTTTCAAGGCTAAAAGGATGTGATCATTGATATGTAAGATTTGGCCTTTAATTTAATGGTGCACATTAAGTCACAAAGGCCCATGGAGTGCAAGATAAGCCCCATTATGATCTCAGATAATTAGGCCAGAGTCAGACGAGGGTTAAAGTGGGTCCTGGGTCTCTTAGTTCACTGACCATTAGGCTGCTCATCAATCGAATAATAAATGAGGCTGTTGGAGGATATTTGTGCACACAGAGGGTGACAACAGCCTGTAATTATCACGTGAAAACAACTAGCATTGTTTTTGACAATTGCTATCATCTGTGTTATTCAAGAAACAAGTGCAGACCTCCCCCCTCACCCCCCGCCCTCTCTGTCTCCACAGACCCTCTCCTCTCCTTCATATCCCATAATGGATGTTAATCTCCATTGGTTGTCTTGGTAGCAAGGCTGCAAATGCACTCTCCTAAGTGAGTCCTAATAAGGTCATGTCAAAGCTCATCCATCGTGCGTCCCATAAAGGCCGGGGTCTCCGCTGCCTGGTGTCGTTGTCCTGCAGCAGAGGAGCGCCACTCGCAAGGAAAGGTGAGACGCTCCGAAGCGCCGACGAGCCAACTGGCTGTTTAGCATAAAAGATGTGGCAAAGTAGGCCAGAGATGCAGTCAAGCCTAAAGATTCACGGCTAATTCCTCTGACCACCCCCCCCCCCCCCTCCTCCACCATCATCACCCCCCCTCCTTTTTTTTTTCTTTTCCCTCTGCACACACGCTGGGCTGAAGCGGCTATGCTAATTCTCCCCCGGCCGTGAGTGACAATACGCTCTCTGTCACTGCGCGGTCATAGGCGTCCATGCGATTACTCAACCTCATGTTCCACTCCAGAGGCTTTAGATGACTGTCATCTGACACGATCACACACCATGACTGGTCACTGGCTCAACAATGGAGGAGGAGGAGGAGGGGGGGGGGGATGATGGTGGGCCCCTCACGCCGCTTACCTCCTGCACACACGCTGGACGGCTCCGCTGCCAGGATCTCGATGCAGGATTTCTTGATGATCTGAGAGAAAACAAGCGACGTGAGGGTCCGGCGACGCAGTGACGTCTTCACATTCGATGGTTTCTCTCTGTGGGTGAGCGCTTCTTAGATATAAGAGTTTGTGCGTGTGTCGTACCGAGTCAATGATGCCCCTGAGGGCTTGAAAGCCTCCCCACACAGGAAACACATGTTCCATTGTGTCTGCAATAGTTGCAAGCTAGAAAAACACAGGGAAAACAAAATAATGTGTTGGTGTTTATTTCTTGTGCCCCCTTGCGACATTCTGAACATTTTTGTCTGGGTCTTACTTGAGTCTGGTTGAATTCTTTGACCCCGACACAGTACACGATGGCTCCCAAGGACCTGGCCCGCTGCGCCTGCATCAACATCAATGAAAAGAAGAAATAAAGAAATTAAATTAAAGACGTGATCTCCACCACTAATTCTTTTGCAAGTTGTTCGAGATTACTTTGCACTTTTGGTTTGTAGTTTCAATTGTGGTGAATTAACTGTGAGAACAAATTTCAGTCCTTTTACAAATCTATCGATGGATTTGAAAACTGCAGTAAAATAATTAGACGGGTCGAGTGAGAGGCTTTGAAAAAATAGAAAAAAACCACAAAACGTGCCACAAAAACAGAACAGTAATAATGACTCCAAGCCAAAAAACAGCAGCCATGCAAACGGCCGACCGTAACGAGGTGCAGCCCTGCGGCCATATTTACTCAAGTGTTCCTAATGTTTTCCTGGCTGCTCCTTCCAACCCTTCCGCTCGATAACACGCCGTACCTCTTGCTGCGCCGTCTGAAACTGCCACTCGTTCAGCTCTCCGTCGGTCAGGGCGATGATGACGCTGGCGGTCCCTGCAAGCCAACACACCTCTCGTGTTTTCTCACGCAATGTGGTGTGATGCAAGAGGTGTGTGTGTGTGTGTGGGGGGGGGTCAGTCTTACCGTGATTCTCCTTACGTATCTGAGTGTTCGCCTGAAATAGCAAAGAAAGCTTTAGTCATTGCCTCCCTAAACATGAGAATCTTCCTCTTACTGAAAGTTCAGCCCACAGATGTGACATTGCAACAGTGAGTTCTGGCAGAGCCGCGGTGCATCAGAGGAGGAGAGGTCACAGGAAGCAGTTAGACTGAAACATTTGCATCTTTTTCATCTAGAATTTAATTATTTGCTCAGAGCTCAAAATATGATTTCACCTTTTCCTCTAATGTCTCTGCAGACCGCAGAGCAGTAAACAACGACTCAAAATGATTTCACCACATTTCTGGGGGACATGTTGAAAGTCCTAATGAGGTGAATTTAGGCAGTGTCAGTGCAAAATAACAGGACATTAGGGAGAGTTTTAACTCTTTCAAATGAAAGAAGCTCTTTTCTGATACTGGATAGATGATAGACAGAAACGCCCTTCATATTTTGTGACTCGAATGACATTCAGCTCTGCCCGTCCAAGAAGCAGCGAGTCGTTCCCAACCCGGGCCACTCCTCATCGTTACCCGACGGGACCCGTTTCCAGCAGCCGGGCTCAGCTGCTCCTCGCTGGATGTTTTATTGGAAGCCGCTCTTGTGGCGAAACACGGAGCTTCTGTAATCTAGGCTGTCTGTGCCAATGCAGTGAGCCGTCCGACGCAGCCCTACCATCTCCAAGCCCAGGTTCATAAACGTGTCTCCTCCGGGGATAACTCTCCTCAGAGCCTGTAAGCCTCCAGTGATGGCGTCTCTGCCGGGTAAACAAACAGTCTGATCACATCCACTGAACGAGCACAGTTAAAGAGATTGAGAAATATTCAATATAGTAGATAGCACGAGTTTAGTTTGGCAAGACGCTGGTATCTAAAATTGCCCCTTAAATTGAGTCCACAGAAGACCGAATGTGCTGGTTTTTATTTGTAGAGAGAGTCTGAGCCAGATGAGGTTTTGTATGCAGTTAAATTAGAGCAGAGAGTCTGTTGAAAGCAAATAGCAACAACGGTGCAGCAGTAGATAAACAACAGAAGAGATGGGATCCTTGCACAATGTCGGTAAACAAAGATGCAGCTGTTACCTGTTCTCAGTCAGCTTCAAGATGATATTTCCTCGTGTGGAGAAGACTATGAAAGACATTCTCAGCATGGGGCTGCAAACACAAAATTGTTTTCACATTAACACTGACCGAAAGCTGAAAAACAACGCATCCTAAAGCGTGGATGACTTATCCTGTTGGTACCTAATGAACTTCTCAGCCAGCTGCTCCACAAAGGAGTAAATCTCGATCCAGTGATGCTTCACGCTTCCAGATCTAAAAGGAACGACACAAAGACGAGCTTATTAGGAAAAAATGTGATGCTGTCATTGAAGAGCTTAAAATGTGGCAGCTGCGATTTTATGCATCCTCGTTAAAATGAGAAGTGGAATCGAGATTATTAGAGCTTTCAGCAAAAACTTTTAAACATTTCAGAGGATAGATAACATTTGGACTAATGCTGATTTGAGAAAGAAAAAAAAAGGTGCCAAATGAGTTGTCTCTTCCACTGCGAGGACCTTCCTCTGGTCACTCCATCACATTCCATTACTGTGGACAGTAACCTGTCAGCTGAGAGCTGCTGGTTATCCTGCCACACGCTGCTCTGTATATGACAGTCGCCTTAATGAAACCCAGTCCCATGGGGCTGCTAATGGGGGCTAATTGCTGCTGGGCCAGAGGGTTGAGGTTAGACAGGGACAGATGTAGCAGTCTGCCTCTAGCAGGGACCATGAAGCAGGCAGCTGGCCTCTAGTATATGTGTTTTTGTGTGTGTGTGTGTGTGTATGTGTGTGTGTGTGTGCGACAGTGTGAGGGGAAACAGATGGTCCCACTGAGCGCAGCCAGCCCAACAACAGGTTGGGGAGCTGCAGACTAAAAAGGCTGTGACATGAACAACAGAGGGACCCCAGAAGTAACACTCAGCAGGGGGTAGATGTGAGTGTGAGCGTGTGTGTGTGTGTGTGTGTGAGGGATGCAACATCAAACAACTTCAACACCAACCTCAGCGAAGTGCAGGGTTGCATATGTGTGTGTGCAGATGTGTGTGTGTGTGTGTGTACACCGGAGCCAAAGTGAAAGCCTGAGCTGGTTCGATTTACGACGACTCCTTTGACATCCTCATTTAACCAGTCACTTCCTGATGCACTTAGCATTTCCCCGGAGGGAAAAACAAATGCACCGATCCAGGAGCACCAAGTGTTACACACACACACACACACACACACGTTTTCCTAAAACTCACTTGGTTTCCTGATGCACATCGAGGCACATTTTAATTCAGGATGCAGGACTGAAAGTGATTTAACACACTACATGCAGAGCACAAACTGTCCTGCATCTGTTCCATCCATCAGACTGAGGAAGCAGGTTTTCCTTCACCACAGAATATTTGTAGTGTAAACAAATTCTAATTGCATAAATAGAGAACTTAGACTTCCCCCAATTTATTCACTTTTCTACATGAAAAAGAAAAACCCAAATATAAAAAAATATGAAAACCAAAGATATTTCTTCACTAAATTCCTGACTGGCTCAAAATGACCTGAATATGTGATGTCATACCAGATGGTGCCTCTAAAATATGAGCCCTATTTAGAGCTTCTCCCAGATGATATCGGGCGACAGCAGGGGTGTGTCCTATCGCCCGTCCATCACCGTGCAAACACAGACACACACAACCACACACACACACATCTCCGGGCGATTTCGTCATGGATTGACCTTGTGCATGTTTTTGGACTGTGGGAGAAAAACCAGCGCAGGCACAGGGAGAACATGCAACCTGAGCACAGACAGACCCCACCTGGGTTCAAACCAAAGACCTTCACGCTGCGAGGCGAGAGCACGAACCATCACGCCTCTCTGTGGTCCTTCTGGATTTTCTGTCGTAAAATCCGTCAGAAATTTCCAGTGTAATCAAAATTCAGACTCACATTTTAAAGAAAAATCACTGTGAATGATTCAGCAAGTACTGTTTCATTTTCTACCTGAGTTATTAGGACAGGAACTCTTTTTACTGGCAACGCGTCACCTCCCAGAGTGAAACAAAATCTCGTTCTTGGAGCCTGCCCTCAAAAACACAACACCTATTATTTCATTTGTGGGCAACCAGATCGAGAGGAAAAATGCGGGCTGGTATTCGGTGTGGGTCAGACATGGAGTGCAGGAATGCGGGAAGCCGGCAGTAGCTCCAGTTTTTTTTTTTAATGTTCGTTCAGTGTCTGCTGAGATGTTCCCAGAGAACGTGCACATGTCTCACAATGCCTCCCGCACCGAGCAGCCAACTTGTGAGTAAGCCGAACCCTGACGAGGCGACGTCTGATGTACACATGTAAAAGCGCACCGCATGCACGACGGCGCTTGTTCTCGATCAGATTAGCTCACCGCGCGGCATTCAGGATCTGCAAAAACAAGCGGCGGACTCAGCAATATCTGGGCCCAAAGATCAGCCGCTTCCCAGAAAGGCCTGCCGGAGCTCGCAGGTCCAGACGGCCAGACAAACAGAGACGCACCACCGACCTGGCCATGCGTGACACGCCGCGCTCCTCGGGCTCCTTCTAAACTTTGTGAAGCAAAAGGGTAAAGAGGGAAGAGCGGCTGACAGATGTTGGCGGGGACATTCCAAAGATCAAACGTGTTGAAACTGATGGGAAATGTCACTGAAAAGTGGCCACCAAACAGCTCTTAGGTGGGGCACGTGAGGCAACTGACATTCAGGGAGCTTTGCGAACCGTTACCTCGGCGCCACGCACACATTTCAGAGCACTCCTCAGACGCAGCCGACGCGATGACTCGTTTTACCTTGTACACTGCTACATGTTAAAGCGACAACAGCTGGTGTATCTGGATGGACAATGGTTGTGGCCTGTGAATGCTACAACTTCCTGTGTCCAAACAATAGTCTACAGTGTGTTTTCCCAAAATGGATCAAGTGGGAAGTAATCTATATTACAAAGTGAGCGCACTTTACTGTGTGAGACAATGCAGCAGCCAGTGATAACCTTGATGTTTCTTGACAGCTGTGCTGGTGAAAAAAGTGTCTTTAATTCAGATGATGTGTTTCACAGATCCCTGCAAGTAACAAACAGGCTCACTGCACACAATCTCAGGTCACTTAAGTGGTTCAGGTAACCCAGGTAATACATCACATGTTTTTCTGACCTCCTTTTTCTACTTTACAACTGCTTCACTCGCTCCATCTCTCATTTCTTTGCTCAGAAACACGTTTCAGCTCGTCGCTCCACTGCGTCCGCGCGCGTGAGCTCACCTTGCAGCTCCAAAGTAAAAGAAGCATCCACAGTTTGATGACGGAGCAGTTTTGAGCTGCTGCACGGCCCAAAGCTGTCAAGCTCACACATGTCGTGCACAACAATGTGGTCAAAAGGTGAGAGCGAGTGCAGAGATGTTTTCACGCTTGAGCTCTGTGGTTCGCCTTAAAAAGCACCACAGTGTAACGTTTTGTTTGGGTAGGTGTGGATGAGCATCTGAAATGTGGTCACAGTGGTCTTGACGGACCCCCCCCCCCCCTCCACCCCCGACTCCCCCCGTGACCTGTGGTGTGCTTTGTTTACAGTGTGGAGCAAAAACAGACAATCAAACGAACCAAAGCAAGAGAGCGGCATGCCAGCAATACGTCACAAATTAATGACAGGGGTGTGTTTTGTTTTAAAGATTCAGGTCTCACTAAGAAATCCAGTAAAAGTCAGCCTTGAATTGTGACTACAAATTCAAATGTCACATTACATAGTCTGACAATGTTCTCAGGAAACTGGGTGAACTGCCAATGAGGTGCAAACCACGTGAAGCTGGAGAAGAAGAAAGACCGTCCAGAGAGACTTCCATTCTTTGGACTCTCCACATGTTGTACCTCTCACTTACTTCCTGACTACTTCACAACATGAACACATCACTCTCGGCACATTAACTTGTGTCACGTCGTTAGCTGAACCTAAACTTCATGGCCCACTAGGCTCCATTAGCGATACATATATGGACAAGGGGGGATGTGTGTGTGGGGGGGATCGGCGGGCCTGTGCAGCACCGCTGTGGGGCAGCTGCTGCAGCTGTGTCCGCAGGCGTCATCATCCTGAAACTCTATCCATCCTGCTCGCCCTGCCCACATCCCGCGGCTCCGCTCGCCTCGCCACTTTGAACCGGACAAAAAAGAAAGAATCGCATGCCTTAATATCACCATCCTTTGTCCTTCCTCAACAATGCGAGAAATACCTGTTTGTATCGGTACATATGAGCAAAAATCACCCGGGATAAGTAGGAAAGAGAAAGGCAGGGGATGTGCGCTCCGGTTAGTTACCACTTTACACGTTTCCAAGCAGATTTAACCTTGAAAAGACAATCTGGTAAAAGTTTATTGCTGGGACTTTTACAAGCTCGCTTGAAGTTGACTTTTGTAAAGTGCCGCTGAAGCTGGAGGCGTCCGACTGATGCGCTCCGCGTTTCCAAACAACTTACTGGGGTTGCATGGCGATGCGCAGCGACCAGAAAGTAACAAAGCCATAAATAATATCGGAGACTCACTTGTCCAGAACAAAATAGAGGTCGAAGGCGCCCTGACAGGACCTCTCCTCCTCCTCCTCCTCCTGTTGCTCCCCTTTCACCGAGACCCCCAGAAAGAAAATCCCGAGCAGAGCCAGAGCGAGGAGCGTGCGAGCCTGAGTCCTCGCCATCTTTCCCGGTTCCTGTTGACTACTCCACAACTACAGATCTTCACATTTCCTTCTACCATCTGTGTCCGACCCGAATCTGTGCGCGTCTCGCCTGCTGCCCCGCTGCTCTGTCCTGTTACGTTGAGCGCATTCAGCCTGGGAAAGTGCAGGTCAGCCCGAAGCCGGGCTCTCCAACTCCTCTCCTTCGGCTGAGGAAGAGAAGAAAAAAAAGAGCCGAGCTGCAGCAGGGCAGGGTGAAGGAGAGGAGCGACACCCGAGGAGACTCGCAAAACTCCACTTTCTGCTTCCTTTTTTTTTTAACCCAGAAAAAAACCGAACGCACCCATCAGGAAACATGAACACCAGAAAATAGCATCATTATTCTGGGAACTAGATAACAAGAGACAGGAAATGAAGTCAACTGAATTTAAAAAACAGAACAAAACAAATCAACAATAAAAAAAACACATATTGGCCTATAAATACTTTTGGAGCTTAATCTTCATCAATGACATTATTCACACTTGGGTGATTAAAATACAACTGCAACCATGTTGTATACTGTTCCTGGTATTTTACTTAACACTTGATACTTGGGTACTTGTAAATGTAAGTAGTCATGTTAGAGTAGAACAGACTTTATTGTTCCTCTGGTAAAATCTCACTGTGCCACATCAATTATGGGGGGAGCAAAGAAGCCAGAAGTCTCCAGCTATTTATTTTCTCTGTCAGTGTTTATTTTTCCTCGTCTTTCCTTTTCCTGCTGCTGGTTCTGTTGACATTATTGTGTCTTTCTGTTGGATTTACCCTGTTTATGTTCTTTATACTTGTGTATTTATCTGTTGCTGTGTGAATGTTGTGTTTTGTCGGAAGACCTCTGGAATATTTCTTATGCATCAAGAAAATCTATCAACCTAATCCACACAATTACATTAAGACGAGTAACGACTGTAGTAGCTTACAAGTTTATTGCCAAACCAAATATATGTAATGACATTCAAATTTGACAGTTGTCGTCCATTGTACAAACATTTTCCCATCAGAAAACCTCAGACAGGCCCTGAATGCACAGATAAACAGACATGAGGATGAAGATGTGGTGAAGGACTTCTAAAGCCTTCGTGTATTTGTCATCCGACTTCCCGAACCATTTACAAGTGATGCACAAATGGAGAAG
>JAUESE010000018.1:9352113-9363677 GCA_032274725.1 Malacoctenus triangulatus | reverse complement strand
TGTGTGTGTGTGTGTGTGTGTGTGTGTGTGTGTGTGTGTGTGTGTGTGTGTGTGTGTGTGTGTGTGTGTGTTTGTCAACAAACTCTTCCTGTTTACTGAGGCATAAACCAAGATAAACAGTATCTCATGCGACACACTGAGTGAACAAACAATGCTATCATATAATGCATCAGCGCCGTCGCTTCTCCGCCTTTTTATATCATAGAACCTGGGAAATTGTTGTGACATCAGTCTATCATAAATTCTATAACATACAGTGTCTGATTCATAGAGGTGCCAGAATATTGTTTGTGTTGATTAAAAAAAACAAAACATTACCGATCTGGACACGTCCGTCTTGCTCGGCTGCACCTCCAGGCACCAGACTCTTGATGTAAACGCCTCCATATCTCACATTCGTGTTTAGTCCTCCCTTTTGGTCAGAAGTGAGTCAAATAGAAAATAGAAGTTAAAAAAACAGATTAGTAAAGGTCACCAACTTTAAATAACCCAAAGTGCTCGCACTGTTTAAGCCTGCAAGGATTCAAATCACTGTGTGCTTCCACTTGTTACTTGTCCTTTGGCTTGGCTAAGAGTGCAGCATGAATATTTACTATGATGCAAATATGTAAACAGAGCTTAAAGTAAAAGACCGCCATATTGAAAGGTGCTTTTCTTTAACCTTGTGTTTATAAAAGGTGCACAAGAGAGAAATTGTCCTCTGTTAAAGGGAAAACGTCCACTCACAGCCACACTGACACCGAGGCTGCCGCTGCTTTTCTTCAGTTCCACGATGAAGCGCTCGGCTGTTTTAAGGCTTAAGATGGAGGGCGACCTGGAACACGCATCCTGAGACAGATCCAGAGAAAGGGACTACTTTTAGGTTCAGAACTTCAAATACTTTGCAGACACCACCTTCGAACAGCTGACTGTGTGGTAATGATCAGTGAGAGTGTTTGTGTTGGTTGAACTCTTCAATAATCTTCAGCATGTTGTGCAACTGTGGACACACTTCTGACCTGAGCATCATGTATTCGCACAACTGGAATGTGAAGCCTCCTGGTCTGCCTCGGCGTGGCCATGCTAGACAGCGTGATGGCCTCCTCCAGTTCCTCCACGGCCGGGCGGAACTCGGTGCCACTCAGTGTGGTCTGCGAGCCGAAGCTCTTCTCCAGCGCCAGACCCAGAGTGCTCTGACTCAGGGAGCTGTGCCTGTCCTTAAGAGATTCTGATAACGCCCAGACAGGATTAGTGCCCTCACCTGCGGCGGCTCCGAAAACAGCCAAAGCTCTGCAAACACTGAGCGGCGCAGAACCGCGAAGGAGACGGCGCCGAGCGTTACTTACGTTTGGGCTGTGATACGATGAGCTCGACTTCGTCTGGGCTGTTCTGTAAGATGGCGGCAGCGTCACTGAACGTCACGCCTTCTAAACTCGTCTTGTTCAGGGAGATGAGACGTCCGCCTGGGAAAAAAAACACCCACAGGAAGTTATCACCTCATCCGTGTCACACGTGTGGCCTCTCCTCAGCAATGCTATGCTGGAAGTGTGGCTCTTTATCTCTTGTCTGTGTTTCTTGGTGCTTCCTACCGGGTTTGATCCGTCCATCTTTGTCCGCCGGCCCATCAGGCACAATGGAGGCAATGAAGATCCCAAGGTCGAGTTTACCTGTATTGTCCTCCCCCACAATCACAAAGCCTGAAACAGGACCAGAGGGGAAGTGAAGACAAAAGTCTGCCACCGAAGAATCACATAAGTGGCACTGCTCATTAAAATTACATCGACTTCAGGACTAAGTACAACTTAATGAACTCACCAAAGCCCAGTTTGGGATCTTTCTTCAGGTTCACACAGACGATCTCTCTCTCCGGCGGGGTTCGCGTCGGTGTGTCTACTGCAAAGCACAGGAGTTATGAGCGATGAATGGGCCGCTGTATGCTGCTGCTGCGCTCGGGGTCACGGAGCGAGATCAAAAGCACAGGGTGAGATCACAGAAGAAAACACATTCACAGCTGTGTGGGAGCTTCTGGATCACTAAATCTGTATTTACACAGACTAAAGGATCAGACCTTGAAACAGACTCAATTCATAAAGTGATGTGTTGGCGTTTATGCAACACTGCTCCTCCTATACGTGGATGGGGTCACGGTAAGGTCAACAAAAACAGAATACAGAGGGAGAGGAAAAAAACACGACACACAAATTGTTCCTTGATGGTCGAATTCATATAAAGAACATGGTTTTCTGTTTAGTTTTAATTATAATCAAAGCTCTTCATGAAATCAAAGTTATGTAAAAGCCTTGTGTTGAATTGTTTGGAGAAACATGGTTCTCCACTCACCCCGTATGGAGGATGATGCATCAGAGTCCTGTTTCTGCAGGGAAACACTGGACATCATCCTGGGAATGGGCTCTGGAGAGCTGCAACAAAAAAAAAAGCAACATTAATTTAGCTTCGTCTTGTTTTCGAGGCTGCTGACAGAATGCTCATTAGAGTGCGGCGTACCTCCAATGGTGACGCTCCTTCACGTCCCTGAGGTCCCCCGATTCACCCAGGTGGTCCTTATTCAGCTCCCTGCTCATCTCCCTCCTCATCTCTCTCTGCTGGCGGAGCCGCGCCTCCAGTTTGGCAGTCAGGTCGTCACAGGACTTGGAGAGCGAGTCCGGCTGACCGGGCGTCAGACCGACGTGGTTCAACATGCCCTCTGAGCAGGACATCCGCTTCAGGCTCAGGTTACCGCTCCGGTAGGCGGCCATGTACTTGTCCATGTTTTCATCTGGAGGAGCAAAGGAGTCGTTGTTATTCCAGGATCAAACCTGAGATGGATGGATGGATGTATCGGAGGCTTTAAGTCCCAAAGTACGACACCGTATACGGTCACGAAAATCTGCCCACCTGGTATCATGGTGTGGTTGAGCTGTCGTGATGTCATCTCGCTGTGAAACTTGTGCTGTGCTGAGCAGAGGTTCAGGAGGTACTGGGCTATTTTTGAGCTTTCTGTAACAAAACCGTGCTTTTTCCCGCTCGGCCCGCCACACTCAATGATCAGCTTGCGTCGCTGAAAAAGCAGATGTGGGTACGATTACTCTCAAACATGCTCAACAAAAGCAACGATGACTCACAGTCTTTAAAATCTGAGTGAAAGACACTTAAGTTGTTCTTTTCTTACCCCAGTGGAAATGGAGTCAGTCTCCCTCCAGAGAAAGCGTCTGGTGACGGCTCGCAGGTGGTTTTTCATCTCGTACACGATGATTCCTTTGGCACAGACTCCTAAAACCAACTCTCCAATCACTGGCCTCTTCTCTCTCCCCACACGGTGGAACATCACGCCGTACTCTGGTAACTGCTGCGCGATCTGACAAGCACAAAAGAAAAGGTTTTTAATGTGATAATTGTGAGTTATAATTTTTATATTTTGGTGCAGCAGTGTAAGAAGGATAAAACTAAAGGTAATACACTTTCTTGATTATCTAGCATATTGCAAAAGTAGAAAAAAAACACCACACATGTAAACAAAATGAGCTCCTACAGTCTCTTTTTGGCAACATGGAGTTCATCTACCTTGAGGTACTCTATTTCCGCCTCCTCCGGCAGCATCTGAGCATGGCTGCCATGTAGTCTTGGCAACTCTTCCTTGATGTTGGGCAGCGCGAGCTTCTCCAGCATCCTCTTGGACACATAATGCTCTGGCTGGTAATAATTCTTACCATACAACTGGAAAGAAACACAGAAACAGCCTGTGAGTGTCACCGGAACGTTCACTGACAGGTGGAAAGCTCGTTTTTTAAAACATCATTTGAACTTTTTTTCTCGTACCTCCGGCATGTAATCACCAAACTCAGCCTGCAAAGCGAGAGCAGCCAGGAACAGGCCTGTCTCCTCATTGCAGTACAGCCTGTCCTCCAAGATATCCTTGCGCATCTGCAAGTAGTACTGGTGGCGAGTCAGTCTGTGCCTGGCAAGCGAGAGCAAAGGGCTTGATAAGAAAAAGGGACCAAATTATTTTGGCTCTAAAGGTTATAAATCAACTTCTCGCGTGTGAGAAATATCACCAGACCACAGCTGCACTTACAGGATGAAGGAGATATCATCAACAAAAAATTTGACTCGAAGAAACACCAAAAAGGAGGATATCTGCCCTTTTCTCCAGCTGTCAGGCGCAACTTTGGAGATTTTGGTTTCATGATCCAAAAAGAAATATTCATCATCTGCAGAGTGCCAAAGAAAATCCTCTTTAACTACACACTTTTAAAGTGACTAGAACAGCAAATTAGTATCAAAAAAATTAACATTTCTACTAAAATATTCAGTCACAAACTAAAATAGTATCTTAAATTGTCTGTAAAGTCAATTGTAAAGGCATAGTACCTCCTTTTAATGCTTTTGCAAAATCATAGAATTCAATACAGATCAGATCCTGATTGATATGTCTTCTTACCATCTAGGAAGGCAAGACCAAAGTAAAAGTGTTCCACCAAGTTCGCGTGAGCCACCACCATGTCAAACACATCTCTGGCTCGGGACTTAATATCACAGCGAACCAGCACGCACTGTCCAGTAGGCATCACTACAGTCACTTCTCTCTGAGACGAACATGAACGGCCCTTTCTGGACTGCGGTGCACACACACAATAACACACAGACACACATGGACGTAAAGAACATACAGACACTCACATACAGATACAAAGAATCTCAAAGAAAACACTGAGCATGCAGTTATGCAAAATCGACAGGGTTCTGCATGCAAAGGAAGACAAGTGAAATTAATGTGAGAAAGACAAGAAAGTACACTGATTTTTATCAGTAGATTTACCACAATAGATCCTGGAAGCTCCAGAACAGTTTGTTGGTCATCTCCCATTCTGATGAATTCTGGACCCAGAGCCTAAAAAATACATTTTTACATAGTTTGCACGAGTTTTATTCTACGTGCTTGGTGTTGTTGTTCAGTTCAATACAAATCTAGGTCATCCTTCTGCATCTAAATTCGTTATATCTTCGTGGCAACATAAAAACGCTTCAACATATTTTACCAGCATGCTGTCTTCGTCCGTGACCTCTAAAATATCCCCCCTTGGGGTGTCTGCCCTTACCTTAGCTTTTCTCTGGCTCAGGCTGAGCGAGGACTCGCTAAAGGTGATGGAGGGACTGTGAGATCGGCCCGATGTCTTGGGAGAGATGTCATGGTGGGGGCTCCTACCGAGCCAGCTGCAAGTGCTGTCCCTGTGACGAACGCCACGGGGGAGTCTGAGGGGGGAGAGAGAGAGAGAGAGAGAGAGAGAGAGAGAGAGAGAGAGAGAGAGAGAGAGATGGGGGCGGGAGAGGACAGGTTGTGTAATCTAGGTGTGCAGACAAGTTAGAAAAGTCAAACAATGAGGAAATGTCATGTCTCCTCACAGAAACACAGGAGAGAAAACAAGGGCGGTGGGTTTATTATTGTATGACAAAGATGGCATAAAGACTCTCCCTCAGCAGCACGACAGCTGACGTGTACGCGCATGCTTGAATAGATTACATGCCTGTCCAAAGAAGACTGGTACAGCGGCGTGGGAGAGCTTCTTGGTCGTTGCCTCCAAGGTCTCTGAGGTAAACTCCCTACAAAACAGACACACAGCCGGTTCGTGCCGAGTCAGAAGCAAACATGGCGAGTTTTCAGTGTTTATCCTCGCCAGTTTTAGCGCACGCGTACCTGACTTAGAATCAGAGTCCGTTGAATATCTCCTCCCCTCAGCGCTTCCTTCGCTGAAGTCTGAGAACGGCCCCCTCTTCCCTTTTAGCCAGGCAAAAGACAAGAGATGACAGCAATGTTTGAGTCCTTCCTGTCGATTTGTTTCGCAGGGACGTGCAGACATTTAGACAGATTTGAGGCCAGTGGGAGGTTTAGCTTGAAGTATCCACACTCAGTATCTGATTATTGGCTCTTGCAGGAGCCTAATCCCGGGCTTGCTTTAGGTTAAGATTTTAATCCTGTTGACCTGCATACTGTCTCGAGTCAAAAGAATGACTGCAGCTACTTTTCTGGAAACTTGAAGATGATACATGAGAAAAATGTTCAATTCAAAGCGTCTCGATCCAGAAAAATACTTTGGAAAGTCAGATTATGATTATGAGGCTCAGATTTAGCATTCAGCATGTCAGATTAGCCTCTCCTCTTTTTCCACAAAACCTAAATTGTTTTGAAAATGTCCACGGAACCTCACCATGAAGTCTCTCTCGAATCATTTGACTCCTGCCACTCAGAGGGACGTTGCTGTCTGGCAGAGAGCCCTGGTCCATCTGGAGGAGGGGAAAAACACTGCTGTTTACCGCCATTTGTATCTTTTGTATCACTTTGTGTAGAACAGCTTGAATTTCTAACACACAAGATGACCTGCAGGGAAGCTGAAATGCCAGCAAACAGAAACAAATCATCAGTAAGAAGCAAGACTTACCGATTCATGGAACACCTCCTCCACCAGCTGCCGGATGACTTTGGCGGGAGGCAGCAGGATGGAGGCTTTGAACTGAGACTCGCAGGCTTCCAGGATGGAGTTGAGATTTATCCTGCGGTGGGCGAGGTCCTCGCACATGCTGAGGAGGAGGCTGTTTAGGTGGTCACTCAACTGGACTGGCTGTGTTTGGAAGATAAAACTTTAGAACCGTAGTGGGGGGCTGTAAATACAGTGAGAAAGACTTTTTTGAAGGTGTCCCACCTGATTTTGAGGTAGTTGAAAATCAACCGACCAGTAGAGAGTCATACCCAGTGAATACACCAGCATCTGAGCGACAACAGGAACCAGTTCAGGATGAGACCCAATGTTCATTTTATCAAATACTGAAGTTTATATTGTGATGTTTTTACAGGTAAGATGCTGTGTGTCAGTTTGTGGAAAAAAATGTTGTTGTTTGTCGGCTGTTCAGGTCATGGTGATCCTTGGAGGTTGAATCTGAAGTATTTATTTTATTTCATAGTTTTTTAGGCCAGTGGTTCTGCTGTTCAGCCACTAGGTGGCGGAGTTACACCTTGATCGACCTTCAACTCCTGACATCATGAGATTTTACAGTCAGGATGTAAGAGAGATGCTCTAAAAGCAACAGTGACTCGTCATCAGATGAGTCCCCGCAAAGCCTGAAGTCACTGATAGACACGGGATCTGTGTGAGGTGTTCAGGAGGGCCCTAAATCAGTGCTCACGCTGGGGAATTGGAGCAGGTATGAGGATGCGTTCACTGACCCTCTCTGTGGCAGGTTTGGTTGAGCTGGCACGGCCCTGCAGCATTTCTGGAGCAGCGAAGGTGGATACCTCATCTGATAGGCCACAGTTCTTAAAAGCTAAGGTTCCAGTGGCTGACAGCAGCAAGGAGGTGGGGCTTATGATACTGCACATATTGTTATGACCTGGAAAAAAAAGCAGGAAGTCTGTATTATATGAACATCCACAATGCTGCTGCTACGGCCCCACTGAGAAGTCCCACAGAGGGAAAACAGCAACACAAAATGATGTGTAACACTTGCACAGCAACAACATGAGGGTGTGGTCACAGCACTGAGGGCTGCAATAAGGGGGTGTAAAATGGAATGCTTTACCCTTATAAGAGACATCCACTAAAGACTCTGCAGTGCCCAGCAGCAGGGACCAGACCTCCTCCTCCAGCAGAGGTCCCCCTCGAGCCTCCAAAACTTCAGCTAATGTAACAAATGTGCTGCTCATTCTGCACACATTCCACCCACGCACCTGAGGGATAAACAGAAGACACACACACACACACACAAAACACCAAATTCACACATGTCAGAATCACTTTTTCCCCAAAAAGAGGTGAAGCATTTCCTGTCGTGTGCAGAAATCATAAAAAACACCACCAGTATGATGGTTGTCCTGCGTCAGTAATCAGCTCATCACCTTTCACTCCTGCTCCATGCACCCTGTGTCTAACCCGACAGGGGTATTAACACAGCAGGGGCAGTCATAAGAGCCATTTCTAAGAAACTTTGCAGAAGCTTACAATTCTTCACACTGGACTCCGATTAGATCTGTCCGTGAGTCTCTCTGCCTCTCGCTTTTTCTGCCCCGGCCTGTGTTGTAACAGGCTTTCCTCTGACCCCAGGGCAGCGATCTTTGACTCCACGGCGAAGCACCTGTGCCGTGATCCCATGTTAGCTGTGCAGGTATTTAACACAACTCTCTGGCTTTCTTGTTTTCAATGCCTGAATACTGAAATTCACTTCAAATTCACTATTCTGGCCTTTTCACCCAGTCAGCATGTGCACATCTGGTAACTCCTCAGTGTATCAGTTTGTGATAACTCCAGTATACGCATTTTATTTCTTTTGGATGTACTCTTAAAGTAGGGAAGCAGTCACACAGAAAGTGTGTCTGGATCGAATCTCTGCAACATAAACAAAAACAGTCAGTTAACATTCACTTGGACTGGACTTTAAGGTTTTACTGTTCAGGAGCCTTCAGGACATTATAACTGCAACACAGGGGGGGAAGAAAGTCCCTGAGTTACAGTAAGTCATGGCCAACAAAACACAGAGAGAAATGACGGCCGAGGAAGAAAACAGGCTGTTTTTTTGAATTTGTTGATTAACTACTAACTGACCATTTGTGATGTTTCAGAGCACTAACATTCCTGTTCTCTTCAAACTGAATTCATCAACAAAACGTGTGACTTGAAAACAGTAACACCAAGCAAACTTGGAGGTTCAGAGATTACAAGTAATGTGAAATCATCCTGATGTTTACTTGGTGTTGGGCTGTTGTGATCCGGAGGAGACTGAAGAGGAAAGGAGGGAAACTTGCCAGGTGCTCTCACCCATGTAGTGGGGAGCAAAACTTTAACAGCTGCACCTCCTCAGAGTGGTCTGCCCACAGAGGACTGGAGCAACTTTGTGAGGACAAACAGAGCCACAGGAGCAGAGACAGAAACATGGCGTGCTTTCTCCATATCAGCTTACAAAGTCTTTTATGTGATTAGGGATAGAAAATATCAGACAGAAAACATGAAGTGATAATCAGGCAGCTTAGCATTCATATCTAGGACCAAGTTTTCTGCATTATTCCACGATCAATATCAATCTGTTCCTGTTTATCTTGCCGCATTTGCATTGAAATAAAGATCTCATTAGGAGGAAACAAGCTTATACAAGATGCAGAGCCTCAGTTATTCTTTAAAGTACCTGCAGGACCCAATAATCTGCCTGTTTTACTGCATTCAGTCGTTTCTCAGCACCAGGCTGAACGTAACACTCCGTTATTGTCCACACTGAGTCTGTGTGCATGTTAGGGTCTAATGATTCGTGCAGTCAACAGCTAGGCTCATTACCCCCTGAGACAGACCTCCTTATTGAGCCATGAAGCAGACAGACACAAGATGTGTGGACAGGAGAGCTGAGATGACTTCAGGGGAATTTGGGACAGCATGCATCTCCAGGATCCAGGTTTCATACTGCATTGTTTGATGGCCACACACTCCACATCAGCAGTGCTCTCAACACAAATACATGATAGCGAAGGGATCCACTACTACTGAGCGTTCAGTTTATGGAGCCACAGCGTAGACAGCCTCTAATAAACAACCGATTTGCCTAAGATGATTTAGTCCTGCCAGGCCTGGACATAAAGGCTACTCCGTGTATTAAAAGATAAACCTCTTTCCCCAAGTGAATTAGATCCTAAATCCTCCAGTTGATTAATACACATTCATCACAACACAGCCGGCAAAGTGTGAAGCAGCGGCGGAGGATGATGACAAAGAGAAAACATATTACCTGATACCATATGTAACGTGTAATGTCAGCGGTCTGATCCCGGTCTCCTCAGCGCTCCCACCACGGACCCAAAGTAATCCTTGTGATCATCGCGTTGCTGTTTTGATGTCCTCGCAGTGAAGGCTGCTCGCTCCTGGCAGGTAATTCATCAATGACACCCCGCATCCATGGTGCCCGCTTCATCGGCTCTATTACCAGCAGCACCACGCTGAAGATCTGAAACTTTTTGCTGTAATTGGCGCTATTCTTAGCTTCTCGCCTTTAAACACTTGATTGGATTAGCCCCGCGGTTTGACAGCGACAGGTCAGAGCCACCAATAGCGGGTGGCGTGAGAGCAGATACGCCAATTTAACTAATCCGTTTGACGCCCAAAGGTGCGGTGGATCCCCCCGCGAAGGTGCGCTACTGAGAAGCCTGGGAAGGACGAACGATCTCGGACAGTAGCCCGCTGCTGCTGCTGCTGCTGAAGGGCTGCTCCCCAACAATGGTCATCACACTGCGGGCTCTCTTCGAACAGGGGGTAAGAAGCCGTCGTGCGTCGCGGGTCTCGCCGGCGGGACGTTCCTCCATGCCGCCGCCGCTGCCCCGCTCTCTTGCGCGCAGCTCGCCTCTTGCAGGCCGCGGGGAATCTGCGCAGGGACGCGGAGAAACAACAACCATCCGGGGCGGCAAAGAGGAGGGTGCAGGGAGAAATCAAAGCACTCAGCGCTAAGTTAACGTAATTCCACCGATCATGCCCTCGTTCAGTCACATGCCTTTCGCAGTGCACAGCTGCATGGAGACGCTGTTGTAGCGTAGAGGAACTGACGGATGAACTCTAGATGGTACCCTTACTCCATCCGCTGTCCCATGGATTCCTGCAGAGCCCATGAATGTCATCGTCCACAAATGAGCCCGAGCATGATGTGAAGGAGATACGATCCAGCGGCCCAGCCGCAGGAAATTGATGTTATTGCCCGCAACGTCCAAATAACACAGCTAAACAGTATTTCTAACCATCGCTGCATCACTGTTTACTCCGGAAACAGAAGAAAAACTGAACTGAAAGTGTCCAAACTGGACTGCAAATCATAAATATACCAACAATTCACATGAAAAAAACAAACAAAAAACATTTTTTTCCCAACAGAAATATCTGTTGTTTAATTTTCACGTTTACAACCTTAACAAAAAGATTTTATAACCTAAATCACGTGGCACGTTTGGCTCTTTCTTTAATTTACATTAACGTGTTATTACATAAAAGAAACTAGAAAGATTTATGGTATTTATAACCTTCCTAAATTTATACGAATCTCATGCAATACACTTTGTGTTGTCACACTTTGACCCCCGTCATGCCTGTGTGAAGGATTCTGCAAAATGGTCAGTTTTGTAAGGCAGATCTGAGATCAGCTTTCATGGCGTTTTGTTCGAGTTACAGAAAAAACAAAGCATATGGATGACTGTTTGACCTGTGTGCTCAGTGACCCACAGTCCGTACACGCCCTCCCTTTGTCATCCTCTTTTTTTAAAAAACTGCTTGACATGTAAGTTAAAAAAAAAACGTAGGGAAAGGTGCAGCAGGCTCGACAGTAACTCTCCGGCACGTCATTACTCCAAAAACTACTCTGCAGTTGTATAACGTGCTGTTGGATGGAGTTATGATCATCATCTTTTATCAGGCATGTGAGTGATCATCATTCAGAGTAGCGGTAAGCTGTTTATTCTAAGGCAAATAAATGTCTGTCATCTAACTTTACAGCAGCCGCAAGATAGATAGATAGATAGATAGATAGATAGATAGATAGATAGATAGATAGATAGATAGATAGATAGATAGATAGAT